>OZ007589.1:26275810-26805810 GCA_963931845.1 Maratus michaelseni | reverse complement strand
GGTTTTCGATGTTAATTTGAGCGGAAAAAAAAAAATATTTTTTTTTTGTAATAATAAATATCCATTTAGCAAACATAGAAAAACTGTTTTAAATGATAAAAACTTAATGAAATACAATTGACATTTTCTTTTATAAATAATAAAAAAATAATATTAATAAACGGGCATATTTTATAAATAAGCTAATTCTAAAATAACTTTTGATACAAAAGAACGTTTCGGTATTCAGAAACCGTATTCACAAGTTCTCGGTCGGCAAACTTTACTGGAACTCGTTGTGATGGAACTCGGAAGATTGAAACAGGAAAGGGAGAAATTTATACTGTTCTCTGTAATTTCTATATAAGGTGATTTTTTTTTAGTTTTAGATTCCCCCACCACGAGATTATAAATCGAAAAGTTTCAGGGACTACTAGGTTTTATTAATTTTTGTAAAGATCAAACGGCTACGCGTTTAAATTCTTTTCCCAAACACATGTAGAAATTTATATATTACGGTTTAAATTTCGGTAATATTATTTTTTCATTGCAAATGATAATATTAGATAACAATCTCCGAGGATTAATAATTAGTCTCCATTTCGGGAATCCACCTGGACTGTCCTCCCAATTATGAAGGGAAGTGGTCAATACGAATATTCCAAAGTTCGTATACATATTGGGTTAAACTGATGTTTGTGACAGTTATTGGACACAACGATGATTTAATAGAAAGTATGTAATTACAGGAATCGGGTTTTTCTGTAGCATGTACAGCTGTTATATTTTTCCAGAGACCGAGAACGTACGGATAAATTTACTCGGATTTTTAATGTTAATTTTAGCGCAAAAAAAAACAAATATAATTTTTTTTTGTAATAATAAATATCCATTTAGCAAAAATAGAAAAACTGTTTTAAATGATAAAAATTTAATGAAATACAATTAACTTTTTCTTTTATAAATAATACAAAAATAATATTAATAAACGGGCATATTTTATAAATAAGCTAATTCTAAAATAACTTTTGATACAAAAGAACGTTTCGGTATTCAGGAACCGTATTCACAAGTTCTCGGTCGGCAAACTTTACTGGAACTCGTTGTGATGGAACTCGGAAGATTGAAACAGGAAAGGGAGAAATTTATACTGTTCTCTGTAATTTCTATATAACGTGGGTTTTTTTTAGTTTTAGATTCCCCCACCACGAGATTATAAATCGAAAAGTTTCAGGGACTACTAGGTTTTATTAATTTTTGTAAAGCTCAAACGGCTACGCGTTTAAATTCTTTTCCCAAACACATGTAGAAATTTATATATTACGGTTTAAATTTCGGTAATATTATTTTTTCATTGCAAATGATAATATTAGATAACAATCTCCGAGGATTAATAATTAGTCTCCATTTCGGGAATCCACCTGGACTGTCCTCCCAATTATGAAGGGAAGTGGCCAATACGAATATTCCAAAGTTCGTATACATATCGGGTTAAACTGATGTTTGTGACAGTTATTGGACACAACGATGATTTAATAGAAAGTATGTAATTACATGAATCTGATTTTCTGTGGCATGTACGGCTGTTATATTTTTCCAGTGACCGAGAACGTACGGATAAATTTACTCTGGTTTTCGATGTTAATTTGAGCGGGGAAAAAAATAAATATTTTCTGTAATAATAAATATCCATTTAGCAAACATAGAAAAACTGTTTTAAATGATAAAAACTTAATGAAATACAATTGACATTTTCTTTTATAAATAATAAAAAAATAATATTAATAAACGGGCATATTTTATAAATAAGCTAATTCTAAAATAACTTTTGATACAAAAGAACGTTTCGGTATTCAGGAACCGTATTCACAAGTTCTCGGTCGGCGAACTTTACTGGAACTCGTTGTGATGGAACTCGGAAGATTGAAACAGGAAAGGGAGAAATTTATACTGTTCTCTGTAATTTCTATATAAGGTGGTTTTTCTTTTTAGTTTTAGATTCCCCGACCTCGAGATTATAAATCGAAAAGTTTCAGGGACTACCAGGTTTTATTAATTTTTGTAAAGCTCAAACGGCTACGCGTTTAAATTCTTTTCCCAAACACATGTAGAAATTTATATATTAAGGTTTAAATTTCGGTAATATTATTTTTTCATTGCAAATGATAATATTAGATAACAATCTCCGAGGATTAATAATTAGTCTCCATTTCGGGAATCCACCTGGACTGTCCTCCCAATTATGAAGGGAAGTGGCCAATACGAATATTCCAACGTTCGTATACATATCGGGTTAAACTGATGTTTGTGACAGTTATTGGACACAACGATGATTTAATAGAAAGTATGTAATTAAATGAACCGGGTTTTTCTGTGGCATATACGGCTGTTATATTTTTCCAGTGACCGAGAACGTACGGATAAAATTACTCAGGTTTTCGATGTTAATTTGAGCGGAAAAAAAAATATTTTTTTTGTAATAATAAATATCCATTTAGCAAACATAGAAAATTTTTTTAAATGATAAAAACTTAATGAAATTAACTTTTTCTTTTATAAATAATACAAAAATAATATTAATAAACGGGCATATTTTATAAATAAGCTAATTCTAAAATAACTTTTGATACAAAAGAACGTTTCGGTATTCAGGAACCGTATTCACAAGTTCTCGGTCGGCGAACTTTACTGGAACTCGTTGTGATGGAACTCGGAAGATTGAAACAGGAAAGGGAGAAATTTATACTGTTCTCTGTAATTTCTACATAAGGTGGTTTTTTCTAGTTTTAGATTCCCCCACCACGAGATTATAAATCGAAAAGTTTCAGGGACAACTAGGTTTTATTCATTTTTGTAAAGCTCAAACGGCTACGCGTTTAAGTTCTTTTCCCAAGCACATGTAGAAATTTATATATTACTTTTTAAATTTCGGTAATATTATTTTTTCATTGCAAATGATAATATTAGATAACAATCTGCGAAGATAAATAATCAGTCTCCATTTCGGGAATCCACCTGGACTGTCCTCCCAATTATGAAGGGAAGTGGCCAATACGAATATTCCAAAGTTCGTATACATATCGGGTTAAACTGATGTTTGTGACAGTTATTGGACACAACGATGATTTAATAGAAAGTATGTAATTACATGAATCGGGTTTTTCTGTAGCATGTACGGCTGTTATATTTTTCCAGTGACCGAGAACGTACGGATAAATTTACTCGGGTTTTTTATGTTAATTTTAGCGGAAAAAAACAAATATAATTTTTTTTTGCAATAATAAATATCCATTTAGCAAACATATTAAAACTGTTTTAAATGATAAAAACTTAATGAAATACAATTAACTTTTTCTTTTATAAATAATACAAAAATAATATTAATAAACGGGCATATGTTATAAATAAGCTAATTCTAAAATAACTTTTGATACAAAAGAACGTTTCGGTATTCAGGAACCGTATTCACCGTATTCACAAGTTCTCGGTCGGCAAACTTTACTGGAACTCGTTGTGATGGAATTCGGAGGATTGAAACAGGAAAGGGACAAATTTATACTGTTCTCTGTAATTTCTACATAAGGTGGTTTTTTTTTAGTTTTAGATTCCCCGACCACGAGATTATAATTCGAAAAGTTTCAGGGACCACTAGGCTTTATTCATTTTTGTAAAGCTCAAACGCTTTTCCCAAACACATGTAGAAATTTATATATTACTGTTTAAGTTTCGGTAATATTATTTTTTCATTGCAAATGATAATATTAGATAACAATCTCCGAGGATTAATAATTAGTCTCCATTTCGGGAATCCACCTGGACTGTCCTCCCAATTATGAAGGGAAGTGGCCAATACGAATATTCCAAAGTTCGTATACATATCGGGTTAAACTGTTGTTTATGACAGTTATTGGACACATCGATGATATAATAGAAAGTATGTAATTACATAAATCGGGTTTTTCTGTGGAATGTACGGCTGTTATGTTTTTCCAGTGACCGAGAACGTACGGATAAATTTACTCAGGTTTTCGATGTTAATTTTAGCGAAAAAAACATAAATATTTTTTTTTGTCATAATAAATATCCATTTAGCAAACATAGAAAAAATGTTTTAAATGATAAAAACTTAATGAAATACAATTATTACGGTTTAAATTTCGGTAATATTATTTTTTCATTGCAAATGATAATATTAGATAACAATCTCCGAGGATTAATAATTAGTCTCCATTTCGGGAATCCACCTGGACTGTCAAGTAACGTTTGCTGACCGAGAACTTGTGAATACGGTTCCTGAATACAAAAACGTTCTTTTGTATCAAAAGTTATTTTAGAATTAACTTATTTATAAAATATGCCTGTTTAATAATATTATTTTTGTATTCAGGAACCGTATTCACAAGTTCTCGGTCAGCAAACGTTACTGGAACTCCTTGTGATGGAACTCGGAAGATTGAAACAGGAAAGGGAGAAATTTATACTGTTCTCTGTAATTTCTACATAAGATGGCCCCCACCACGAGATTATATATCGAAAAGTTTCAGGGACCACTAGGTTTTATTCATTTTTGTAAAGCTCAAACGCTTTTCCCAAACACATGTAGAAATTTATACGGTTTAAATTTCGGTAATATTATTTTTTCATTGCAAATGATAATATTAGATAACAATCTCCGAGGATTAATAACTAGAATCCGTCAGGCCGAAATGTCGGAGCATTGAGTGGGATAAACATAAAATATAACATTAACAATATATAATATATATTTTTTATTTTTATATTTACTGTTTAATAGTATAAAAGAGAAATTACAATAACAGCTGTAGAATATTCAAGTGTCTATTCGGTCAACAGTTGCCTCAGATACTGCTCAAATGCTAATCTATCAGCAAGTGCCCCCATTTTTCTAATTTGGTCTAGCCTATCCTTTGCGAAAGGCACTTCAATCAGAACATCATCTAAACGTCGAACCCTGCTAAACGCGACATAAGTTGCTCCAAGTGACAACTCCTTTTCACCAATGTCCACAGCTATTTTTGACAAAGTTAAACCTTGGGATTTGTGTATGGTGACAGCGTATGAAACTGTTTAAGGTAACTGAGTACGGGAGCATGAGACATTGTTTTCTTTCCAAGACTTTGTAATAGGAGTGACAGGAAAAAGTCTTTTAGTGAGAAATGGTCCCCGATAATCATCAAAATGAACCATTACTGCCTGTGGCAAGCCTGGAGGCCGTAATCCTGGTCCAGCCGTCTTTTACCGTACCAAGTGCACCGTTGACCAATCCTCCCTCTCTCCACAGATTGGTACGCAACATAACTCTGCATCCAATTGCTAAAAAAAGTTCAGCCTGAAGTCCAGACGCGTGCTTATCTTCACTCCATCTTGCTATTTGATTATTTGGTCTTCTAATATTCTTACCACTGGCCATTTTGATTTACGAAGTACTTCTTGATTATGTTCTTCAGCTTGCTTGTTTGTGGTAAAAAGGCGTATGGCATCTTGAGATCTTTCAAGTTCAGCCGGAGGCTGTATAGCTTTACGTCGTTGCATAAGGGATGCGTATTGGTCGCCTGTAACTTCGCCTACGGAAAGCGAATCAAGAGTCTCTCTAAACCGTATTTGCTGATCTTCGATTTGTCTTTGTTAAGGTGAAACATTTTTCAAACATCTTAACAAACTGTTTGTCCACGTAAAGCCAAAATGTCTGTTATAGAATGTCTCCTATATAGAGGTGTGTCTTTTACAGGCTGTAGCTGCCTAATATCTCCATTCAGGTAAACAAATAAGCCTCCAAAAGGTTCAATGTTGTCTGGTTTACCTTCGCGACATCTTTGCTCAAGTGCAGCCATCAGACGGCATCCGATCATTGAAAATTCGTCAATAATGATAAATGAAACTGGATTCATGCTGAGCTGTAGATTTCTTGCTGCTTCACTTCCTAAATCAGCAAACGATTTAAAACATGTTGGTACTTTTAGTGCAGAGTGAATTGTTTTGCCCTCGACATTAATTGCAGCAGCACCTGTTGGAGCCAAAACCATAATAGCTTCTGGTCCTAACTGCTCGGTAACTCTTTTACGAATTTCTTTTCATACCGTACTTTTTCCAGCTCCGGCTTTCCCAATAATAAAAGGGCAATTTATAAATCTTGATTGCAAAGACGAAAGCTGTTGCGTGCATAAGTGAAGTATTTTTTGCTGCTCATCTGTAAATCTGATCTCAGACGTATCGTAATTTTGATGCACTGTAAGTTGTTGTTCTTTACAGTAATTTAAAAATGAAGTAAAATTGCGATCAGGGTACTTGTAACACTCACTTTTCCACTCACATGCATGATCAATCACGCGTTGCCCCAAAGTATCCTCGTTTGTCTGCACAGGAACTATGGAAGCTGCTGCCATATATGGATCAATCTCGCGGCATTCTTCTTGCAGGATTTCTGTCTCATGTGTACTGCTAACAGCAGAAAAATTTATTTCTTCGTGTGCATCAATATTTAGATCATTGAATGCTTTCTCCCATGAGTGATACGCAGACGGCAGGCCTTCTTGCAATAAAGAGTCAGAATTACCTCTCCAAGGATAATTGAGTAATACTTGTTGCCTATAGTATTCTTCGGCTAGAGTTGGGTCGTGGTTGAGTGATGTAAGAGGAAAAACTCTGACAACTGCATCTTTTCTTCTTTGGTGATAATCGACTCCTCTTACTGAGAACAAACTTTTTGCAAACTTAAGAAGCGTGCAGGAAATAAGTTTCTCCGGCCGCGCGCAATATTTTTGAAGCATGATTTTTGATGGTCTTTCGTCGCTTGAAAAGTTGATTTCTTCCCAGTTCTTATCATGAAGCCGTATTGTAACTACTTCCCGACTACTGTGATACGTTGGCCATCCCATTAATACGTGTACTACCTCTTGGGCTGAGTAATCCCTTTCAGAAACAGAAGACAAAATAAGTTTTTGGACTGCTTGAACCGCTGGATTTGTTTCGTTCATCTTATTTAAAATCTCAGATAACAACTCCTTGTAAGGAACAGAAGCTGTTTCTGATTTTGAGGCATATTTGACAATGTAATGCAAAACCGCATCCTTTGATGTAATAGGACTAAAATCAGTGTTAGCTCTCCAAACTTGTGACACGAAGCAATTGTAGGTATTCATTTCAGAATCGTTTAAAAGGCTAATTATGCCATTTTCTACTTGAAGCTTTGGAGAGTCGCACTCTGCTTTTGGAAAACCAAATCTGCAGCTATAACTATTTGTACCTCGTTTTTTTCCTTAGGCAATAATCTCCATGTCTTGTGTGACGTTGGACTTGATTTAAGAGCTGAGCGAGATATTTTTCACGATCTTCACTGGAAATGTCTGAAAAGCGAACTCGACAGCGTTGTATATCATTTACGAGCACGTCCTTGTCAGGATTAACAGCACTGCATAGTTTTTCAAAATATGCTGTTACGGCTGCTACATTTTCAGCGTTAGTCATGTCTAGTGTTTCCATGTTTGGCGCCCCTCTTAACCACAACAATCCATGCATGTGAGGACTTCCACGCCACTGCCATTCGAAATGAACCCAGTAGTCGTCTATTAAAAACAACGGCGTCAAGATTTTTCTCAAAAATATATCACAACGTTTTTGAAAGAGCCAACCAGTCAACAGAGGGTTGTCGTGCATTAATTGTCTGCGTTCTGTATCAGTCAGCTCATTTGGATCTCTGTTAGGCTCTAAAAGTCTGAAAAGATCAGGCCAGTGATAATCAGCTGCAGACAGTGTAAAAAAAATTGTTGGTGCTCCAATTTGTCCTACCATGGAAAGTTCCCCATAACGTGCACGCCAGTATCCTTTTGTGGATCTTAATTTGCTAGCATAAATCATAATGTGTTTTGCCATTTCTGGTTGCCTATTCAGAATATCACGCATCTGCTCTACCGTCTTATTGCTGAACCTATTTTTCTGAACGAAAAAACGCCCTTTAGCCAAAGACTGCCACCAAAGTATTGAATTCATGGCAAAGTAGCGAAATCGGGGGTCTTTAGCAAATCGCCCATTTTCATACTTCATTAGGAACTTAAAATACTCATCAGGAGAGACTGCTTTTTGATGAGGTTATCGTAAGTCAGCTGTACCATGTGGAAAAAGATGAGGAAAAGCACGTGCTATGTAACCCTCTTCTTGAAATTCGTTGATAGGCTGTGAATTTAATGAAGGTTGAGGCACACGAATTGCGTCATTTATTAAGTTGTTTTGATCTACCGGTTCAAGTAGTGGTCTAAATGACTCGCGCCTTATTTCCTCGTTCAAAGTATCAATATCCTCAGTAATATCGGTTGCTGTTGGTAACATTTGAGATACGTCACCATTCTCAGGTAATGTAGCGATCAAATCTTCATCAATTGTGATATTTGAATAATAAGGATTGTGAGCTTTAAGCCATCTGAGTGCTTCTAGAAGGCGTTGGGAGCGAACAGAAAACGCTGCACATCCTGATAAAGTATCTTTTGTCACTAACACAGTTGAAGTCATATCTGAAGGATTGACAGGCAGGCGCGAAATAAAACTCTCAATATTTTGTTTAAAGCTGATTACATTTCCGCTGTATCCATACTGTGAGCCTCGTATACGGTAAAGAGAAACCACTGGATGTATTTGAGTGATCATCATTTGTTCAATGTAGCTCAGATCTTTGAGACAAATAGGAACTGGACTTGGGTCCATCGAATTAGTGGCAGAAAACTTGAAAGCACCGTCTCTACACTTGCATGTCTGGCAGAGCCCAGCAGTATTTAATATGATATCAGGGAAAGCTCTGTGACACGTATTACAGGACACATAGGTTATTTGCGATACCTCTCTATCAAACCTGATTGCTTCATTCATTTGAGTTGTCAGTATACCGGTACTCGGCAAAAAATCTGAAGGTAACTGACTTGTGCGACTTCTCCGCATTGAATTACGATTCGCAATTCTTCTCATTTCAGCAGATTGCTTTCTCTTAACTAGCATCCTTGCAAATTCTATATAATAGAAACATATAATCCGTTCATATATAAAATGTTTCTTAATATATATATTTTTTTTATCCTGGTTTGGCTGGACTATATCAAAATAAACAAATTTACTCTCATACTTCTTTTATACAATAAACTTGAATGAAAAGAAAAAAAATATTTTGAAATGGAAACAAAAAGTTTAATTACACCAATTTCTGAGTTCGATTAAAAAAAAACTAATTTCATGTACTTAATACGATTTAAACTTCATTGCACGTGTTTTAAGATAAAAATGTATGGGGTTCTTATTTCAGAAAAGTAAAATATATGTAAAATATATAAAAGTAAAATATATGGGACCGAGATTAAGAGCTTTTACTAAAAGGTTGTTTCCGAGTATATTGTTATTTAAATAAGTTTCTCATGATAAAAAATGGCAACAATATAAATTATTTCAATTTTCTTTTTATTTAATTCAAAAGTTTTTCATGATAAAAAATGGCAACAATATAAATTAATTCAATTTTCTTTTTATTTAATTCAAACAATCGCAATGTTAGCTCTATGGGGAAATGGAAAATTCTAGAGCAGACGATTCCGGGCGTCAGAGTTGACGAATATTTCTGTTTTTCAATCCCCGGCGAGATTTTGCCACTACCGACTTCCAGTCCAATTTTGGTATCAATGCGGCAAATATTTTGGCCGCTATCGTGTACACAAAAGTGTAATTTTTCAAGGGAAGCCGGAGCTTTGCTCCGACAATTAGTCTCCATTTCGGGAATCCACCTGGACTGTCCTCCCAATTATGAAGGGAAGTGGTCAATACGAATATTCCAAAGTTCGTATACATATCGGGTTAAACTGATGTTTGTGACAGTTAATGGACACAACGATGATTTAATTGAAAGTATGTAATTACATGAATCGGGTTTTTCTGTGGCATGTACGGCTGTTATATTTTTCCAGTGACCGAGAACGTACGGATAAATTTACTCGGGTTTTCGATGTTAATTTTAGCGGAAAAAAAACATAACTATAATTTTTTTTGTAATAATAAATATCCATTTAACAAACATAGAAAAACTGTTTTAAATGATAAAAACCTTTTGAAATACAATTAACTTTTTCTTTTATAAATAATACTAAAATAATATTAAAAAATTGGCATATTTTATAAATAAGCTAATTCTAAAATAACTTTTGATACAAAAGAACGTTTCGGTATTCAGGAACAGTATTCACAAGTTCTCGGTCGGCGAACTTTACTGGAACTCGTTGTGATGGAACTCGGAAGATTGAAACAGGAAAGAGAGAAATTTATACTGTTCTCTGTAATTTCTACATAAGTCGGCCCCCACCACGAGATTATAAATCGAAAAGTTTCAGGGACCACTATGTTTATTTCATTTTTGTAAAGCTCAAACGGCTACGCGTTTAAGTTCTTTTCCCAAACACATGTAGAAATTTATATATTACGGTTTAAATTTCGGTATTATTATTTTTTCATTGCAAATGATAATATTAGATAACAATCTCCGAGGATAAATAATCAGTCTCCATTTCGGGAATCCACCTGGACTGTCCTCCCAATTATGAAGGGGAGTGGACAATACGAATAATCCAAAGTTCGTATACATATCGGGTTAAACTGATGTTTGTGACAGTTATTGGACACAACGATGATTTAATAGAAAGTATGTAATTACATGAATCGGGTTTTTCTGTGGCATGTACGGCTGTTATATTTTTCCAGTGACCGAGAACGTACGGATAAATTTACTTGGGTTTTCGATGTTAATTTTAGCGGGAAAAAACATAAATATAATTTTTTTTGTAATAATAAATATCCATTTAACAAACATAGAAAAACTGTTTTAAATGATAAAAATTTAATGAAATACAATAAACTTTTTATTTTATAAATAATACAAAAATAATTTTAATAAACGGGTATATTTTATAAATAAGTTAATTCTAAAATAACTTTTGATACAAAAGAACGTTTTTGTATTCAGGAACCGTATTCACAAGTTTTCGGTCAGCAATCGTTACTGGAACTCCTTGTGATGGAACTCGGAAGATTGAAACAGGAAAGGGAGAAATTTATACTGTTCTCTGTAATTTCTATATAAGGTGGCCCCCACCACGAGATTATATATCGAAAAGTTTCAGGGACCACCAAGTTTTATTCATTTTTGTAAAGCTCAAACGCTTTTCCCAAACACATGTAGAAATTTATATATTACGGTTTAAATTTCGGTAATTATTTTTTTATTGCAAATGATAATATTAGATAACAATCTCCGAGGATTAATAATTAGTCTCCATTTCGGGAATCCACCTGGACTGTCCAGTAACGTTTGCTGACCGAGAACTTGTGAATACGGTTCCTGAATACAAAAACGTTCTTTTGTATCAAAAGTTATTTTAGAATTAACTTATTTATAAAATATGCCTGTTTAATAATATTATTTTTGTATTCAGGAACCGTATTCACAAGTTTCTCGGTCAGCAAACGTTACTGGAACTCCTTGTGATGGAACTCGGAAGATTGAAACAGGAAAGGGAGAAATTTATACTGTTCTCTGTAATTTCTACATAAGGTGGCCCCCACCACGAGATTATATATCGAAAAGTTTCAGGGACCACTAGGTTTTATTCATTTTTGTAAAGCTCAAATGCTTTTCACAAACACATGTAGAAATTTATATATTACGATTTAAATTTCGGTAATATTATTTTTTCATTGCAAATGATAATATTAGATAACAATCTCCGAGGATTAATAATTAGTCTCCATTTCGGGAATCCACCTGGACTGTCCTCCCAATTATGAAGGGAAGTGGTCAATACGAATATTCCAAAGTTCGTATACATATCGGGTTAAACTGATGTTTGTGACAGTTAATGGACACAACGATGATTTAATTGAAAGTATGTAATTACATGAATCGGGTTTTCCTGTGGCATGTACGGCTGTTATATTTTTCCAGTGACCGAGAACGTACGGATAAATTTACTCGGATTTTCGATGTTAATTTTAGCGGAAAAAAACATAACTATAATTTTTTTTGTAATAATAAATATCCATTTAACAAACATAGAAAAACTGTTTTAAATGATAAAAACCTTTTGAAATACAATTAACTTTTTCTTTTATAAATAATACTAAAATAATATTAATAAACGGGCATATTTTATAAATAAGCTAATTCTAAAATAACTTTTGATACAAAAGAACGTTTCGGTATTCAGGAACAGTATTCACAAGTTCTCGGTCGGCGAACTTTACTGGAACTCGTTGTGATGGAACTCGGAAGATTGAAACAGGAAAGAGAGAAATTTATACTGTTCTCTGTAATTTCTACATAAGTCGGCCCCCACCACGAGATTATAAATCAAAAAGTTTCAGGGACCACTATGTTTATTTCATTTTTGTAAAGCTCAAACGGCTACGCGTTTAAGTTCTTTTCCCAAACACATGTAGAAATTTATATATTACGGTTTAAATTTCGGTATTATTATTTTTTCATTGCAAATGATAATATTAGATAACAATCTGCGAGGATAAATAATCAGTCTCCATTTCGGGAATCCACCTGGACTGTCCTCCCAATTATGAAGGGGAGTGGACAATACGAATAATCCAAAGTTCGTATACATATCGGGTTAAACTGATGTTTGTGACAGTTATTGGACACAACGATGATTTAATAGAAAGTATGTAATTACATGAATCGGGTTTTTCTGTGGCTTGTAAGGCTGTTATATTTTTCCAGTGACCGAGAACGTACGGATAAATTTACTTGGGTTTTCGATGTTAATTTTAGCGGAAAAAAAACATAAATATAATTTTTTTTTTGTAATAATAAATATCCATTTAACAAACATAGAAAAACTGTTTTAAATGATAAAAACTTAATGAAATACAATTAACTTTTTCTTTTATAAATAATACAAAAATAATTTTAATAAACGGGTATATTTTATAAATAAGTTAATTCTAAAATAACTTTTGATACAAAAGAACGTTTTTGTATTCAGGAACCGTATTCACAAGTTCTCGGTCAGCAAACGTTACTGGAACTCCTTGTGATGGAACTCGAAAGATTGAAACAGGAAAGGGAGAAATTTATACTGTTCTCTGTAATTTCTACATAAGGTGGCCCCCACCACGAGATTATATATCGAAAAGTTTCAGGGACCACTAGGTTTTATTCATTTTTGTAAAGCTCAAACGCTTTTCCCAAACACATGTAGAAATTTATATATTACGGTTTAAATTTCGGTAATTATTTTTTATTGCAAATGATAATATTAGACAACAATCTCCGAGGATTAATAATTAGTCTCCTATTTCGGGAATCCACCTGGACTGTCCTCCCAATTATGAAGGGAAGTGGTCAATACGAATATTCCAAAGTTCGTATACATATCGGGTTAAACTGATGTTTGTGACAGTTAATGGACACAACGATGATTTAATTGAAAGTATGTAATTACATGAATCGGGTTTTTCTGTGGCATGTACGGCTGTTATATTTTTCCAGTGACCGAGAACGTACGGATAAATTTACTCGGGTTTTCGATGTTAATTTTAGCGGAAAAAAAACATAACTATAATTTTTTTTGTAATAATAAATATCCATTTAACAAACATAGAAAAACTGTTTTAAATGATAAAAACCTTTTGAAATACAATTAACTTTTTCTTTTATAAATAATACTAAAATAATATTAAAAAATTGGCATATTTTATAAATAAGCTAATTCTAAAATAACTTTTGATACAAAAGAACGTTTCGGTATTCAGGAACAGTATTCACAAGTTCTCGGTCGGCGAACTTTACTGGAACTCGTTGTGATGGAACTCGGAAGATTGAAACAGGAAAGAGAGAAATTTATACTGTTCTCTGTAATTTCTACATAAGTCGGCCCCCACCACGAGATTATAAATCGAAAAGTTTCAGGGACCACTATGTTTATTTCATTTTTGTAAAGCTCAAACGGCTACGCGTTTAAGTTCTTTTCCCAAACACATGTAGAAATTTATATATTACGGTTTAAATTTCGGTATTATTATTTTTTCATTGCAAATGATAATATTAGATAACAATCTCCGAGGATAAATAATCAGTCTCCATTTCGGGAATCCACCTGGACTGTCCTCCCAATTATGAAGGGGAGTGGACAATACGAATAATCCAAAGTTCGTATACATATCGGGTTAAACTGATGTTTGTGACAGTTATTGGACACAACGATGATTTAATAGAAAGTATGTAATTACATGAATCGGGTTTTTCTGTGGCATGTACGGCTGTTATATTTTTCCAGTGACCGAGAACGTACGGATAAATTTACTTGGGTTTTCGATGTTAATTTTAGCGGGAAAAAACATAAATATAATTTTTTTTGTAATAATAAATATCCATTTAACAAACATAGAAAAACTGTTTTAAATGATAAAAATTTAATGAAATACAATAAACTTTTTATTTTATAAATAATACAAAAATAATTTTAATAAACGGGTATATTTTATAAATAAGTTAATTCTAAAATAACTTTTGATACAAAAGAACGTTTTTGTATTCAGGAACCGTATTCACAAGTTTTCGGTCAGCAATCGTTACTGGAACTCCTTGTGATGGAACTCGGAAGATTGAAACAGGAAAGGGAGAAATTTATACTGTTCTCTGTAATTTCTATATAAGGTGGCCCCCACCACGAGATTATATATCGAAAAGTTTCAGGGACCACCAAGTTTTATTCATTTTTGTAAAGCTCAAACGCTTTTCCCAAACACATGTAGAAATTTATATATTACGGTTTAAATTTCGGTAATTATTTTTTTATTGCAAATGATAATATTAGATAACAATCTCCGAGGATTAATAATTAGTCTCCATTTCGGGAATCCACCTGGACTGTCCAGTAACGTTTGCTGACCGAGAACTTGTGAATACGGTTCCTGAATACAAAAACGTTCTTTTGTATCAAAAGTTATTTTAGAATTAACTTATTTATAAAATATGCCTGTTTAATAATATTATTTTTGTATTCAGGAACCGTATTCACAAGTTTCTCGGTCAGCAAACGTTACTGGAACTCCTTGTGATGGAACTCGGAAGATTGAAACAGGAAAGGGAGAAATTTATACTGTTCTCTGTAATTTCTACATAAGGTGGCCCCCACCACGAGATTATATATCGAAAAGTTTCAGGGACCACTAGGTTTTATTCATTTTTGTAAAGCTCAAATGCTTTTCACAAACACATGTAGAAATTTATATATTACGATTTAAATTTCGGTAATATTATTTTTTCATTGCAAATGATAATATTAGATAACAATCTCCGAGGATTAATAATTAGTCTCCATTTCGGGAATCCACCTGGACTGTCCTCCCAATTATGAAGGGAAGTGGTCAATACGAATATTCCAAAGTTCGTATACATATCGGGTTAAACTGATGTTTGTGACAGTTAATGGACACAACGATGATTTAATTGAAAGTATGTAATTACATGAATCGGGTTTTCCTGTGGCATGTACGGCTGTTATATTTTTCCAGTGACCGAGAACGTACGGATAAATTTACTCGGATTTTCGATGTTAATTTTAGCGGAAAAAAACATAACTATAATTTTTTTTGTAATAATAAATATCCATTTAACAAACATAGAAAAACTGTTTTAAATGATAAAAACCTTTTGAAATACAATTAACTTTTTCTTTTATAAATAATACTAAAATAATATTAATAAACGGGCATATTTTATAAATAAGCTAATTCTAAAATAACTTTTGATACAAAAGAACGTTTCGGTATTCAGGAACAGTATTCACAAGTTCTCGGTCGGCGAACTTTACTGGAACTCGTTGTGATGGAACTCGGAAGATTGAAACAGGAAAGAGAGAAATTTATACTGTTCTCTGTAATTTCTACATAAGTCGGCCCCCACCACGAGATTATAAATCAAAAAGTTTCAGGGACCACTATGTTTATTTCATTTTTGTAAAGCTCAAACGGCTACGCGTTTAAGTTCTTTTCCCAAACACATGTAGAAATTTATATATTACGGTTTAAATTTCGGTATTATTATTTTTTCATTGCAAATGATAATATTAGATAACAATCTGCGAGGATAAATAATCAGTCTCCATTTCGGGAATCCACCTGGACTGTCCTCCCAATTATGAAGGGGAGTGGACAATACGAATAATCCAAAGTTCGTATACATATCGGGTTAAACTGATGTTTGTGACAGTTATTGGACACAACGATGATTTAATAGAAAGTATGTAATTACATGAATCGGGTTTTTCTGTGGCTTGTAAGGCTGTTATATTTTTCCAGTGACCGAGAACGTACGGATAAATTTACTTGGGTTTTCGATGTTAATTTTAGCGGAAAAAAAACATAAATATAATTTTTTTTTTGTAATAATAAATATCCATTTAACAAACATAGAAAAACTGTTTTAAATGATAAAAACTTAATGAAATACAATTAACTTTTTCTTTTATAAATAATACAAAAATAATTTTAATAAACGGGTATATTTTATAAATAAGTTAATTCTAAAATAACTTTTGATACAAAAGAACGTTTTTGTATTCAGGAACCGTATTCACAAGTTCTCGGTCAGCAAACGTTACTGGAACTCCTTGTGATGGAACTCGAAAGATTGAAACAGGAAAGGGAGAAATTTATACTGTTCTCTGTAATTTCTACATAAGGTGGCCCCCACCACGAGATTATATATCGAAAAGTTTCAGGGACCACTAGGTTTTATTCATTTTTGTAAAGCTCAAACGCTTTTCCCAAACACATGTAGAAATTTATATATTACGGTTTAAATTTCGGTAATTATTTTTTATTGCAAATGATAATATTAGACAACAATCTCCGAGGATTAATAATTAGTCTCCTATTTCGGGAATCCACCTGGACTGTCCTCCCAATTATGAAGGGAAGTGGCCAATACGAATATTCCAAAGTTCGTATACATATCGGGTTAAACTGATGTTTGTGACAGTTATTGGACACAACGATGATTTAATAGAAAGTATGTAATTACATGAATCGGGTTTTTCTGTGGCATGTACGGCTGTTATATTTTTCCAGTGACCGAGAACGTACGGGTAAATTTACACGGGTTTTCGATGTTAATTTTAGCGGAAAAAAACGTAAATATAATTTTTTTTGTAATAATAAATATCCATTTAACAAACATAGAAAACTGTTTTGAATGATAAAAACGTAATGAAATACAAAACTTTTTCTTTTATAAATAATACAAAAATAATATTAATAAACGGGCATAATTTATAAATAAGCTAATTCTAAAATAATTTTTAATACAAAAGAACGTTTCGGTATTTAGGAACCGTATTCACAAGTTCTCGGTCGGCAAACGTTACTGGAACTCGTTGTGATGGAACTCGGAAGATTGAAACAGGAAAGGGAGAAATTTATACTGTTCTCTGTAATTTCTACATAAGGTGGTTTTTTTAGTTTTAGATTCCCCCACCACGAGATTATAAATCGAAAAGTTTCAGGGACCACTAGGTTTTATTCATTTTTGAAAAGCTCAAACGCTTTTCCCAAACACATGTAGAAATTTATATATTACGGTTTAAATTTCGGTAATATTATTTTTTCATTGCAACTGATAATATTAGATAACAATCTCCGAGGATTAATAATTAGCCTCCATTTCGGGAATCCACCTGGACTGTCCTCCCAATTATGAAGGGAAGTGGTCAATACGAATATTCCAAAGTTCGTATACATATCGGGTTAAACTGATGTTTGTGACAGTTAATGGACACAACGATGATTTAATAGAAAGTACACTCTAAAATTGGGAGGAATGAGAAGTTGACTCTTTGGAAGAATTAGAGGTATTTTCACTCTTTTTGGATTGAATTTTATAAAAGTACACTCTTTAAAGCGTGGAATTTTTCACTCCTTAGAAAAGAGTGAAATATGTCACTCGGTGTCGAAAGTGACTGTCTCACTCTTTGACAAGAGTGAAATATTTCACTCCGTTGAAGAGTGAAAGCCTGGCATTATATAATTTTGTCCATATTTATTTATTGAGAGAATGAAATTATCATTTTTTCTTTTTCTTTTTAGGTAGATTTCGTAAGAAATGCTACCTATTACATTCTCACCTATGTTGGAAATTCTGAAAATTTTTGCAGATCTACGACGATCATGACCCCTAGAACCCCAAACCACCCCTCTGTTCAAAACTTTATCTATCTATTTATCTGTCTATATAACTATATAATTTTTTTATGGACACGATAACTTCAACAATTCTGCACAAATCTCTTCCAAACTGATACACTGCAAATAGAGGTGTCTTAAATTCAGACGCATATGTGACTGAAAAAGAAATTTAGACACTTAAGTGTCTGAATATGAAATTTCAGGCATCATAGATAACTAAATTTGAGACACATAAGTGTCTTACTATGATCATGTTTAAAATAAACTGAGAAAAATGTCTGAATAATAGTGATATGTCTGAAATTAAGACATTTAGAAATTCAGACACTTAAGTGTCTGAATGCGATACTGTATATTACTGTGTGGTGACTGTATATACAATTGCATTGCAATATTATATGTCAACACCATCAGAAAATGTTTTTCAATGGAGGAAAGATGTTTAAAATATATTTTTATCCACTAAATTTCGTATTAAGTAGTGAAAGAAACGGTTACCCACCCAAGAATTCTAAGAAATATGAATGTCGGCAGAAAGAATTGCGGGGATTTGCAAGATTTGGAGATGTGCCTGGGGTCCACAGCTTAGTTCGCTTTTCTAAAATGCAGAATATAAACATGAAATAGGCTACATTAAGAATTTTTTGTCGTAACTCCTCGTTCAAGACAATTTTTAAAAATATCTACATAAAAAAAATAGAAAAATTTAACAATTAAGAAATATTAAATATCGAAAAATAAGTTTCTAACGACATTTTTCAAAATAGAGAAATAAAACTGTTTTTTTTCGTCCAGAATAACCCCCCCCCCCCCCTCCCCGGTTTAAGATAAATCAAAAGAGGAACAGAATTAAAATTGTCTTCTATATGGTGTGTTCAGAAAAGAGTCTCTGATGAAAAATTTTTACTAACATTTTTTCTTCAGTTATAAATTATTATATTTCCATTTGGAAGAAAACAAATCATATTTTTTAATAATCAAGCATAAAGAAAATAAAATAAATTAAATTTCAAAATACTGAGAGGGGCAACGGCCTCCACTGTCCTCCTGCTGACACTTATGTTTTATGAAAATTCAATAGTTATTTGCAAGTATTACGACGAAATCTTTAATTAAACTATGTTTTATAACTTTTTAAAACTATAATAGTAATTAAACTCAAATAATTTATAAATATCAGTGTTCGTAAATTGATAAATGCAAGTTTCATTACGAAAAATATACCAAATAAAGAAATTAAAAAGTTTCTAATTTATTCTCCTACAACGGTCTATTTCTCGCTGATAAAAAGTAATGAGATCAAAAAGCTCTTCATATTATAAACCTAGGGTGAGTCAGTGACAACGCTAAATTAAAAATGCTGACGTCACTTATTTTCTTCTGTTAGTAGACGTTGGTTCGTTGACGATTTGGCGCGTTAAAAGAAGTTCTTTCAATGATTTATACTTGTTTGACGAAGTTTGTCCAGATTTTTTATGGAGTATACCCTGATTTAACTACATATTTATATTGTGGTTGTGCAATAATGTGGTTGTGCGTGTAATAGTGCATTTTTTGTTCTTCAGATTTATTTAAATCGTTAATATTTGATTAATTAAGATTCTGTTTCTGAAGAATAAAGTACTTGTGAAATAACAAGTTCTGGAATGCCATGGTTTAAATGGTATAATTATCAAAATAACATATGATAACGATATGATAACATATGAATAACGATATGAATAGCATATGATAACATATGAATTACGATATAAAAATTTTCTTCAATATATATATTTTTTATTTTTCAACATTCATATAAATATTTAAAGAAGGATATAAGATCAAGAAAAAGTGCTTTTTTTTCGCGTTATATTTGTACAAAATGGATTTACAATTTTATGGATATTTTACAAAGGTAAGAGTTCTTGCGCGATTATTTACAAAAATATATTTTTTTTATTTCGAAATGGAAATTTTACGTGAATATTATTACTTCTGTAATATTAATTATTTAAATTACCTTTTTAAGAATAATATGTATTATCTTATTTGTATATTTTTATATCGAATAAATATATTTCAGTGTTACAAGAATTGTGTTTATTTATTATTATTTATGTATTTATTTTTTTATTTTCTACTTATATCATTTCCAGGATTAACGATCTTGTTTAATAATCCTTAAATCATCCACTTTATAAATAAATGTTTTTTTTTTTATAGTAAGTAAACTGATTATTGCTCGAATACATAAAAGCAGAGGATTGCTTTTATTGCTTCTATTCGGACCCATATTTGGCAAAATTTTTCGTATTATATTTTTGCCAAAAAAAAAAAATAATAATACTCTTTTTTTTTTTTTTAGCTTAAAGTTTTATATTTTGATTTTGCAAAATTTCAAATATTGCAAAATAATATTAATATTGATTTTTCGATTACTTCCGGTAAAAAAGTGATTTCAGATTTTAATTTGAAATTGGAAAAGGTAAGTGTTTTATATTATTTACTTACATAACAACATTTTTCACATAAAATTGCTGGGGATTTTTTGTAAAGTTTATTTATGCATTTACATGAAAGATAAGAAAATAACAATTGTGTATGATAAAATGTACTATATATAAGGAAAAATGATCTTGAAGCTAGAAAATATTTCTCCTGCATGTTATTAAAAAATATATATCTAATTTTCTAATGACAGTTTAGTAACTCTGGTATTACCATCTGATGTATATAAGAGAAATTACTAACATGACAACATAATTTAAAGTATAAAGTTATTAAATGATATTCTATTAATGTGTTTTTCAGGTGTAATTTTCAGTTACAGGTATTGCTGGTATGATTTCGCATATGAATTTTTATTTTTAATGACAAATCATTTAATTCTGTTACACATTATAATTTTGAAGTTAATGTTTTCATGTTAACAAAATGAAATATATATATGTGAAATGCTATGGACATTTTGCTTCAAGATAAAAAAAAAAAGTTGCTTAGTAAATTTTAATATACTCTTAACATTTTTACAAAAAAAAAAAAAAAAATCTTTGTTATCTATTTATTTATTTTTATTTATTTATTTATTTTAATAAGAAGGGCTCGTAACACCAGCGTGGTTTTTATGGATGTTAATATTTGAATAAAAATATAAAACATTCAGAAAAAGAATGAAAACTTGATTTTTCCTTATTATTATTATTATTATTATTGAACTATTCTATTCAAATGTTAAAATCTTTTAAAACCTACTTAAAGGATAGAAACTTGTACTTTCTACTAAGAAAATGAACTGCAAAATGAATTTATGCAGTTAAAATTCTCAATAGTGGTTACCTCGGGACTGCTGGAATTGTTCTCTATATACCTCCATTTAGCGAACTATAAATCAGGTTTGGGTTGCTTCCAGAAGCACGACCTGATTAATGCATGGGCAAACGCTTCTCCGGCTCTGACCCTATCCCCTCTGATTTTAGGTGCCTCCCAAATTTGACATTTCTTTCAATATTTTAAACTTATAGAGTAGGATATACCGGACATTTCGAGACTACAAAATTTGTCTACTATTCGGAGGTGTCCACATTTCTGATGTAAAAATATTCAAACATGTATGTGTTGTGGATTGAAAAGGTGGATTTTCGCTAAATAGAGGTGTCCACTTTTCACTCTAAAATTGGACACTTCCGAATAGCGGAAAAATTCTGTGGTCCCGAGGTATCCACTGTTGAAAGATTTTACTGTTTTTAGATAAATATATTTTTTGTTTTCAATCTTATCTTACTGTAAAAGCTCAAAACATTGAATATAATCAGTACAATGTCGAAAGAGATTTAAAATATCAGCTTTACGAAAATTGCATACTAAATTTTAGGCCTCATAAAATCGGGTGTGTGTGAGGGGGGGGGGGGGGGGGGCAGGTAGTGCCATGGGCCAGTTTGCTCATGCTTTAATCAGGTTCTTCTTCTGGAAAAATTACCAGCTCTGCTTTGTGGTAAAATATATTCCCATTTATTGAGGATACAATGTGGTCAAATATGGCTCCATTTAATGCTTAAAAAAATGTGGTCAGAAATGGCTACTTATTACCGACAGATCAGAGCACGAAAATGGCCGCAATTCAGACGTTTCAAATATCTTAAATTCAGACACAAATAAGTGTCTTAAAAAATTAAGATACTTTAAAGTGTTTCTTTTTTTAACCATCCGTTTCAGCGGATGGTTAAAGTGTCTTAAGTGTCTGAATTTCAGACATTTCAGTTTACAGTGTACATATAAACAAGGGACATAATATCTCGGTCATGTTCGTTAATGGGCAAAATCGAAATAGAGAGGGGGGGTTGTGAAAACAGAAAAAAACCCCATAACTTTTTAATTATGAAACGTATCAAATCCGTTTATTACTTACTTAAAGTTATAATTACTTCCAGGAAAAGGGCCCAAAATTTATGTATGACAGATTTTTGATATCACTAAAAATGGCCTCAAGGGGGGAGGGGGGGCGGAATAGGAGTTTAAGAAGAAAAAAATTCATAACTTTGGTCAATTCACAAGATATCCATCCGCTTCTTGGAAAACATGAAAAAAAAATTGAATGCACTTAAAATAAAATTTAATATAAAAAAGCATACCTTTTATTATACACGTGAAATACCACTGCTTCGATGGATCGATGTTGTCTTTTTTTTTTCTTTTAAACATTTCAATATTAATTTTGCTTTTTAACCATAAATGTAAAATAAATATATGTGGAGAATTGATATTTTATCTTTTTTGTACTACTATTTTTTTTTTTTTAATCATTGTTCAGCACTATATAATGCGGTTATTTTATTTTTGTGGCAACACTAATTTGAGGAAAAATTTTGCATATAAAAACAATGCCGATTTAATTTTTAATTAATAGCATCAATATTTAATCAAAAACCATGTTTTAACGAAATGTGGGGGTAGTACTATGTCAGAAGCTGCTTCAAAAACCTTTCGTAGGAGGCTACCTCATTTCTTGTTGTGTGTTTTGTAAATTCATAGAAAAAGGGATGTTGACAACAGAAATAATATATATGATTTTAGAATAATAGGACTTTGCAAAATAGCGCTAATTTACTGAAAAGTACTGTCAAAAGATAAGAGTTTATATTTAAAACAAAAATTAAAGTGAAATCACACATTGTTAGTCATAGAATATCCATCTATTAAATAGTTATTAATAAAACTTTTAAAAAAATTAAAATACAGTAAACAGTAATGTTTGATTAGATTTAAATTCATTAGCAATTAATACAGAGATCTAAAGATTTAAAATTTGAATTACACATGAAAAAAATATAAAATAACGTACATCACAGGAATTATTAAAATACTAAATACAACTTAATGGGTATTTGAAAAGGAAAGAAATAATATTAAATGATTAAGATTTTGGTTAATTACTTGCCCTTATGGGCATTTTAAAACTATCATGTCTTTATAAGGCATGCAATGAAAACAAACACAATAGTGATAAGCTTGGAATAAAATATTTTAGTTTTCTGTCAGCAATCTAATTTAATTCATTATGTAACTCTTATTGAATTTTTCCTTAAGAGTTCAATTACTGTTACAAACTATGAATTAAATAAATATTGAAAATAAAGTACTTTATTCCAATCTTTACCACGCTTGTGTCTATTTTCATTGCATGCTCTAAAATATATGATTCTTTTAAAATGCCCATAAAAGAAACATAAAAAAAAATAATTCACTCCATAAAAAGTGAACATTCACTCCTATGAAAGAGTGGCTATTCACTCCTGTCAGGAGTGAGAAATCCACTCCTTTTGCAAGAGTGAATAGTCACTCCTATGAAAGAGTGGATAGCCACTCCTATGAAAGAGTGATTATTTACTCATATCAGGGTGAAAAAACCCACTCTTTTTTTCAAGAGTGGATAGTCACTCCTCTGAAAGAGTGAGTAACCACCCTGTTTAGAGTGAATATTCACTTCTCGGGAGTGAGTATTCACTCTTTCAGAGAGTGAACAATTTCACTTTTGCCTAGAGTGAATAGTCACTCTAAAGAGGTTGGGCAAATTTTGACTCTGCGATAGAGTGAATATCCACTCCTCCGGAGTGAATAGTCACTCTTTCTTATTTAGAGTGTATGTAATTACATGAATCGGGTTTTTCTGTGGCATGCACGGCTGTTATATTTTTCCAGTGACCGAGAACGTACGGATAAATTTACTCGGGTTTTCAATGTTAATTTTAGCGGAAAAAAACATAACTATAATTTTTTTTTTTTTGTAATAATAAATATCCATTTAACAAACATAGAAAAACTGTTTTAAATGATAAAAACTTAATGAAATACAATTAACTTTTTCTTTTATAAATAATACAAAAATAATATTAATAAACGGGCATATTTTATAAATAAGCTAATTCTAAAATAACTTTTGATACAAAAGAACGTTTCGGTATTCAGGAACCGTATTCACAAGTTCTCGGTCGGCAAACTTTACTGGAACTCGTTGTGATGGAACTCGGAAGATTGAAATCGAAAAGGGAGAAATTTATACTGTTCTCTGTAATTTCTACATAAGGTGGCCCCCACCACGAGATTATAAATCAAAAAGTTTCAGGGACCACTAGGTTTTATTCATTTTTGTAAAGCTCAAACGGCTACGCGTTTAAATTCTTTTCCCAAACACATGTAGAAATTTATATATTACGGTTTAAATTTCGGTAATATTATTTTTTTATTGCAAATGATAATATTAGATAACAATCTCCGAGGATTAATAATTAGTCTCCATTTCGGGAATCCACCTGGACTGTCCTCCCAATTATGAAGGGAAATGGCCAATACGAATATTCCAAAGTTCGTACACATATCGGGTTAAACTGATGTTTGTGACAGTTATTGGACACAACGATGATTTAATAGAAAGTATGTAATTACATAAATCGGGTTTGTTTTTCTGTGGCATTTTTTTTTTTTTTTTTTTTTTTTTTTTGCGAAAAAAATGTTACATTAAAAAATATTTAGACTAAATTTAGTCGCTCTCTTTTCAATTTATTCAAACAAATTTGAGGGGAAAATAAATGCCATTAAGGTTCTATCAGTCATAGAAATATGTTTAATAATAGTCAGTATGTTCTTTTTTTTTTAAGTATAAAAAATCCATATATGGTTAGATTTACAAATTATAATTTAATATGTGACAGTAGATTGATCCAGTGAATCAGATTTTATTCATTTAAATATAAATATTAATCTAAATGAAGTTAAATATAAGCAATAATTATTATTTATTTATTTATTTTAATTTTAAAATATTTAAAAATAATATCCATGGCTATTTATTTTAACTTCATGCTTTCATATTAATTAATTTTAAAATACATTTGAGACATTCTGCGATATTACCAGGGGTAGTACAGCCCTAGATGATATTTCAGGACATACTTTTTTCGATATTTCACGATAATTTCAGGACACATTTGCTAGGTATACTAACCGGGAAAAAACCCCTTATCTCACTGTTCACTACATTTTATTATCATAAATAATATAATAAATCATTTAATATCATCTATATACAATTTTTTTAAGTATATATGTAAAAGAAAAGTAATTTTACCAGAACCCTTTGGCCAAGCTACTAAAAAATTGCGATTCTTGCATTACGGAATGACGAAGATCTTTTTTTTTTCTTCCTTCGCTGATCGACAAAAACTGCAAAAAAAAAAATTTCTTTTTCATAACTGATTGGTAAAAAATGCGATTTTTTGTGACTGACAGACAAAAATAGCAAAAAGTTTTAATACTGAGCGATAAAAAATTTTGATTTTTGGTAATCGATCACCAAAAATTACGATATTTTAATGCAAATTCACAAAAATCTCTATTTTTAACGATAGATTGAAGAAAATCGCGACTTTTGTGATCGTTTTACATTTGTAAAAAGGTATACACCTACCCCCTATTTGATGATTTCAAATCCGATGTAGCACAAAACTCGCAATATTCCTCTGTTGTTTACAAAACTACGCGGATGAATTACGAGGCGTTGCACGTTGCAGCGAATGGTTGGTTGATGGTTAGTTGTAAGAACAATATTCTGCTGAGCAATGGGAAATATTATCTAACCAACCGGAAATATATTATCCTTAAAAAATTCAAAACTTATTATAAATAACAGTAAAATTGAATGCGTATAATTAAAAAATATTTGCCCTATATAAAAAATTAATCTAAATAGTTTTTCAACGAAATGCAGATTTATAAAATGTGAAATATATTCTGAACAAAAAAGAAAAATATATAAGCGACAATTTAATTTAATACCTATATATTACAAATTAAAAATATATTTTTGTATGAAAAAATGAGTAAATAATTTATTCGCTACATGCAGAAGGTTTAACTGTATCATGTGACAAGATATTTAACCTTATCTTAGCAGTCAAAAGAGGTGATACGGTCCCATGTATTCCTATCAGAAATCTCGTAGGAAAATAGTCCGATTTTAAAAATGGATTATATAGAAAACAAGAGTTTTCCTACTTTAACGCGAAACCACATTCGCTTAGTCTAAAACCGATTAATATAATATATTAATTTTTAAAAAATCGCCCGAGCCATTTTGGAGAAAAATTTTGACATTTTCAGAGACCTTTACATTTACACAAATTTAGTTAAAAATGGACTTCCAGTTCTTAAAATCTACTGCACGTAGAAATGTATAAATTTCAGGATTGAATTAGACCATAGATATAAGACTAATGTGAAAAAATCAAAACGGCATGCCTCATATTTGCTGAGATATTAAATGTCGGCGTTTTGATTTCTCTTTGATGTCCTTCTAGGCGTATATATAGAGTGGCGGAAATCTTCGGTTTTGGGCGTTCGATTTTCGGTTTTTACTGCGTCACTCGAGATACTGCCGTCTCTCATGATAGATAAAAAAAACCATTTCAATTTTTCGTTTTAAATATATCGTGAAACTAATCTACTTTCTATACTTACTGATCCTTGTATTATTGATGTACGGAATTAATTCCCGCGCCTTGTAAAACACATTTGAAAATTCCTGTTTTATTTCAAATTTGACGTCACACTTTCCTCAGAGAAATCTCTTTTTTAATGCCATAATTCTTGTTAATTTTCTTTTTCTGGCAATCAAGACGTAAATTTTAGCGGAAAACTCACATTTGTATGTAACTGGTACTCAAGCTAATTATTAATCAGTATCGATAAAAAATATCTTAAATATTACGTCCATTATCTATCTACTTTCATTATACATTGATATTCATGCTCCTTGTATTATTACGACTATTTGAAAATACATGTTTTATTTATAACGTCATATTTGTCCAAGCCGAGGAGGATCCTTTTCATAGTTTCATGGTCCAAGCGAAATCTATTTTTAAGAATATAATTACTGTTCATTTTTCCTTCTAATTATAATGCAGTTTTTTCACAGAAAAAGATCTTTTTAATGTAACCGATATTCATACTTCATGTATAATAACAAATACTCCATATTTTTGTTTCAAACAACACGGAAATTCATCTTCTTTTGAATTCTTTTTCATTTTCATTTTTCACGTGAAAATCGTTCAATTGAAAATTAATTGTTGAGGAAAAATGATTGTTCCATGTTTTTATTTATTGGCAACGATCAAAGCCCTAGCAACGATAAAGTAAAATGGTTAAATTGTATGGGAAAATGTCCATTTATTCTCTATGAAAATAACGAAATTTTGAATTATTAAGAAAAATATTTGAATACAAAGTACAAAAACCGGCCTATGTTCATTTGAGGGTTATAATCAAGGTATATGCAAAGATACAGGATCATTAAATGCTACATTTTGACGCTGGCTTCAGCCTAACATTTGCACACAATCAGATTTATAATATTACTAGATGTTACCCGTGACTTCGTTCACGTATCATTAAAAGAAGAATAAATACTTTAATTAAGCAAAATATTTCGTTCCCGATAGTTAGAAACGTAAATAATTAACTAACTCTTTATCACATTCAATAGGAGACAATACAGTATTTCTATGTTATAGAGGCCTGGACATAACTAAGTTTTAAAAAAGTGAAATTTTGTGACAAATAATCACGAAAAGGTAACTGCAACCAATGAAAAAAGGCGGGCCAAATAAAATCGTGGAAATCGGCGAATTATATAAAAACATATGTCAAGTTTACCTGGTAAACCATTTTACTTTTAACGCCTTTGTGAAACGTTTTAATAGCCATCCTTCATAGATAATGGAAATAGTATATTCTTTTTCATTAAATTCAATTCTTGTGAATAGGAAGTAATAATTGTCGACCTAAATGCAAGGAGCTTAAATTTGCCTCCTTGATTTAATCTATAACTGAAAAAAAAATCTTTATTTCTAAATGGAAATATATTGACAGACGATTTTTGTTCTCCAGAATAAATTGATTCGTGAAGTTTGAATGTGTGAAAATACGTTTTTACTTTTCAAAAATTTTACTGTAATCAAGATTTTTTTTTCTCTCACCATCTATTCAAATTGAAAATAAATTCTTTTTTTCAGTTTTAATGAGAAAAAATATATTAATCCGTTTTATTTCTTCTTTTTTTATCCACAAAATTTAAATAATTTAGTTGCCATTTTTAGAGAAACTTCGTTAAAATTTACAAAATAATAAATAATAATAATATCTCGGAATTTAAATCATTTTTTTTAATTCTGAGAGTTTATAACATCTCGGATCAATGGTAACCTGTGTTAAGTAAATTGCGTTGCATTCGACAATCTGAAAGGAGTAGTTGCGAAATACAAACAGGCGGTCAGATTTTAATATAATAGATTCGTATTTATTTTTCTTTTCCTAATAATCATGGTGTGGTTTTTGGCAAAAAACTCTCATCTGTATGTAACTCATATTCATGCTTAATAATCGGTATAGATAATTTTTTTTTTAAATATTTTGTTTTAAATATGGCGTGAAACTCATCTACTTTCTACGCTTTGACACTTATTGATCCTAGTAAATTGTGTATTAATGTAAGGAATTGATTTACGCTCCTTGTAAAACACATTTGAAAATTCCCGTTTTATTTCAAATATGACGTCACTTTTTCCTCAGAGAAATCTCTTTTTAATGGCATAATTCTTGTTAATTTTCCTTTTCTGGCAATCAGGACGTAAATTTTAGCGGAAAACTCACATTTGTATGTAACTGGTATACAAACTAATTATTAATCAGTATCGATAAAAAATATTTCAGCTTTTCATCTTAAATATTACGTCCATTATCTATCTACTTTCATTATACATTGATAGTCATGCTCCTTGTATTATTACGAATATTTGAAAATACATGTTTTATTTATGACGTCATATTTGTCCAAGCCGAGAAGGATCCTTTTCATAGTTTCATGGTCCAAGCGAAATCTATTTTTAATAATATAATTATTGTTCATTTTTCCTTCTAATTATAACGCAGTTTTTGACAGAAAAGGATCTTTTTAATGTAACCGATATTCATACTTTCATGTATAATAACAAATACTACATATTTTTGTTTCAAATATCACGGAAATTCCTCTTCTTTTGATTTTTTTTAATTTTCAGTTTTCACGTGAAAATCATTCAATTGAAAATTATATGTTGAGGAAAAATTATTTTTCCGTGTTTTTATTTATTGGCATCAATCAAAGCCCTAGCAACGATAAAGTAAAATGGTTAAATTGTATGGGAAAATGTCCATTTATTCTCTATGAAAATAACGAAATTTTGAATTATTAAGAAAAATATTTGAATAAAATAAACAAAAACCAGTCTATGTTCATTTGAGGGTTATAATCAACATGTATGCGAAGATACAGGATCATTAAATGCTCCATTTTGACGCTGGCTTCTGCCTAACATTTGCACACAATCAGATGTATAATATTACTAGCTGTTACCCGTGACTTCGTTCACGAATCATTAAAAGAAGAATAAATGCATTAATTAAGCAAAATATTTCATTCCCGATAATTAGAAACGTAAATAATTAACTAACACTATATCACATTCTATAGGACATAATACAGTATTTCTATGTTATAGAGGCCTAAGTGAAATTTTGTGACAAATAATCCCGAAAAGGTAACTGCAACCAATGAAAAAAGGCGGGCCAAATAAAATCGTGGAAATCGGCGAATTATATAAAAACATATGTCAAGTTTACCTGCTAAACCATTTTACTTTTAAAGCCTTTGTGAAACGTTTTAATAGTCATCCTTCATAGATAATGGAAATAGTATATTCTTTTTCATTAAATTCAATTCTTGTGAATAGGAAGTAATAATTGTAGACCCAAATGCAAGGAGCTTAAATTTGCCTCCTTGATTTAATCTATAACTGAAAAAAAATCTTTATTTCTAAATGGAAATATATTGACAGACGATTTTTGTTCTCCAGAATAAATTGATTCGTGAAGTGTGAATGTGTGAAAATACGGTTTTACTTTTCAAAAATTTTACTGTAATCAAGATTTTTTTTTCTTTCACCATCTATTCAAATTGAAAATAAATTCTTTTTTTCAGTTTTAATGAGAAAAAATATATTAATCCGTTTTATTTCTTCTTTTTTTATCCACAAAATTTAAGTAATTTAGTTGCCATTTTTAGAGAAACTTTGTTAAAATTTACAAAATAATAATAATAATAATAATAATAATAATAATAATATCTCGGAATTTAAATCATTTTTTTTTAATTCTGAGAGTTTATGACATCCTCGGATTAATGATAACCTGTGTTAAGTAAATCGCGTTGCATTCGACAATCTGAAAGGAGTAGTTGCGAAATACAAACAGGCGGTCAGATTTTAATATAATAGATTCGTATTTATTTTTCTTTTCCTAATAATAATGGTGTGGTTTTTGGCAAAAAACTCTCATCAGTATGTAACTCATATTCATGCTTAATAATCGGTATAGATAAATTTTTTTTTTTAATATTTCGTTTTAAATATGGCGTGAAACTCATCTACTTTCTACGCTTTGACACTTACTGATCCTTGTATTATTAATGTAAGGAATTGATTTACGCTCCTTGTAAAACACATTTGAAAATTCCCGTTTTATTTCAATAATGGCATAATTCTTGTTAATTTTCCTTTTCTGGCAATCAGGACGTAAATGTTAGCGGAAAACTCACATTTATATGTAACTGGTATACAAACTAATTATTAATCAGTATCGATAAAAAATATTTCAGCTTTTCATCTTAAATATTACGTCCATTATCTATCTACTTTCATTATACATTGATAGTCATGCTCCTTGTATTATTACGAATATTTGAAAATACATGTTTTATTTATGACGTCATATTTGTCCAAGCCCAGAAAGATCCTTTTCATAGTTTCATGGTCCAAGCGAAATCTATTTTTAATAATATAATTATTGTTCATTTTTCCTTCTAATTATAACGCAGTTTTTGACAGAAAAAGATCTTTTTAATGTAACCGATATTCATACTTTCATGTATAATAACAAATACTACATATTATTGTTTCAATTATCACGAAAATTCATCTTCTTTTTATTTATTTTTTATTTTCAGTTTTCACGTGAAAATCGTTCAATTGAAAATTAATTGTTGAGGAAAAATTATTTTTCCGTGTTTTTATTTATTAGCATCAATCAAAGCCCTAGCAACGATAAAGTAAAATGGTTAAATTGTATGGTAAAATGTCCATTTATTCTCTATGAAAATAACGAAATTTTGAATTATTAAGAAAAATATTTGAATAAAATAAACAAAAACCAGTCTATGTTCATTTGAGGGTTATAATCAACCTGTATGCGAAGATACAGGATCATTAAATGCTCCATTTTGACGATGGCTTCAGCCTAACATTTGCACACAATCAGATTTATAATATTACTAGCTGTTGCCCGTGACTTCGTTCACGAATCATTAAAAGAAGAATAAATGCATTAATTAAGCAAAATATTTCATTCCCGATAATTAGAAACGTAAATAATTAACTAACTCTTTATCACATTCCATAGGACACAATACAGTATTTCTATGTTATAGAGGCCTTGACATAACTAAGTTTTTAAAAAGTGAAATTTTGTGACAGATAATCACGAAAAGGTAACTGCAACCAATGAAAAAAGGCGGGCCAAATAAAATCGTGGAAATCGGCGAATTATATAAAAACATATGTCAAGTTTACCTGGTAAACCATTTTACTTTTAACGCCTTTGTGAAACGTTTTAACAGCAATCCTTCAAAGATAATGGAAATAGTATATTCTTTTTCATTAAATTCAATTCTTGTGAATAGGGAGCAATTATTGTAGACCTAAATGCAAGGAGCTTAAATTTGCCTCCTTGATTTAACCTATAACTGAAAATAATCTTTATTTCTAAATGAAAATATGTTGACAGACGATTTTTGTTTTCCAGAATAAATTGATTCATGAAGTTTGAATATGTGAAAATACGTTTTTATTTTTCAAAAATTTTACTGTAATCAAGATTTTTTTTTTCTTTCGCCATCTATTCAAATTGAAAATAAATTCCTTTTTTTCAGTTCTAATGAGGAAAAATATATTAATCCGTTTTATTTCTTCTTTTTTATCCACAAAAATGGAATAATTTAGTTGCCATTTTTAGAGAAACTTCGTTAAAATTTACAAAAAATAAAATAAATAATAAGAAGAAGAATAATAATAATATCGCGGAATTTAAATCATTTTTTTAAATTCTGAGAGTTTGTGACATCCTCGGATGAATGATAACCTGTGTTATGTAAATCGCGTTGCGTTCGACAATCTGAAAAGGGTAGTTGCGAAATACAAACAGGCGGTCAGATTTTAACGTAATAGATTCGTATTTATTTTTCTTTTCAAAATAATCACGGTGAGGTTTTTGGCAAAAAACTCTCATCTGTATGTAACTTATATTCATGCTTAATAATTGGTATTGATTAAAAAAAATTCAATTTTTCGTTTTAAATATGTCGTGAAACTAATCTACTTTCTATACTTACTGATCCTTGTATTATTAATGTACGGAATTAATTCCCGCGCCTTGTAAAACACATTTAAAAATTCCCGTTTTATTTTAAATATGACGTCACATTTTCCTCAGAGAAATCTCTTTTTAATGCCATAATTCTTGTTAATTTTCTTTTTCTGGCAATCAGGACGTAAATTTTAGCGGAAAACTCACATTTGTATGTAACTGGTACTCAAGCTAGTTATTAATCAGTATCGATAAAAAATATTTTAGTTTTTCATCTTAAATATTACGTCCATTATCTTTCTACTTTCATTATACATTGATATTCATGCTCCTTGTATTATTACGACTATTTGAAAATACATGTTTTATTTATGACGTCATATTTATCCAAGCCGAGGAGGATCCTTTTCATAGTTACATGGTCCAAGCGAAATCTATTTTTAAGAATATAATTATTGTTCATTTTTGCTTCTAATTATAACGCAGTTTTTTGACATAAAAAGATCTTTTTAATGTAACCGATATTCATACTTCATGTATAATAACATATACTCCATATTTTTGTTTCAAACATCACGGAAATTGATCTTCTTTTGAATTCTTTTTCATTTTCATTTTTCACGTAAAAATCGTTCAATTGAAAATTAATTGTTGAGGAAAAATTATTTTTCCGTGTTTTTATTTATTGGCAACGATCAAAGCCCTAGCAACGATAAAGTAAAATGGTTAAATTTTATGGGAAAATATCCATTTATTCTCTATAAAAATAACAACATTTTTAATTATTAAGGAAAATATTTGAATAAAATGAACAAAAACAGGCCTATGTTCATTGGAGGGTTATAATCAACGTATATGCAAAGATACAGGATCATTAAATGCCCCATTTTGACGCTGGCTTTAGCCTAACATTTGCACACAATCAGATTTATAATATTACTAGCTGTTACCCGTGACTTCGTTCACGTAACATTAAAAAAAGAATAAATGCATTAACTTAGTAAAACATTTCACTTGATAATTAACAACATATATAATTAACCAAAGCTTTATCACATTTTATGGGAGACCATACCTCATTTCTTTGCTATAGGGGCCTTGACATAACCTAGTCTTAAAAAAGTGAAATTTCATGCCAAATAATATATACAATCGCGAAAATGAAACTGCAACTAATTAAAAAAGGAGGACCAAGTAAAATCGCGAAAATCGACGAATCGCTCTTCGTAAAACGAAAAAGAACTCTGGCAGAATTCTTCTATACAGCAGTGCATTTTAGGTGGTATTTGGTGTACAATTTGTATATGTGTGCATTGCTAAATGGGCATTATTATATTGTTTATTTGCATAGACATATGTTATATATTTCTTACTACATTATTATTTTATGTCTGGTTTATGTATGTATTAAATAAAGTGCTTCACGCTAAGTGGGGTAAATAATGAAAAAACTGCTTGTGGATTTTATAAATTGATAGATATTTCACAAAGATATAACAATCTGATGCTATTCTAAAATGTAAATAAAGGTTGCTAGAAAGTACTTTAAATTCTGCCCAATTTAACCTCGATATTTTCTCTATCGCGTCAAGAACACTATAAGCAAATAAATACCGACGACACAAATCTGATAATCTAAATTTACATATTTTTGTTAGTATATATAGGATTATTTTGATTTATTTCATGCGCTTGAAATTTTTTACGCTTTCTCTAAGGTTAGGTGTCGAATAAATGTACTTTCTTCTTATTTTATTTTGCCATTTCTATTTATTCTATTTTCCATTCATTCCATTTATGGATATTGATTTCATTTACATATTCGTGTCAAAGAATATTCTTTAAAGTTATTATCAGGATTAGGATAGGATACGATTAGGGTTAGGATAAGGAATAAAAATTGAACGACAATGGCATCACCGATTCAGGTTTAAAGTATGAACCTATTTACATCACTAGCCGCCACTGGCGACCAGTTTGGTCTCCCTTAAATGTATGTTAAACATTGCAACACGTTACATTTATTCATAATTTAATTTTCCCTTAATCCTTCGCCAAATCGGAAGATTCTAATAGACAAATCATGAACTTTTGCGATCATGGTAGCATTTCGCATATTTTTTGGGCACAAATGTCACATACGCACGTTGGCGCGATTCCGCCCCCCCCCCTTCTCCCCCGCCAATTTGGCGAAAACTTTGTTATGGAAATTGTTGTTTATTTACTTTTATTTTTTATTTTAATTCTATAAATTATTTTTGATATGTATATCAATATTTATTTACAACACACTATCCTTTATTTATTTTTATTCTTTTTTTTTAATTATGAGTATTTTTGTTAGCCGGGAGCAGATGATAATTCGCCAAATATCGTTCCCATCACCGTCATTCATACTACAATTAATTTAATTTTAAATTATAAACCTGTCACTCATTTCATTTAAAATACTTAACTTTAATCTAAAATGCTTATATTACATAAATTTAAAATACTTCACACTTTTCATTTAAAAGAGAAAATAAATAAATAAATAAGAAATAATATCATAAATCAAAACATTTGATTTCAAAATCAAAGTATCATTTCTAATTTGTACACGCGATAAATAAAAGCTGTATTAGCGATTTTAAAAATGCTAAAAATCTGATTCATTAAATATTATTACATGAGTTCAATTTATGTCAAGAAAAGGTCCGAAAGTTGAGTTGTATAGCACATAATTATGGTAAACTTTGATTGTCTCACTGGTGCGAATTATTTTTTTGACGCGAGGCAGCGGTCCAAAAATTCATTCGCGGAGAACTTGCTTTGCGAATGATTACCTCCATGATTTAATATTTTAAATGTTCACGACGAATCAATCTTTTTTTTTGTTTACTTTTATGAATAGAGAATTTGAACTGCGAATCTTTCGACTGAAGTTATTGCAGAATATATACATATTTGAACGCAAGTCATCTCTCAAATATTAATTTATTTTGAACGATCTTTCTTAAAATGTAACTTTTATGCAGTTTATTCGAAAAAATAATTTTGAATAAAAATGGCCGCTTGGCATATGAAAAAGCGATGCGGCATCCCGGAACTGTTGAGGACAGTCACATGACTTACAGTTTTATTATAGAGATGTTCACGACGAATCAATCTTTTTTTTGTTTACTTTTATGAATAGAGAATTTGAACTGCGAATCTTTCGACTGAAGTTATTGCAGAATATATACATAATTGAACGCAAGTCATCTCTCAAATATTAATTTATTTTGAACGATCTTTCTTAAAATGTAACTTTTATGCAGTTTATTCGAAAAAATAATTTTGAATAAAAATGGCCGCTTGGCATATGAAAAAGCGATGCGGCATCCCGGAACTGTTGAGGACAGTCACATGACTTACAGTTTTATTATAGAGATGAAGCAATAAGAAAATTAGAAAATTATCGGCTAATATTTTTTAATATGTTTTACAGTCATAGTTGGCATCAAAGGTGAGCGGGGAAATGATCATCTAAAATACCATTAAGTGTTTACCACGCAAAAAACAAATCTGGTTACAACAATGTATTTAATTTTGCGCCAAATTTCACTTGATAAAAAAAAAATCAAATTGACTATGGACCTAATTACAGACCCCTAACCTTCCTATTCTCAGAAATGTTCTACCTATATGTAAAAAAAATTCTACTGTATAGAACGCGCTTTCACGTTTATAATGTTATGAATTGGCACGATCGGCTTGTTCAAGTTTACACAATTCGGCTGAAAGAAAAGATTCATTACTTTTACTTACCCATCATACGTAGTATAGGGTAAGTCTTGTAATCGTTTTGAAAATCGAAAATTTTTTTTTGACGGATTTACACGTTTCAGACACTGGAGATTCCGAAAAACATATTTTTAGAAAAAAAATTTTGCCGTCCGTCTGTGTGTCTGTGTGTCTGTGTGTGTGTGTGTCTGTAAACGCTCTATCTCCCGAATAAATTGAGATAGAGACTTGTAATTTGGTATGTACTTAGTATGTAATAATGGGAAGAAGCCTATTTCATTTCAATAACCTCGATTAACCGGAACAATTTCTTTTGGACTCTCGAAATATTCGTTCTGATGAAAGGTATATAAAAATTTTCGAAATTGTTTATTTTAAGAAATGAATATAAAAGACAATAAAAAAACATAAATTTTGAATAAAGCATGAAGTCGATCGGATAATGAGTTGCCGAGATATTTGGAATCCTATTTTCTACACTCTTCGATTTTTCATGACCCTGTATTTCATCCAAATTTCACTTCAAAGATATATTTGAATTGGAAATTTGACGCTTAATCAGATGCAATAAACCGCTAGTTAATAGGATTATTATTTTTGGAGTTATAAGGAAAAACCTCTTTCAAGCAATTCAGTAATCGAGCCTTTAAAGTTTGTGACGTCATCAAGCCACGATTTTATTTTAATTGCAATGCATTTTATAAGTAGTTTACACATTTTTATTTTAATATTTTACTTTATGCATATCCATGATGGGTAAGTATTACGGTGGCCCCCAACGACTAGTTTTATTTCTTCTTTGCTTTTGCATTACGCGAATTTGTTGGTAAAATCGATTTTCTTTTCGATAACATTGTTTTTTTAAGTTTAAAAAATATTGTAATTTTACTTAAACATTGCTTTAAAATCTATGCAATTTTTCTTATCCTGCAAGACTTTACAAAAATCTATTATGAAACAACTTTAAAAAAAAAGCTATATTTAAAAAAGACAACAAAGTTTTTCCTATTTTAAAACTAAAAAAAATGTAAAATTAAATTCCGGTTCGAAACGACGATTTACAAATGTGTTTTCGATTGTGGGAAAATGATAGAGGAAAAATGCTGTTACTTCGACACAATCATATTAAACCTTTAGCTTTTATGAGAAAAGCAACTTTCTTTTAAAAATATAGTTATTTTTATTAAGATTTTCTGATTTTCGATATGGATAATTTTGCGATGCATATCATTGACATTTGCCATCCAATTTTTTTTTCTTTTTACTTTTTAAAATTTAAATTAAAAATATGGTATCTTTATGTTAGCCGTGTGCAGACGATAAATCGCCAACCTATCCCATCATTCGTATTGAATTCATTAAAAATATAAATCTTTCACTCATTTCATTTAAAACACAGAACTTTAATTTACAACACATACATTTAAAATACATATATTACGTATATTTAAAATACATATATTACGTACATTTAAAATAATTCCTTTCATGTGAAAAAGAAAAAGAAAAAAAAAAGAGAAATTATCACAAATAATTTGATAACCCAAGATCATTTTATTTCAACATCAAAACAAATTTGTTTTATTTTTCTATATATCACATCATATTCGCTTGCTTTCCATACTTACTCGTATTTATGCACTTTGTATTATTATCAAATATTTGAAAACGCACGTTTTATTTCTAATATGACATCATTTCATATTCTGTTTAGTTCTTAAATAATTCATTTCCTTTTCATTTTTCACGTGGAAAATTTTCACTTGAAAATAAATTGTAGATTAAAAATTATTACTCAGGGGTTTTATTTTATATTGGCAACGATAAAGTATTAGCAACGGTAAAATAAATTTAACCATTTTAAAAAAAGTTGCAAAACCGGGCCCTTTGGGCCAAACCAACCAACCATTGTAAAATATACGAAAAAATGTCTATTTATTCTGCATGAAAATAATGAAAATTTTAATTTTTAAGAAAAATATTGAAATAAAATAAAAGAAAACCAGCCTATATTCATTTGAGGGTTATAATCAACCTATATGCAAAGATACAGGATCATTAAATGCTTTATTTTGACGCTGGCTTCAGCCTAACATTTGCACACAATCAGATTTATAATATTACTAGCTGTTACCCGTGACTTCGTTCACGTAACATTAAAAGAAGAATAAATACATTAATTAAGCAAAATATTTCACTCCCGATAATTAAAAACGTTAATAATTAACTAACTATTTATCACATTCATAGGAGACAATACGGTATTTTTTTGGACCTTGACATAACTCAGTCTTAAAAAAGTGAAATTTTGTGCCAAAGAATCGCGAAAATAAAATTGCAACCAATACAAAAAGGACGGCCAAATAAAATCGTGGAAATAGACGAATTGGGTAAAAACAAATGTCAATTTTACCTGATAAACAATTTTACTTTTAACGCCTTTGTGAAACATCTTAACAGCCATCCTTCAGAAAAACATTAATTGGAAATAGTACATGCTTTTTTCTTTAAATTCAATTCTGCCTCCTTGTTTTAATGCATAGCTGAAACAAATCTTGTTTTCTGAATGACAGTATGTTGACAGGCAATTTTTGTTCTCCAGAATAAATTGATTCATGAAGTTTGAATATGTGAAAATATGTTTTAATTTTTCAGATAATTTACTGAAATCAAGATTTTGTTTTCAGCATCTATTCAAAGTGAAAATAAATTCTGTTTTTCAGTTTTAATGAGAAAATGGTGTAAAAAATATACTGATCTGTTTTATTTCGCCTTTTTTATACACAAATATGGAGTAATTTACTTTCCGTTTTTACAGAAACTTCGTTAAAATTTACAAAAAAAAAAAAAAAAAACCTTGGTATTTAATTTAATTTTTTTAATTCTGAGAGTTTGTGTGACATCCTCGGATCAATGATAACCGGTATTAAGTAGCGTTGCGTTCGATAGTCTAGGAGTTGTTGCGAAATACAAACACACGGTCAGATTTTAATATAATAGATCCGTATTCATTTTCCTTTTCTTAAAATTATGATGTGATTTTTAGCAGAAAACTCTCATCTGTATATAACGGATACTCATGCTTAATAATCAGTATAGATTTTAAAAAAAATTTGTTATAAATATGGCGTGAAATTTATCTACTTTTTATACTTACTGATCCTTGTATTATTAATGTACAGAATTGATTTACACTCATTTTAAAACATATTGGAAAATTCCCGTTTTAACTCAAATATGACGTCTCTTTTTCCCCAGAGAAATCCCTTTTTAATGACATAATTCTTGTTAATTTTCTTTTCCAGGCAATTAATTTCAATACTGGCATAGGGGAAATTATGTTACTTTAACGAAATAATATTAAATCTTACGTTTTATCAACAAAAATGGAACTATTAGCATTCGTCATTTTTTTTAGGTAATCGAGTTATTTCTTTTAGTTTTAAGAATGAAAATAGCTATTTCTCGCTATCCATGACATCATTTTCGACATAGATAATTTTGCGGAGCATATTATTGACATTTGCTAATTATTTTCTTTTGAAACTTCTTTTTACTTTTTTAAAATTTAAATAAAAATTACGGTATAGTTATATCAGCCATGCGCAGACGGTAAAACGCTAAGTATTTTACCATACAAAAGAAAAAAAAAGTGAAGAAAAAACCCAAGATCATTTTATTTCACCAATCAAAGCCTTTCCTCTTTATTTGCGATGTATGACGTCATATTGGCCTGTTTCCTATGGTTACGCATATTGAAACATCGTATTATTATCAAAAACTAAGAAAAGTACGTTTTATTTCTAATAATATTATTTAATCTTCTTTTTAATTCTTTAATTTTTTTATTTAATTTTTATTTTTCACGTGAAAATTTTTCAATTGAAACTAAATTTTTGAGTATAAATTATTATTACGGGTTTTAAATTAGTTTTGGCAACGATAAAGTATTAGCAACGGTAAAGTAAATTTAACCATTTTAAAATATTATACGAAAAATGTCCATTTATTCTCTATGAAAATAACGAAATTTTGAATTATTAAGAAAAATATTTGAATAAAATAAACAAAAACTAGTCTATGTTCATTTCACGGTTATAATCAATCTATATGCAAAAATACAGGATCATTAAATGCTCCATTTTGACGCTGGCTTCAGCCTAACATTTGCACACAATCAGATTTATAATATTATTAGGATTAGGATTAGGATTAGGATTAGGATACAATTTTTTTTCAATAATAAATAATAACAGAAACTAAAACATTTTATTTGAACATCAAATCATTGTTTCTAATTTGTGCACTCACTCATACCATAAAACTGCTATTGGCGAAAAAAAAAGAATGCTATTTTCAAGATTTGCGGACATAAAATTACCAAAACATTTATTTATTTTCTTTAGGTTAAATTTTTGTGATTGCATTTTGTTTCTTGATAAACTTAGTCAAACCTGGCCAAACCCGGTCGTCAATAAATCCGGCAAGTACTTAAAATCTAAACATAGTAAATGATAAAAAAATGTGCAAAATTCAGAAATCCACAAAGCCCTTGGTCGCAACCTGTACGATTTTTTGTGTATTGTATTAGCCGACTACAATAAATTCTTGTGTACGTAACACTTTTTTTAATTATTATTTTAATTTTATTTTTTAACAGGAAACATGAAATAGTCCGTAAACACTAATTGCTTTATTATTTTAAACAGATCGAAACTGTTGTTGTGAACGCGTGCCTTTTGCTATCATCGATTAGTTTTTACTGTAACTTTCATGGAATAAATGAAATGATACTCTGGATTGACTAACGATTTTTGCAGATACTTTTATCCTTGATTTTTCTTTTGAAGTTTAAACCTGCATCTAAAAAATATTAGAGAATGCCAAAAAAATATTAGATTGCAGTGCGAAATCCTCGCACGGTTCCGCTGGTAATTTTTATTGCTGGAAAGTATGATTACATTTTGTGAACATATTTTGCGAATCTGTACTTAGTCAGGGAAGCTGCGTATCTTGTTTAGTAGATTTATTTCCAAGTATTTTCGATACAGTTTGTTTTGATAGAGTTATGTATATTAAAAAAAACAAAAACATTCACAATATCATATTAACTTGGGTGAAAATGAATTAGTGATACAAAGCATTAATTCCTTTTTTTTCGAAACTAATATGGTATTTTGAATGTTTTCTTTTTTAAAATATACATATCTCTATCAAAACAAACTGTATCGAAAATATTTGGAAATAAATCTACTAAACAAGATACGCAGCTTCCCTGACTGAGTACAGATTCGCAAAATATGCTCAGGAGATGCGCAGATGGTAGATTTTGTGTCATACCTAAAGACGTCATCATAAAAGTGCGCGCATTGGCATTTACCCCTCCGTCCACAAGGTAGCGCAGTTGTTTCAATTTTGCGGATCTGTTCCAGTATTAAGTTGGAACGCTTAACATGTATACGTTTTGATTCTAAATGAAACAAAACACATAACTGAATAATTGTCACTTAAATAATATTCTAAATGAAATAAAAACACATAACTGAATAACTAAATTTTCAACCAATATTATTTTTAAATTACTAAGACAGCTTAATATCGGTTTTGTTCAGTACAACTTAAAAAATAGACATTCTACCTTAATAAAATCAAAACATGCATAACTTACTCATTCACTTTTAAATTTCAAAAACAATGCTTCTTTACTCAATAAATCAAGAACTCAGAATTAAATACTTACGTTCAACATTAAATAAGAACAAACATTTATATCGAAGTTGTACTCAGTTATTTCAAAATCAATAATAAAAGAAAAACAAAACAACTTTATGATAACTGTGATAAAATTACGAATACTTTATATTAATTTGACCTGAAACCGACAATATAACAATTTTACTTGAAACTGATATCAATTTTACTTTCTTTCTTTCCTTTTTTTTTTCTGAATCAATAAAAACTTATTTATTTCAACACAGTCACGATAAGCATTCAAGGGAGGGGGGGGAAGGGTAAATATATAATAAAATAACAAAATAATGCAATAATGAACAAAAAAAAATGTTAAGAATAATTAAAATAATGTTTTGAATAGTCTAACTGAAATTGAGAATAATCAAACTGATAAGAATAATCCAACTCATGAAAAGAATAAGAATAATATTAAGATCAATCAAACTTAAGAATGCATTCTTTTGTTTTTTTATTAAAAAAAAAATTACGGATCCGTTTTTACCAAGATACACGTGAGTTACACAATTTGTAGAACTCTGTAAACACACATAATGCATTTTTTTTTTTTTTTTTTTTTGCGTACATGAAACAACAATTTTTAGAACTTTGAAACGAATGATGCAATGGCGACGATCGTTTGCGCCATTTTCTTGATTCTGCTGAGAAATGAAAAAGCTCCCAACACTGAAATAAGATCCTAAGATCCTTCTCGATGTAAAACTATATCACCGCGAATTTTATTTGCAGAAAAATAAATCACATAGCACTTTCACTGCGGATCTGTAGTTGTAGAAATAGAGAACTTTGCATTTTTTCACTGGATTTGTAGAACTAAATCACACAGCATTCTAACTGCGGATTTGTAGAAATAAATCGTTATATCATTATTCATAATACCATAATCACATTATCATAATATCAGTATATAAATCCCTGTGGATTTCTAGCCCGAGTTGGGTAGCCAATTTTTTATCAACACTGTCGAATATTTATCCGGTAGAATCTCGAGACGAAAAGAATAGTTCTTTTATAAGACCAGAAATCATTTTTTTTGCTGGTATTTTCAAATATTTTATTACATGTTGACGTAAAACACACACATCAGAAAACGGCACATTACACGTATATATATAAGACTTCACTTTTTACATTTCCGGAGAACAAAAAAAAACACATACGTTCTATTTACATAACCACACTTCGAAAACAACAAACTTCCTTCGGCTAAGCTCACGCATCAACTGAACAAAACGTCTCTAAAGGATCACGTGATGCTTTGCGCATTTCACCGGAAGAGTCCATTTCTTTTGGAAGGGGCTACTATTAACTTTCCACTATTATCCACTATTAACTTTCAAAAAAATTACCAAACGACAAAATATACAATCGCAGACAAATCAAAATTTCATTTAATGTAACATCCGCTCTTCATTTATCATTCAAGATCTCTAAAAATATTTCCTGTTCAGTATTAATAGCTTTACTATAAATAATTGCAATGTGAGTTAGGCACGTTTGAGGTAAATATAATCAATGGTCTTTTAAAATGTTATACAAAACTTTTAGCAGAACAGATTGATTGATTCATTCATGCTGATGTCGTGTAAATTAAATGATAAAAAATATCTGAATATTTTTTCCTTTAAACAATGACAAAATAATTACTAATACCAATTAAATTGCATATATATAATTATAAAATATTTCAATATTTTAAACAAGGAATCTAAGTTATTTTTCAACCTAATGAAAATTTTGAAATGCGAAATTCTTTATTATAACAGAAAAGAAAAATATATAAACAATAATTTAATACATATATATTACATATTAAAAATTGCATTAAACACTGATTTAGTATTTTAAAAAACAATCTAAATAGTTATTCATCATATGCAAATAGCTCTAACGCTAACCGCGAGAGCTAATTCTGGCGTAGGAAAAAGTAGTAAAACTGAGTGAAGCGGTTTCAGAAATGCAGCTTCAAACTGAAAACTGATTGAAGCAGTTTATGTTCCTACGCGTTTTCTTATCGGAAAACGCCTAGGAAAATATTCCGATTTTAAAAGTGGATTATATAGAAAACAAGAGTTTTACTATGTTCACGCAAAATCTTATTCGCTTCATCTAAAACCGATAAATATAATATATTAATTTTAAAAAAATCGTCCTTGCCATTTTGGCGAAAACAAGTATGTATCCATTACACCAAGACATACCCCCATTTTACTTTAAAATGGACTTCCAGATCTTAAAATACGAGGTAGGGTCAAAAAGTTCCCGGAATAGGTCAATTACAAATTAATAAAAAGTAGAACAATAATTTTACCTTATTGCCCTTCAAAGTACTTTCCACCTGCATCCACACACTTCTTCCAGCGTTCGTATAACTGTTCAAAACACTCTTTGAATCCATTTTTTGAGACGTCCTTCAGTAGCTTTGTCGCATTTTTGATCACCTCATCTGAATCCATAAAACGGTGTCCCTTCAGATTCATTTTCAGCCGTGAAAACAGGTAAAAATCCGCTGGTCCTAGGTCGGGAGAATATGGAGTGTGTTCCAGAGTGGTAACACTGTGTCTGGCAAAGTAATTTTTCACAATCAGAGCGCGATGTGGTGGAGCATTGTCGTGTAAAAAAAACAATCATTTGTTGCCCATTTATTAGGTCGTTTTCGCCTGACTGCATATCGTAGTCTTTAAGGATCTCCAGGTAAAGTTCTTTATTGACAGTTTCGTCTCCAACATCACTTTCCCTCGGCTTTTGTCCAAGCGAAATTTTTCCTTCCTTGGTGATGTTTTTGCTGATCTTTACGAAAACGCTTATGCCACTCGTACACAGCCGTTTGTTTTCATGGCATCGTTTCCGTATGCTTTCTTCAGCATCTCGAGCGTCTCAGATGGTTATTTCTCGAGCAAAGCGCAGAATTTGATGTTTGCACGCTGCTCTAAAGACGACATTTCAAAATCCGACGAATGAAAAATTCGCTTTGTCAGAAATGATCTGCAGCTAAAGCCAACAGTACCGGAAATTAATTCCAGATCCCTGTGTGTTTTCCTTATCAGTGCTGCCAACCTCCAAAAAATATATTTACCCTCCATCAAACACCTGCGTGAATGTAGGCGACCATTCCGGGAATTTATTGACTCTACCTCGTATACCTCGGTGACTCTACCTCGTATACTTCGGTGATTTTACCGTCTACCTCGTACTGCACGTAGAAATCTAAAAATTTCAAGATATGCTTAGACGGAAGGTATGAGATTGTTTATAAAAAATCAGAACGATATGTCCCATATTTGCTGAGATATTAATTAGCGGCTTTTTGAGATTCCTTTGATCTGAAACTAGCTTTATATATAGAGTGGCGGAATCTTCGGTTTTGGACTTTCGGTTTTCGGTTTTTTGCTGCGTCACTCGAGATACTAAATTCGGTTTTTAAATTCAGTAATGCGGAAATAATGTTACTTCATCTTAAATATAACGTAATCGCCATGGCAACCTAGAATCATTACCTATCATGTGATATCAGTGATTTAATTACGTATGATAGGATTTAATAGAATGAAGAAAACTTTTATTCATATCTTTTTAAGTTCTATTAAATTTTCATAAGATTTCAAATGATTCGACAAAATTAACGATTAAATATATTAAATTTCAAATTATTCGGTTGCGTAGTTTTTGCGCTGTTATATGCGGACAGACGGACAGACCAGATGACGACTATAGGTGCTACATATTTATGTAATTACGAGCGCACCTCATAAAGGAAAAGGGCCGATAAGTTGGCCATAGCGGTCCTATACTCTGGACAGTTAATTCACCAGAAATCACCCAACTTTTAAGTGGGATCCATTAAAATGCATGCTTGTCAAATTCTACATAAAGAATTTAGGACATAAAAGTCACAGTTGAAATTGCAAACATTCTCGTAAATATTCTGAACCGGGCTTGAAAGAAATGGATATTTTAATGAAACATTTAATTTTATGGAACACATGGAACATATTTTAATGGAACACATGGATATGTTAATGAAACATTAAAAAAAAAAAAAACAACGAACTTTTTCTTACAAAGCACTTTGTGTTTACTGTTATATGTGGAAGCAAAAATTTACATTTTTTTTTTTTTGTCAGATTTTGTTATGTATCAAAGTTATAAAGCTAATCCTTATTCGCCCGGTATATACGAACATTTTTAGTTTCGAAAGACATAAAGGAGAAACGTACTAAGATTTTTATAATATACAAGCAGGCAATGCAAGCTGCGCTGGTCCATTTTCCAAATAAAACTTGAATGAAAAGAAATAGTGTTTTTTTTTGTATTTTCAAATAATATGGATCTTTACATGGAAAGTCCTTCCGCATTGTTAAATAAAATTGCGAATGCCATTGCGTTATTTTCATATTTTATGCGTCATACAAAATTCCGGCTATTAAAAAGCAACTCAACTCTTTAATTTAATGATTCATATTAAAGTTTGGTGGAGAACTGTGGCCGTTGTGACAAACAGAAATTAAAATGTTCGCTGAGTCTCTACACTATTAAAAAAGAACGAAAAATCATGCGTCATCATAGATTATGAAACATTTTCCAACACAGCCGGAAAACTTGTAACTAAACTTCACCGTTAAATAAGGTGAAAGAAGATATGTAAGTAAGCAGTTTATAAAACACATAACACATTGAAAAATACAGTTTTCCAAATTACCTTACAGTGTCAAAAAAGTCCTCGAATTATTTTGTGCAGCCCTGTATATGATCAATAGATGTGGATATAGACTATGCTAAAATTTAGTTCAGTTAGAATATTCACATTTAGAAATTTTAACCAATCGATGGAAATGCACTGGAAATCTTTTGTACAGCCCTGTATATTATCTGAAGATTTTTGTACACACCACCTATTAAGCTAAAAGGCAACTTAAAACTCACTTGCAGCAATTAGCAAACGTAAAAGGCAGTGTATGTTTTTTTCGTAGCCCTGTATATAAATGTGTTCCACAAACTTCTATTAGTCTACTAAATATAGTTTAGCAGGAAAATGCGTAAACACAATTAAAAACTAGCCTTAAGCAATTCACACCCATAGTCTGTAGTACTTACGAATTTCGTTGTGTAGCCCTGTATATGGTCAACCGAGTTTATTGATATACACTTAATATGAAAAAAGAAGTTAAAAATGCAAACCAAAGTTGAAAACGCACTTGTCACACATAGACTGTAAATATCGCACATTTACTGTAACCAATATCTTTTGTGTGTCTCTGTAAATAAACGCAATGCACACAAGAGAACAATGCCTCAGTAATGCATATAATTTTCATTATGTCTGAAATAGTGAAATATCACTAAATTACACTGCAGACGATTTTTCCCCATATAACGATGTGTAAAAGAATTCTTTTATTTGACCCTGTAAAGGAATAATAAATGCTTTGCACCCCATATTCTACCAAAAGCGTGTTTTAATGCGCTTCATAATTATATATCAATATCATTATGTTTTTAATGACGTAGCGTCATCATAATGCGCTTGAACCGATTATTCCCCATTGACTGTAATGTAATGGAATACTTTTGACTGTCCCTGTAAAAAAACTATAAGTACTACACACTTCTGTTGAAATAGGAAACAGGCTGTAGTAAACGACAATAACTACTAAAATTTCAGGACAATCGAAGCATATTAACGGGAGTTAGAGCACGGACAGACGGGCAGACGGCCGACAAACCGAAGTCATAAACACTTTTCAACTAGGTTGGAAACTGTTAAAAAGGCACATGCATCTCGTTAGGTGCAGGGCCCCAGTGCAAACCTTTTTAATAGCAGTGTATAAAAAATATTTTTGCTCACATTGGACACACCACCCGTTTGTGGCTGACCTTATCGTTGTATCACACAATATGTACAAATATATAAGCAAAATATCTATACTAATATTATATTGAAGTAACGTTTGGTTTTTTGTTTGTTTCTTTGCAGGGGGTAATATCTGTAACTACCGAACCGATTTCAAAAGTGATGGTGGCAAATTGATGGTGACAATCCCTGCTCCAACATAGGCTATATTTTATGTCGGTGGCAGTAACCCCAGGGGGGGGGTTGTAGGAGAGAAAAATGTTCTGAAAATGCAATTTTTTTTTATACTAAAGGAGTTAAAAACTCGAAATTTGGCATGGTAGTTACTTATAAGATGTAATTTCTCTGAACCAGGCTTTTGCTTGGTAATAATAAATTTGTTAGTTTTTATTTATCTGAACTTTTTATTATGTGTAACATCATCGAGAATATTTTATAAAAAATAAGAAACAGCGAATTTTAGAATGAAAAAGATCTCATTCAAAGAAGAAGCCAGAAAATTCGTTTTAGAATACTTCATTTTTGGCGTCCCGCGACCTGATGTCTGGATTGGATTTATGATTTCGTTTTGAAGTATGATTCTCTGAAGACTTGAGGTAAGCTCAGTCTAATTTATATTTTTGGTGAACTGTAAATAAAAATTGTAATGGCCACTATAGATACGTTAAAAAAGAAACGTTCTGGTTTACGTACGCAAACCACTAAGCTGTGTACTAAAATATGCACAATTCTTAAAGATGACTCCTGTCATTAGAAAATAAGTTTGATATGTTAAACATTTGTAAAGATCAGTTAAATGAAATTTGAATTATATGATACATTGATATTATATGAAACATTAAAAAAACTAAATTCTGACATACAAGACGACATCGCCGATGCAGATTTCGAAAAAGAAATTGAAAGCTCAGAAAGCTTTAGTGAAAAAAATATCGAATCGCGTTACAAAATAACGAAGCTCTTAAATGAACGCAACTCCCAAAACCAAAATAACGCTTTTCAAAATTTTATGAAAAATGATTCCGTTTCTCAAAACGGAAATAAAGAGAAATCTATGAAATTGCCGAAGCTGACAATAAACAAATTTTTTGGTGATAGCAGTTCTTGGCTCGAATTCTGGGGGCAATTTTCTAATGCTATTGAGAAGAATTCTAATTTAACCCCAATTGATAAATTCGTATATTTAAAATAAAGCCTCCTTGCTTGGAGGCAGTGCTTACAATACAGTTGCAGGTTTTTCGCTGAGTAAAGAAAATTATGACCACGCGATAGAACTGTTAAAAAACCGTTTTGGTCGTAATGAGCTAGTGATAAATGGCCACATGACGAAATTATTAAATTTGAAACCTGTTAGAAACCTGTTAGAAACGCTAGTAATATTAAAGCTCTAAGAGAGCTATATGATGAATGTGAGATTCAGATTAGAAATCTCAATTCTTTAGGAGTAACGTCGGGTTCATATAGACATTTGCTATGTCCGATTCTTCTTAAACTTATTCCATCTGATATTGCATCAGAAAATTTAACAAAATTATAAAAGAGGCACTCCTTCAGCCTCTACATTGGCTACTAATGTAAAAAATGTTTGTATTTTTGTGAAAATGATCATGATTCAAAAATATGTAAAGATCGTACTATTAATCAAAAACGTGATAAATTGCGCATCCACGGTCGTTGCTTTGTTTGTTTCCGAAAATTTCCTGTGTCGGCCAAATGTAAATTTAATTCTGAACAGTGCAAATTTTGTAATTGCAATTTTCATCATTTTTCGGTTTGTTTAAATAGGAATTCTAATCAAACTATCCCGAAAGAAATCAAATTAGCAGACTCTGTAATCACTTTTATTTCTCATTGTAAAGTCAATTCAAATGAAAATTCTTTTAAAGAGGTTATTTTACAAACAGCTTGCGTAAAAGTGGAATCTGGAATAAATTCTGAACTTTCCTTATATTTATATGATTTAGGTAGTCAAAAATCTTCTGTAACAAAACAATTAGTTTCAAAATTAAATCCACGAATTATTTGTAGAGAAAAACTTTTTTCCTTTGCAGCTACTAAGCCGCAAATAAAAACTTATGATGTTGTGCAATTAAAATTGTCCCATGTTGAAGACAAAACACGTTTCATTTTTATTGAGGTTTTGGTTACAGACGTAATTTCTAATGCAACGATTAATCCCCCACTTCTCAACAAACAGATAACAGACAAATTGGCGCCCTACAAGTTGTCGAATTTGCTGCGCCATGCGATTCTCAAATAAATATATTAATTGGAGCGGATAATTTTTATCAAATATGTCACGAGGGAGAGGTACAAAAAATAACTAAATCTCTATTTTTATGTGAAAGTCTTTTCGGACACTCGCTTTGTGGGTTCTATGAGGATGAAAAAAGGAATTTGAAATACGCATCTGTTTTAAATCTGTCCGTTGAAAATCTAGAGAGGATTTGAAATTTTTATGGGAAATTGAATCTTTGGGTATTACGCAATCAAATGAAAATAATTCAGATATGGATAAGGAAATTGTGAATAAATTTGAGAATAATTTAAAATTTGTAGATGATAGGTACGAAACGGGTTTATTGTGGAAGGATGAGAAAATTAAAGTAGATAATAATTTTATAATAGCAAGGAATCGTTTTAACGAATTAAATCGTAAACTCGAAAAGGATAATGACTTATGTAAAAAATATAGGCTATTGTATTGGAACAAAAAACTACCGGAATTGTTGAAGACTGCCCTGATAGAATAATTGAGAATGGGTATTTTATGCCTCATAGACCAGTTTTAAGAGAGGATAAATTAACTACCAAAATCAGGATGGTTTTTGATGCTTCTTCTAAAGAAATGTATTTAAATTCTTTAAATGACTGTTTATACCCAGGTCCTAATGTTAATCCGAACATACTTGATGATATAATGAATTTTAGAAAATATAATATTGCATTTTGCGCTGACTTAGAAAAAGCCTTTTTGCAAATTGGGATATCAGAAGAGGATCGGGATTATTTAAAATTTTTGTGGTTTGGTGACGAAAATGATAACTTAACTTTTTTGAGATTTACTCGTGCTGCTTTTGGGGTAACTTGCAGTCCCTTTATTTTGGCTGCAACGATTAAATATCATATTCGGAAATATATTGATCAGACTAAAGTCGTTAAGATCTTGAATTCATCTTTGTACGTAGATGATTTAATAACGGGGTCAAAATCTGATGAAGACGCTTTTTATCTATCATAAACTGCTTCGGATATTTTTAGGGAAGCTGGTATGAATTTGCGAAAATTCAATACTAATTCTGTTAAACTTAGAAAAATATGGGAGGAAAATAAATTATGTGACTCAGAAGAAAATTCGAATAATTCTTTAAAGATTTTGGGATTATTATGGGATACCAATTGGGATATTTTACGTTTTGACGTACAATCCTTTCCTGATAAATGGAAATTTAATCCAACGAAACGCGTTGTTCTTAAAGCCATGTTAAAAATCTTTGATCCGATTGGATACATCGCACCATTTTCTATTCGTATGAAAAGTTTGCTACAGGAAACATGGAAAAGAGGTTTGGAATGGGATGAAAAATTCTCTGATGATTTAAAAATTGAATGGGAAAATTGGTGTTCAGAAATCGATCATTTAGATAAATTTGAGGTTCCCCGCAAATATTTTCCGCAGGGCCTAGAATTTTCGGACCCAATTGAAATTCATATTTTTTCCGATGCCAGTTATAAGGCTTATGGGGCTGTAGCTTATTATCGATAGATCACAAGTAATAATGAAATTATAACCAGTCTTATTTGGGCAAAATGTAGAGTTTCCCCGATTAAGTGTTTGACAATCTCTCGCCTTGAATTAATAGGGGCATTAATAGCTGCTAGGATGTCTAAATATTTAAAAAATGTATTTAATTTTCAAAATTTGGAAATACATATCTGGTCAGATTCCACTATTACGTTATACTGGATAAAAGGATCAGCCCTGAATTGGAAGCCGTTTGTGGCTAACAGTGTTGTAGAAATACAGTCTTTAACTGATCCGAAATTACGGGCCTATATCCCTAGTGTAGATAACTGGCCGTCAATAATCAACCCAACTCAACCCTGATCCGAAATTGAGGAAGGGGTAAGGATAACCCGACTGATCTTCTTACTAGAGGCGAGAATTTACATAACCTTACTAAAAATAAATTATGGTACTATGGTCCTGAATGTTTATCATTACCAAAGGACAGTTGGCCAAAACCTGAAAAGGTACCATTTAACGTAAACATTCTAAATCAAAGCACTTTGAATGAAAGAAAATCATCGAAGTTGAGTTCTGACCAAATATCTTGTACAGTAGGTGTTGTACCTCCAGAATCATTATTAAAATTAGAAAATTTTAGTAATATTTCAAATTACTTAATATAAGCAGGAAATTGCACCTTTACCAAAAGATCGTATAATAGAATCCCCCCCCCCTTCCAGACCTGTGCTGTGAATTTTGCAGGTCCTATTTATGTCAAAGCAAAAACTGGCCAAGAAAAGGCTTACATCGTTCTTTTCACGTGCGCAGTCACGAGAGCCGTACATCTCGAACTGTGTACTAATTTATCTACTGAAACCTTCCTTTTAGCATTTAAAAGGTTTATATCTCGAAGAGGAATTTTAAAACTATGTATAGTGACAATGCGAAAACTTTTATCAAAACAGATAATTTACTTAGATAAGTTTGGAGCCGATTATCAAAAGCTGAAGTTTTACGATATTTTAATAAAAATAATATCGTTTGGAAATTTATTGTTCCAAGAGCCAGTTGATGGGGGAGGGGGGGATTTTGGGAACGAATGGTTCGTTCGGTAAAAACTCCGTTGAAGAAAGTTCTTGGTAGATCTTGTCTCTCATTTGGAGAAATTCAAACCACTTTGACCGAAATTGAGGCTGTGATTAATGGTCGCCCATTGACGTATGTCTATGAAGAAAACAATGAACCGCTTCCACTTACACCTTCTCATTTTTTGATCGGCAAGCGAATAAATTCTCTACCTGATCTTCATTGTGTTTCAAAAGTTGGAGATATTGTGTTGATTAATGAGGATAAAACTCCAAAGCACATGTGGAAATGTGGGCGAATAACAGAACTGTTTCAAGAAGAGATTCAAAAATTTGATCATGTGCCATTCAGACTGTTTCCGGTGTGATAAGAAGACCAGTCCAATAGATTTATAAACTGGAATTAGATATTATGAGCTAATAACACTTTTAATGAACATTATAATGAACAATTTATTTACATTTTCTTACTATTAACGTTTTCTAATCCTATTATTTTGTATATTTTAGTTTCAGTATTTACTCATGTGAAAACCGTGTCTTTGTATAATATCCTTATTGTAAGTATGTTCTATTTTTATCTTATCAATATAGTTTAAATTTTTTTAGAAATTTAATTTGAATTATGAACAATAGTAATTGTTCATCCGAGGGCAGTGTGTAAAAACCCCCTTTCTGTTGTTTGGATTGGCGAGATTAGGCGTCGCCAATAATAATTATTGTAACCCTTTCTTTTACTGTTTTTCAGTTTTAATTCAGATTTAGATGTGATGTAACTTTTGAACCGAGTTGTCGGCGGTATATCCGAATTTTCTCTGAACCAGGCTTTTGCTTGGTAATACTAAATTTGTTAGTTTTTACTTATCTGAACTTTTTATTATGTGTAACATCATCGAGAATATTTTATAAAAAATAAGAAACAGTGAATTTTAGAATGAAAAAGATCTGATTCGAAGATGAAGCCAGTAATTTCGTTTTGGTATACTTCAGGCTATATCTCATGTTGGTGCACTACTATCAAGGGGTGCAGGAGAGAAAAACGTATTAAAATTGCGATTTTTTTATACTAAAAGAGCTAAAAACGTGAAATTTGGCATGGTAGTTACTTATAAGGTGTAACAGCTGTACAAGAACAAATTCTAAAAAAATTGAAATTTAAAAGGGTGAAATCGGCGAATAGCATTCGAAAAACATTCTAAAATACAATTTCTACGGAATCTCTGGAACTACAGAACCATTTTCAAAAGTGGTGGTGGCAAATTGATGGTGACAATCACTGCTCCAACATAGGCTATATTTTATGTCAGTGCCACTACCCCCAGGGGGCTGCAGGAGCAAACTCTAGTAGCATTGCTCGATCGAATTTTGATCGGTGTTTCATCTATACCTTGAAATTTTCTCCAGCAATAACACGGACCTGAGAACCGGTTTTCGATGAGCTAATTTTCATCGGGGTAGGGTGTTAGTAGCTAATATTTTAAAAGCTTACAAAAAATGTTTTTTGTTTTCTTAAATTCTGACTTTGAATGGCATTAGAGCTTTTTGGCTGCCAGAATAATTGGTACAAAGTTTCATACATTTTTTTTTGCTTATAATTTCAAAACTTTATCTAATATTTATTCTGAATAAAAAGATTTCTTCAAAACTTCATTATTATTATTACTGTTTATTATGCCCCTGAAGAAAATTGAACTTTAACATTAATATACTAAACTATAAGCAAGAAATTCTGATGCAAACAGCTTTAAATTGTGAATTTTATATGGAAGTACAGTATTTTTATGTGTTTCATTGGGGTACTCCGTAATCTAGTAGCATAAACAGTGCAGCAGGCATTGCAGATTTTTTTTATTTCTTGCAAATCAATCTAACAGCTTTAAAAATATTCTGGGTAAGATTAATTGCTAAAATTTATATTTTGTCTCTAGTTTTACTTATAACTTTATATTCTTTTTAAATACAAATTTTGCTTATTTTATGGGCTACTATAATTTCTTATGGTGGTAAGTTTGGTCTTGATTCCTTGATTCCATATAAAATTTGGTTTGCTGCAGAAACACAGAACATTTTGTTACTGTGCTCTGTAGTTTGATTACCTTTATTGTAGTCTTCGGTTGTTGCCATACTTTATTAGCAATCTTCCATAATTAGCAGGGTTCGTAAATATCAAGATAATTTCGAAAATATCAAAAATATCTGATATTTTTATATATATATCCGATATTTTCAATATAGTAAACTTAACTGCTGATAATAAATATTTTCAAGCATAATATAGATTAGAAACTAAAATATATTTCACTTAACATGAAAACTTAAACAATATACTAAAACTACTTTTTCCCCTCTTTTCTTCTTCTTTTTTTTCACTTTGAACAAAATGGAGATCAACTAATCAACAAAACAGAAACAATTTGCTTTATCTATACTAATAAAAGAAAGTTTAGCTCTGTGTGTGTGTCTGTGTGTCTGTGTGTGTGTCTGTTGGTGATGACTAGCAAAATCTAGTCCTCCTAGAAGCCTGCAAAATTTAGATTTAGGTAGTCCAAACCCTCTCCTGGTACACCTGAACCTCAGATTTTTAATATTTTGAAAATTAGAGTAGTTATTAACTAAAAACTGATCAAAGATCGCAAATAAAAAATCACTTTTTCGAAAAGAGTTCGCGCATGCCCAGAAGGCATTTTTCGTTCCTCCGTTAAATGATGAAACAAAGCGTGGGTCATTCCATTTCTTTTTAAGTTTTTCTAAATTCGCCATGGGCGAACGGCTCGAAATACGGAAAGACCGTCTACATATTCTGAAAGGACATACTTTTACGTCTCGAACGATCTGGTTGGTATGAAAAATTTTTACCCTTAACCCTTTAAAAAATAATCAAAAATTATCGAATTCATGTTTTTTATTTTCTCCTGTTTTCCGAACCTTTACAAAAGATACGGAAAAACGACGGTCACCAAATTAAAGATCTAAGGTTGCCCTTTTCAACGTCACTATTGGTTTTTAAAAATATGAAAATTAACCCTTCGAAAAAGTATATTTTCTGTTTGCCGTTTTGCAGTTTTTGCGATTTTGGCAATTTTTAAAAATTCGCATCGGCGGTTCAGAGAAAGGTACAAAAAATTAAAAATACCAGACAATATCTACATTTATTCTTTTTTTTTATATCTGTATTTGTTTTAGAAAAATACGAATATTAATCCTTCGAAAAAAAATTCGCGCGCAGGACTCACTTTTGCGAATTCCGATTTTCTGCGATACATAAAATCTGGCATCGGCTCTCTAAAATAACCAAACAAAAAACAAACACACCCAAAGACATCTACATTGTATCGGGTTTAGGCAGAAATCTTTAGTTTTAAAATAAAATCACGTTAACCCTTTCGAAAACGTTTTTTACCTTAAGTCAATTTCGCTTTTTTAACTATTTCACCTATCTTTAAAAATCCGAATTGGCGTTTATAAACAAGATACGAAAAACTAAAAATACCGCGCTTAATCTATATCCCTTTGTTTTTTAAAATCTGATATCTGTTTTGAATAAAATTAATTTTAACCCTCCGAAAAAAAAAATCCTTTCCAAAACTCACTCACGCGATTTTCGTTTTTCAGCATCAACTCGGGAAATGTGAGTACGGACAAACAGTAGACTCCAGATCATAGACACGTTCATTTTCTTCAAAACGCACGGTTGTGTTTTAAAAAATATCTACATTAACCCTTTAGAAACCGATCGATTACGTAACCCACTTTCGCGATTTCCGCTGGTGTGGAACTATAGGAGTATATCTGGTTCTATGGCCCCGATTACGACGGGGTTTGGCTCAAGTTTCGTATGGAACAGATTATCATTATTATTACAGATTATTATTAGTAAATGCTCTCTAAGAATAAATTTAAAAAAAAATCGAAATTTAAAAGGGTGAAATGAGCGAAAAGCGTTCTAAAATCATTCTAAATTTCAATTTCTATGGAATCTCTGGAACTACAGAACCGATTTCAAAAGTGATGGTGGCAAATTGGTGGTGATAATCCCTGCTCCAACAGCCTCTTTAATAAAAAGCTATGCGTTGCTGACGACTGGGTTTTTCGCTAATTGTTGCCACAGATTAATCTCGGAAAATGAAACATTTGAAGTTACTGAAAAAAAATAATAGCTCGAAAAGTATTTGTCAGAAAATTGTTAGACAAACTGCGTTTGAAAGGAAAAAAAATTGTATTTTTTTTATATAAATTTCAAATTTAATGATTATGCCATTTTTCAAACATTGAATTTGAAAAATTACCAAATTTCACAATGGATTACCATAGCGAAACCTTCATGCGTAAAACGATAATAAGGGCGACGTGTCCTGACGTGTATATTGGCTATAGCACGAGTCACAAATTATAGTAGCCTTATTATTCTGTTAAAATATAAAAGTGAATTGGGAAATGTCAATATTTTGTTTGATTAAAAGTTCGTTAAGAGAAATTGACCAGCGTAGCGGGCATAGCTTGCTAGTACACTTATAAAAAAAAACTATAAGATTCAGTATTGTTTTGACTTAAAATATGACTTATAAGACCAAGACGAATTCTCCAAGTTGTGTGAGGATCGGACCCATAGAACCTGAAATATCTAATACAGAAGAAATGAACACTATGTTGCCGACAATATAGGAAATTTCAGTGCGCCTGGAGAAGAGAACAAGAACTTTGTTGATGGTGGTAAACAAACCAAGACGAATGTTCCAAATAGTATGAGGATCAGAACCATAGACCTCGAGATATTGTATAAAGAATAAATGAATCTTCTCAATAAGTATCGTTCATTTTTATTTCCTTTCAAATAGGCAATGCCGATTCGATATTGGTAAAATCGCTTTTTTATTTTCATTCAAGTCGTCACCGGTTAGTGCCTCAATATGGATAGTATCGATCATTTCAAATCGTCGTTGCAGATCGATCTATCTCCGCCACAGGCTAATGGGGATAGATCGTTATTTTTTGTGCTATAACATAGCAATGCAATATTTATTCTTTTGATTTTACTATTTTAGGGGCAGAGCTGCTGCCAAATTTCATATATGGCTCTTTTTCTTTCCAGGTTATATTTTTAGTTTAGAGCCTAGTTATTTGGTTACTGGTTTAAGTTCTATTTTTCAAGCAGTTCCCCCCCCCCCCCCAGATAATTACATTCTTACTTATGGTCCGATTTGACGGGTCGGTTTGAATCCGATCCGTACAGCATCGCCCCAATTGATCACTAAGTTTTAGAATTACTGTTTTTAAACTTATCTGTGTGAGTATCGAATCTAGAACATCCAATGCTAAAATTTGGGAATCTATTCTGATTGTGGTCGATGCTGTTTTATATGATGTCAATGTTTATCGATATTAGATTTTTCCTGAATCGCCCATCACTGTAAGTGCACTTTTATTTTGTTGAATTATTTCACCCTAAACAAAATTAGAGCAAACTATGTGATAATTGCAAAATTCACAGTGCTTCTAGTGATCAAAAGAAATTTGAAGAAATTAAAAGAATATTGAACAAATCAAAAGAAATTTGAATCATTACAATTTGAGAACGGTTATTTCTAGAAACATTTTTAGCTTTAATTTTATATATTATGTGTTGCATATATAATATAGCTTTACCTATCACTAAGTGAAAGGTTTAATTTTTAAATGAAATGAATGTATAAAAGTGAGAGCAATGGGAACAATATTTTGCAATTTATCACGTGCATCTGGCTAACATAAAAGTACCTAAAATGTTTATATATATATAAACATTTTAGGTACTTTTATGTTATATATATATATATATATGTGTGAATACATATATAAACAAGCATTAACATTTATCAGGTGTACTTTCATATCTGTTTATATCAACACATCTCACTTTCTAAAGCCTGAATTGTGCCAAACTAAAAAAACCCCAAGAACCCTAAAACAGGAAAGTACATGTTTATCACATATTAACAAAAGTACATATTAACATTAGTACATATTAACAAAAATCCTTATCTATAAAATGATTTTTAACTTTTAGCATTGCACTTGAAAAACCTTAGGAAATCTAGAAATTTTATGTGATTGGGTTTTTTTTTGACTGTGTCAGTACTTTTTTAAAAAGTTTGCTTTCATTGCATTAGACTTATATGAAAAACGTAATTGATTGATCCATTTAAATCAGGATGCATAGCAGTGCTTATGTGTGGTTATATTTGAAAATGGTTTGTAAGGTCTTTATAAGGGGCTTATTTTGGTTACAACCGCAGAAAAAATTCGCAAATAAAAAAAAATTGCGATCTCAAAAGATTGCAGAAATAGAGAATCTCATCCAACTCTCACAAAAAAAAAAAAAAAAAAAAAAAAAAAAAAAAAAAAAAAGTTAAATGATTGAGCAAAGTAAAGCGTGAATTTCAGCACAAAAATGCTATTTTTTCAAAAGATAGCAAAATTTGAAAATTTTGTGAATCACAATCATGAAATTCGTCAATCGGTCTTATAAAAAATCATGAAATTAGTCAAATGATGAAGTAAAATAAATTGTGAATTTCGTCAAACGATGCAGTAAAGAAAAGCTCGAATTTCGCCAAACGATTGTGATAACCAGCCAACAAAAAATTCTAGTCGCTAGTAAAAAATATTTACTACCTGTACCCCCAACCTCCCCCAAAATGGATTTAAAAAAAACTTTTTTTTCAAATCACAAAAAAATAATAAGCAAGGTTTAAAATACTAAACTGGTATTATGTTATATTGTTAAATTTTTAATTAAATTTTATAGTTTTGAAAATTTTGTGAATTTTAATTAATTAATTAATGATACATTAATCAGTTTCAATTCTGAACACAAGTATCTGATTCGAAACTTACAAATAAACTTGAGCATTTTTTAGCATTATATCAAGTTTTACATGAAAAAGCGGCTAAATTGACACAATTTCTTACTGTTATATTACCACCCCCATTCAACAATCTATGATTTTACATGCTAGCTAGCTAGAGCAGAATAAAATGGTAATTTCTGGGCATAAGATGGAAAATGCCATTTAAACTTGATTCTTCTATTTGTTAAAAGTACGCAAGAAGCGGAAGATCGCTGCTTCATGCACATGAGTAGAGGCGAGAGAAAAATAACGTTTATGCTCATTTCTTAAATCAATTTTTGTATATATGAAAAAAAAGAAAGAAAAAGCCCGTTAGATTAAATAAATTGGTCACCAGATAAAAATAAAGTTGATTTACAGTGGTGACCTGGCGATCACATTTGTTAAGATCTAGTGATAACAATTACAAATTTCGTCAATTGGTCGCAGGAAAAAAATCGAATTTTGTTAAACGATCGTGGAGGAAAATCATATATTGTGTAAGATCATGGAAATAGAGAACAACCAATCACTGAAAAAAAAAGTGCATTCTTTAAACTGGTGTGAAATAAAAATAGAGAATTTTGTCAAACGACTAGGCGGAAAAAATCGCGTTTTTTTTTTTCAAAATATCACACGAATAGAGAATTTTGTAAATCAGTCAGTGAAAAAAATCTAATTTCGTCAATTGGTCATGCGAAAAATTGTGAAATTCGTCAATCAATGGCGGTAAAAATCGCGTTTTCAGTATCAAAAAAAGAAAAATCGCGAATTGAGAATTGCGTAAAACGGTTGCAGAAAACTTGCTACTTTCGTATATCGTCACAAGAAAAAAAATCGTGAGTTTAGACAAACGATCGCGAGAACACTTTAAACTAGTCGGATGTGCCAATCCCAAAACTTTCTTCTATCTCACACAGGTTTCGCATACACTAATAAGAATCAGCACGAATTTATATCAAGGTCTAACTGAATCTAAAGTTTTATTAAATTCCGTGCATTAGTTCTTGAGATATGACTATTGCTAAAATCCTGCAAAATGCAGCATAGCAGCGCCACCTGTTGGGAGATTTTTTGCATACACTAAAAAGAATCGGCACGAATTTATATCAAGGTGTAACTGAATCTAAAGTTTTATTAAATTCCGTGCATTAGTTCTTGAGATACGACTGTTGCTAAAATCCTGCAAAATGCAGCATAGCAACGTCACCTGTTGGGAGATTTAGACCAAAACCTAATCATCAACAACAATTTATGGCAGCATCTAACTGAAACTGAAGTTTGATGAAAATCCGTGCATTAGTTTTTGAGATATAGTTATCGTGATAATAATGAAAAAAGTAGCATAGCAGCGCCACCTGTTGGGTAATTTACACAAAAACGTAAGCAGCATCTAGGTCATGTTAAGGTCTAACAGAATCTAAAGTTTGATGAAATTCCGCGCATTAGTTCGTGAGATATAGCTATCGTAACAATCGAGAAAAAAGTGGTATGGCAGCGCCTCCAGCTAGGATATCCACCCCAAAACGTAATCAGCGTCTATTTATTTCAAAGTCTAACTTCTATCCTACTTACAAGGAACCTGAAGTTTTATGAAAATAAGTTCATTAGTTCTTGAGATAGAGCTATTGGGAAAATCGCAAAAAATGCAGCATAGCCGCGCCACCTGTCGGGCGATTTCAACCAAAAACTAATCAACACCAATTTATATCAAGGACTAACGGAATATAAAGTTTTATTAAATTTCGTACATTAGTTCTTGAGATAGAACGCCCACAAAATTTTTGTCACATACAGACAGACAGAGTCTTTCCAGAGTTATTCCAGACATTTTCTAAAAAAGGTCAAATCGTATTCAGGACCTTCTAAAACGTATAAATCCGTCGAAAACTGGGAGTCGAAAATTTGATTGTGTTATGTTTTTCCTTCAAGATTGAATCGATAATGATGCGTATGTGTACATAAATTGGTGCTTGATTTTTCGCTAAAAATGTGCTTAAAAAGTGCTTACAGGTGCTTATTTTTAGAATAAAATGTTGCTACTCTCACCCTGTAAATGCTATTTTATACATAATGTCAGGGGTCGATGCAGGATTTTTTTCTTGGGGCCCATTTTGTGAAAAATAGAGGTTATTTTTGTGAAATTTATTATATTTTTGTGCAAAATAACATTTCGTAACGAAAGTTAAAATCCAGTTATTGAAACTAGAACCAAGAATTTATTAACAAAAACTTTGCTGAAAAATGTTGTTTATGCAACTCACAATATTTTCATCAATTTTAATAATTATTTAATAATAAAAATATTTGTTATACTGTAAGCTATGAATAAGTGGGTAAATTCAGTTTTGTGTTACTTATTCTTTCTATTTAAAAACTTTTCGGGCTAATGAATAGTATCCTGCCCTTAAATAAAATAGAGGATTCTATGAAATCATAAAACCACTTATCTTCACAGCAAAAAAAAAAAAAAAAAAAAAAAAAAAACAATGGCACTCCGGGAGTGCCGACAGAAGTGAAAACTTGAACAATTACGTGTGTATTTTTTGAATCGTCAGGAAACGTTTTATTGTGCAGGAAATACTTTTAAATGAAGTGTTTTTTTTATTCATTATTATAAACTACTACTACAAAAATTATATTACAATTTTCATTTAATGCACTATTGTACATGAAAAATAATGCATATTATTTTACATACAAAAATTGCAATCTATTGCTTAAAACGTAAATTTACAAATACATAAAATATGAAATTTAATTAATTGGTATTCTTTGAAATGAATACCAATGAAACTTATGAATTTTCATCCACAATTTTAACAACTCTCAATACATTCATCATTTCTTCCATGAGATGTAGTTTCATATCTTTTGTAATAACATTTATCTTCAAAATAGGGTTCCCGCTTTCTATCACTCCAAAAATTATGACTTCTTTGCTGCCTGTCTTGTTTACGGTATTCGTGAACATTATGCTTTTTTTCTATCTTCATACTGCGTGTATTGTTTGCGGTATCTATAATTTCTATCAACAAACTTTTCTTTTCTATAAAATGATTTCACTTCATTTCCGTATCAGTAACCAAGTTTCTTAAAACTTTCGTGAAATATTTCCTTATTTTAATTTTTACTTTTTATATTACTTCCGTCTATTTCTTTTCTCGTGCTAGTTAAATTATAATATTTTCCGTGTTTTGTTATTTCATTTTCATCTTTTTATTTGGTCTCGCGAGTTGAGTCACTTTTATCTGTTTTCACCGCGCGTGCTAAATTTATCTTGAAACAATTTTCTGAATTATTTTTATTCCTAATACCAATCGTTTCGTTTTCTGCACGTGAACTATTTCCTTTTGATACTTTCGCTTCATTGTATGAATTGGCAACATAATTTAATTTCGTGTCGGTAACAGTAACGATAACGGTGTCGCGAATTCAATGGTTTTTTCCCATCTCAAATAATGCCCAACGCGCCTAAAGAAGTTTTCACTTAAAAAAAAATGTTTTTGTTGTTTGAAATAAGATTTTGGGCGAAATCTTTAGAATATACTTGATATACAAGGTTTCAATTTGGAGAAAATATCTGAAATTGGCTCTTTGTAACATAGTTAATAACTCTAAAACTATTCGTAGAAACTAGAAACTAAGTTTAATTTTGTATGAAGTCTTTGTAAATTTCAGGGTTACTATTGGAAAATTTTAAGTGAACTTGTTGTTCGGAAAGTTGGTTTGTACCAGAAAATTCTATCATTTAATTATTAGACATTATTTCCGATGTCTAATAATTGACAGCGGAATTTTTCGGAACAAATTGGTTTTCGGAAAAATTCGAACAGCCCAATATATGTCTAAGAAAAATTAACAAATATTAAATAAAAGCAGACATTAAAGGCCTGTGCAGACCAAAATTTTCAGGCCCGGCCTGAACAAAAAATTCTATCTTGGCTCAAAATTTTTACAATTGCCATTATTTTAGATTGCACAGACATGAAAAATCCAAGGAAAATAAAAAAAACTAAGCTGGGGCCAAAATCATAATTTCATCTTCAGTTTCTATTTTTGAATGTATTCAACCATCTCATCCTTTGTTTTTAGAATGACCCTATATCTCTCCCATTGAAATAAAGTACAAGTGTGTTTAATAAAGCTAACTGAAATGAACCCTCCTTTAATATGTATATCCAGTATCAGAAAATTCTCCATGTGTCTGCGACGGATATTTCAGAGGCAGAAAATAATCTGCCGGTAAACTATGTTACAATTCAGGATTGGAAGGTATTTGACAGGTGTCTGTTTGGCGAATTGAGCAGTTTTTCTCCCGCGTCACGTTTATTTTCCTGTAACCAACTGATGAATTTCGCGATTTTTTTCTGCGATAGCTTGAAGAAATTTGTGATATTTTGCTACCAATTGACAAATTTTACTTTTTTTTGGTCACCGATAAGCGAATTTCCGAATTTTTTCCCGAACCTTACAGGTGAAACTCGCATGTTTCTTTTTATTTATTTATTTTACATGCGATTGTGGACAAATTTCGCGATTATTTTCCCGACCGATCGGCTAATTTTGCCATTTACCTGCAATAACTTGACAAAATTTAAGAAATTTTCCCACGTCTGAGTGCAAATATTTCTAAATATTTTTCTCGTGACCGACTGACACATATCGCAATATTTTCCTGCAACCTATAGACAAATTTTGTGATATTCTTCTGCGCATGATGGCAGAATATTATGGATTTTTTCTGCGACTGACTGAAGAGGTTCACGATATTTTCCCGTAACCGACTAATGAATTTCGATATTGTTATTCCACGATCGATTGGTGAAACTCGCAATATTTTTCGGCAAGTGATTGGTGATTTTTGGATTTTTTTTCCTAGGTCTAGCTGGAAAAACTCGATGGGTTTTTTCACGCATTCGTAGACAAATTTTTCTATTTTTTTCCCTGCGATCGACTGAAGAAATTCACGTTTTTTTTTTCTTCACTCGAGCAAATGACAAATTTCGCAATATTTTCGTGCGACCGTTTGACAAACTTTGCGAAATTTTTCTGTGCCTGACTGACAAATTTTCGAGGTTTTTTTCTGTGACCTACTGGTGAAATTTGCAGGTTGAAATATGCCGGCGGCAATTTTTTTGCGAACCCAAACAGACATATATGCAGCTATAAAAAAACCGAGCAGGGCACATTTGCAGCTATAAAACAGAAACAGACAGGGCCCGCTTTTCGCGGATTTTTTTAACCATTTTTCACAGATTTTTTCTTTTGAACTTACTGGCGAGATGCGCGTACAGTATATGAGCAAACGCTGTTGGTCCAGATCCAGAGAGCAAGGATGTCGGAGAGAAAAAAAATTATATTTAGCTTGCAATGAATGATGAGATGCGCAGTATATCATCGAACTCCTCCGGATGCGCGTCGTCCGTTTCGAACTTTCTGCTTCGAACGGGTATATATATATATACATAACACACAGTTTTATGCTTAAAATTTTACTTTTGTTTTTGTTTAGCTTTGTGAACAGTATTTTAAATCTGATGACATTTATGAGATCATCTTCTACAATGCAGAAAAGGAATATTGATAGCAGTTTTAAGCAAGATACTTCTCATACAGCCCCAGATGACAAACTGTCTGTGAAGACTTCAAAGGCAAACTAAAGAAGTGGCTTTTTTCCCGAATTGAGTTATTTAAAAACATTAGTTTCTGTTTGTTCCAATTGGTACATCTATATATATAAAATAAAGTCCTTTCTGGCTAGATGATCAACGCACAGCCAAAACTACTGAACCTACAAAGACGAAACTTGCAGGAAAAATACTTCTTAGTATGTAGAGGCGCACTAAGACGGGATTTTCAAAAACTCCACCCCTAAGGGGGGTAAAAGGGGGAACAAACTTTTAAAAAATTCCTTAAAAATCGGGTATTACAGTTACATGACAAATGATAACATATTTTATTGTATTTTTGTATGCTGAATCGAATGGTATCAATTAAATATTCATTAGTCAAATAGTTCGTGAGATATTGCACATTTTTCTAATTTGGCAAAGTCTTTCACGTCAAAATCTAACAATTTTAACAATACAAGTGATAATTTCTAAAAATACGTCCGTTACTATAGAAATGGAAAAAATTCAAATTAAATCTTTTTGTTTATTTTTGCAGATAGAGACATTATCTGCTCAATTGGGAATTGAATATTATTCTTACGGATATTTATGTAATTGTGTATTATTATTATTTCTACATTATTTCTGCACGATTTAAAATAAAATGGATTGCTAAAATAAAGGGTACATCTCAATTATACCGTCGACCACATTGCATAAAAAAAAGAAGAAAAAATCATCGCCAAACATGAACTCCAAATAAACAAATGGATAAATGTTGCCATTGGAACATCAAAATAAATAAAATAAAATAAACTAGATGGAACCCGTCAAAACGTGACGGAAAAAAATACTATAACAATATCAGTAAAATAAGCTTCTTTATTATTTAAGTAGGGCTTCGTATGAAACAGTCTTTCAAATATTTTATTTTAAAAAATCCCCCCCCCCCCCAGTGAAATGCTATTTCCGATGCAAACTCCAAATGAACACTCCGTAAACAAATGTGTAATGCAAATCAGTTTGACATTACCACCATATTCCCCACGAAAAAAGAAAAAAAAAAAAAAAAAAAAAAAAAAAGATCATGGACCTATAAAATATCATACAAATAGTCCTATCATAATGTATCATACAAATTTCCTACTTTCATCTCATATTCATTAAATAAAAGAACATAGTATAAGCACCCCCCCCCCCTGTGATAATGCAATCGAATTAGCTCCTATGCGCATATGTATTGCATCTGCCCAAAGGCACCGTTGAAATTCGACGTTAAAAAAAGTTTTAAAATGTCCTCTTTAATCATTGTTCGTTTCAAATCCATATCTTCTAAAACGCATCCATTGTTTTAAGCTAATCAATTTTTATGTAAAAATGAAGAATTTTTGTTAAAAATAATAAATTAATATGCAGATGAGGGAGAATTTTAATGTTTTCAATTGTAATTTATTTGTATGGTTTCTTCTATCCCTTTACATAATCAGGATGATTATTCCTTTTCCATCACAGTCGCTCTCTTATACAGTTAAATATCCAATGGATCTTTAAAAAAATAATAAATAACAGTTCCTAAGCATATTCTAATTCAACATATACATCAACGAATTCAACATATCAATTTTATGTTAATCATAAACTTAAAATAGTTTTTTTTCTTTTGACAGATTTTATATTAGCGCCAAAATACTCTATCTTATGGATAATCTGATCTTATGATTTATCAGGTTTTTATTATTTTTTTTTTCCACTTTTCATGAAGGTTAGGGATACCTATTTTCAATTGTTGCAACTTTCCAAGGGGCTATTTTACATTATTAAAACAAACGGATGGTCATTGTTGAGATAGATTTGAAAAATATTTCATGCTTGAAAATTATTTAAAAAGTCGTTAAATGAAGCGGCAGATATCAAATAAATTTCAATCGAAAGCTATTTTTTTTTTCTAATTGAGAATGTAAGAATTGAAATTGTAAAATTTAGTAAAAAAATGAAATTTTTAGTATTTAGAAGTGATGTAAGCGCGATGAAAGCTAAAGCGATAGTGCCGTTTGTTGTCACAACCGTTATACATTTCTAAATATTGCCACTGTGTTTTGGTTGGCGTCCAAAAGTAGACTACCATTTTTTGACATCGAAAGAAAAATTCACAGTGAAAGAAATAAGACTTTGCCGCTAATAAGGAACTGTTAAATGAACTTATAACAAACCTACCAAAATAATTCCTATAAAATATTAGCCTTGCATTGTTTATTCTAGCTAAAAATACAATCATTATTTCGTTTTTTTTCCTGAAATTCTTTACTTTTGTGAATTTTTTTTATTAAAAAAGGAAATCTTAATAATTTAAATCCTATAATTCCTATAACTTAATCCTATAATTAAAAAAAAAACAAGCGGGAAAATTTCTACCTTACGACAGAATATAGATTGGCCACCCACGGCTTTTATCGTTGAGATTTTTTCAGCCAAGTCTAACTCGTCCAAAAAAAAAAAAAAAAAAAAAATGTTAGCATAAGCCACCTTTTCCACTTTAGAATTTAGTTATCGCTCTAAGATTTTTTGTGAGGCTGGTGGAGCATATTAGGCACGAACACACCACGTTTTAAAAAGATTCGGTGACTAGAAGTATTTTTAATAAATATAATAGTAAAAAGATGTGGCTCCAATGGTCTGAGACGTAGCGAGGTAGTTGTTGTTTACAAATGTGCTGGCTTAATGACACCCTTTAAACTGTTTTTAATGGTTCAAAGCATTTTAGCACTTAATAGATAACCTAAAAAAGGTAATGAAAAGTTCTATGATAGCAGCTTTTATGATGGATACAGCTAAGAGAAGTTGGTTAACAAATGATGAGTTAGCATTAATTGACGGGATCTTGGAAAGCGAAGGGGGGAGAGGGGAGGGATACAAAACACAAGTGCTCTACGAGACCCGATTTAAAATGAATCCTCACTTGCAATTGAGAGATGGGACTTTAAAAGGGATCCCCCTTTGCGCCCCTCTGACTGGCCCCCCAAGAGAGATACGTAAAAACCGAGGGCGCCAAAAGAAACGGGGGGGGGGGGTGAGAATAACCTTTAGGCGGTTTACCGCTAATTTTGGTGAAATTTTGGAGCTGTCCGGCCCATAGGAACAGAGAAAAATGGAAAAAACTAAAATAAATATGAGAAATTGAAAAAAATAAATAAGAAAAGTGCTCCTGACAGGAGACGAGAAAGAAGGAGGGGCAGAGTAGAACCAGACAAAAGTGCTTGATGAGATCAAACTTTTGATATGGTACTTGACGGGGTTTGAACACATTGAATGTCTCCCCCGTTGGGGGGGGGGTAACTCCGGTCCTATGGGAGATAGGGCCTCGGGACCCTCTTAGAAATGTCCGCCTCGACGATTTTAACTTCGTTGGATCCTTTAGAAGAGGTCTACGTCCTCTGTGGGGCTTAAAGGGGCTGAGAAAGATGGGAAAAACTAAAATTTAAAAAGAGTTGAAACAGAGAACTATGTTTCTTAAGGGGGGAGAGTGAGAGGGGGAGAGTAGGACCAGACCATAGTGCTTGACGAGACCTATCGATTGATATGTTACATGAAGGGATTTACATGGGGTTTACATTTGGGGGGAGCACCAAAAAGGTCTTACTGAACCTTTCCCATGATTATACCAAGGTTGGAGTTATGATTTCGTCAAGATCATCGCAAAGCTTATATTGGCATCCTATATACGCATATATATATTCCAAACACTCCTATATGTGCCATATACGTCATTATACACATATTATTTATGTTTTATATGTTGTATATACATCATATACACATGTCATATATATACATAATATATGCATCATATATGGCTATAACTTGGCCACATACGTACAGAAATGTTATATATATATATATATATATATATATATATATATCATATATTATTATAATGACATACATGCTTTATAATTTGGCGATAAATCTTGGCCGCTTGGAAGCCGCTATAACATGAAAGTACCAAATTTACAATATATTAATGAAAACAGAAACAAAAATATTTCATGCTTGGTGGCTGCTATAACACGAAAGTACCAAATTTCTTTTTTATTTTTCATATCTGATAATTTGCATCTATCCTTTTTTGTAATTTTAACATTTTTGTAACGATTTTATGCATTTCTATTGCTTATTCAAAGAAAAAGTCTTCTAAAGTTACAGAATTGCGTTAAAAACGGTTAAAATAGTAAAATGTGAACACCGTGTATAGATATTACACCGTGTATTAAATAGAAAAATGTGATAGTAAAGTGTGAATAGTAAAATGATAACTACCGTTATCATTATCTTTTTTACGCGTGAAGGTTTCGTTATGGTACTTCATTGTGAAGTTTGGTAATTTTTGAAATTCATTATTTGAAAAACGGCATAATCATTCGACTTGAAATTTATATCAAGAAAAAAAACAATTTTTTTCCTTTCTAACGCAGTTTGTCTAACAATTTTGTGAAAAATACTTTTTGAGCTATTAATTTTTTCAGTAACTTTAAATGTTTCATTTTCCGAGATTAACTTGTGGCAACGATGGATTGCTGTGACTTTTCATAAACATGAAAAATGATAGAGATTGAAAGAATAAGCCTCCCTGTGGGTGGCTAATAATAATTGGTAACATGTAATCAAGGTATGCAATCAAGATGAAGCAACCAATAAAGGCTCCAGTTCTAATTATTAAAATTAAAAATTGAAATATCAGTTAATATTACGCCATGTTGACACAATCATATAAATTTTTCTTTTTAGTTTTATCAATGTTAAAATGCATTTCAAGCTAAGCATAACGTCATTTTCACCGGTACAAACTTTTCACACGTACATTTATGCTTAAGCACCATGTATACAAATAAAAATATATTTTGCATTTAATTGTAATGAAAAAAAAAATGGCATCAACAAAGTTATAATGCTTAATGATAAAATGAACCCAATGCACAATATTTCCGTGACGTCACAGTAAATATGAATTTTTATTTGCGTATAAAACACACGGATAAATATTTTTACCGAAATACTTAAACATTTTAACTATATTTTAACTTACAAATTAAAAAATTCGGCCTAAAAGTCACGTGCTTTTAATATTTAATATTTATTTTTTTATGCTCGCAATCATTGAGTTCAGAAAATAAACTCTGTACGTCATGTCGCAACAGTGGGCGTTAATCCGATTGCCGACTTTATGACGTCAAATGCAGAAGTAAAATTTTAATTTAAGATTACGGCTAATTAATTAAATTTTCGAACAAACGAATGTACGATAACAAATCTGTGACCAAATATCTTTCATTTAAAAAAAGAATGATGTAATTTGATGTAGTAGTTTTTTCTCACGAATTGTCGAAACAAAACGCTTAGCGTTTTAAATATATAGATTCTGAAAAGCCCCACTCACTAAAGTGTCCAGTAAGTTTTAACACAAAAAAATTACAATATATTAATGAAAATAGAAAAAAAAGTCTTCCATATTTATTTATTTACATTATTTTTCTTATTTATCCTTCTCAGCTGGTGAATAAATGTTTGTGACGTCAGTTGAAATTGATCTATTGCACTTAACTATGAAACGCAAAAGTTTTACAATGCATTTTCTCTTTTAATGTCATGGCACAGCCGTTTAAGGACGCAATTTTCATTTTAATTAACGAAATAACAAATATCAGAAAAACAAAATGAAAAATACAGGTAAATGTCGAATTAAAAACCGCTTCATGACATAACAAACCCGTTTAATACTTCTGACGTCAAGTGAATGGGACTGCGTTTTTGGCGTTAAATCTTATAGTTTGGCGATAGTTTTTTATGAAAAGTGGTCGACGAAATAATGGAGATGTACCAAATAAAGTGTCAAATGTCTGATTAGTATTATGTATTACTTCGATATTTGTTTTCAGTGTTCAGCCATATTTCTCTTTTTCTTTGGGTGAAAGCATACGATTTCGGGCTAATTTTCCGCAATCGGATACCTCGCCAATTGGCGTATTAGCCACAATGTTGAAAGCATCGTTTATGTTTGAAGAGAAATCTTCATGATTCTGTTACAGAAAACATATCATCACTATGAGTATAAACCGCTTATTCACATTTTAATCAGGTAATGTTTTTTGAAAGGTTTTAGCGTATAACTATTCTACGTTGTTTTGTTATAGAGCTAAAGAGGAAAGCTCTGAAATTATGTGAACCCGATTATTTAAGATTACTTTAAAAAAATCTTAAAAAACAATGGCACTCCGGGAGTGCCGACAGAAGTGAAAACCTGAACAATTACGTGTGTATTTTTTGAATCGTCAGGAAACGTTTTACTGCGCAGGAAATACTTTTAAATGAAGTGTTTTTTTTATTCATTGTATGAATTGGCAACATTAACAGTGGTGTCGGTAACAGTGTCGCGAATTCAGTGGTTTTTTCCCATCTCAAAAATGCCCAACGCGCCTAAAGAAGTTTTCACTTCAAAAATTCTACTGAACAAATTTTAATGGAAGTGATTTTTCAAGTATGGTTAATGACCCTATAACATATTATTCTATGTTGCTTAGTGATAGAGCTAATGGGAAAGTGATTGGGAAAGGTGAATGCAATTATGAAAGATATATCTACTATGTATTTAAAATGCAAATTCGTATTTCATTCCGACCGTTTATAATTTGAGATCTGCTGTACGGACATTGGTGGGATTTACACTGTTAGTTAGGCAATTTTGTGGGGATGGTTGGTACTTCTCTGGAGCAAAGTTTTCGTCTGCGTTGTGTCTTCTGAAGCGAAAGCTTGACAACGAATCCGATTACAAAAATCATATCATAATCATCTATAATATTTATAAAACGCAAATTCTTATTCCATTCCGATCGGTTAAACTCAGGTTCTACCGAACAGATTTTCATATGATTTCACTGTTAGTTAGGTAATTTGTTTTAGAAAGGTTTTAAAATAAAGTACATTGTTCTACATTGCTTATTTATAGAGCCACGGGAGGAAGTTATAAATAAAATTAGGTGAACCCGATTATGAAAGATTACCTTTTTTAAAGTTCTACTGAACGGATTTTGATGGGAGTGCACAGTGTGATAATATTTCAGGAATTTATTTTCTACATTATTTAGTTATGGAGCTATGGGAGAAAGTTGTCAGTGGTGTAGTCGTAAAAAAACAGAGCATATACTCTATAGACAAAGGATATATACTAGAGAGTATATATTATAGCTACGGACGGTGTGCAGAATTTCGTCTTAAAATTCCAGAAGGTTGACGGCGTGTACCAGCATATACTTTCTACAAAATCCCTGAGAGCTCTGTCAACAGGTGAAGATGATTATGAAAGGTACATTTATCTGTCTAGTGTAGGAAAATACTTCTTAGGATGTATAATGCAAAGGGAATTTCGATCCTGCCACTTATACCTTGAATTCTGCTGAATGGATATTGCTGGAACTTGCACTGTTAGTTAGCTAAATTTTGAGGGGAAGTTTTAGTGCATAACATGTCGTTCTATGTTGCTTAGTTAAAGAATTAGGGGGGTGGGGGGCATTTCTATAATCAGTTGAACCCAATTATGAAACATTAGACTTTTTTAAAGATTCTGCTAAATGGATTTCTATGGAACTTGCATTGTTAATTTTCCAGGGATAGTTTTAGTATATTGCATATCGTTATATCGTTCTTTAGAAAATCATACTGTAAATGATTAAATAAACGAGTTGGTCTTTAACAGCCAAAATTCCGTGTAACACATTAGAAAATATAACAACGTAATGGCTTTCGTATCGTTTTACACCAATGCGGAAGGACATGAAGGTAAAAGTTCATGTTTCTTTAAAACACACAATCAAATTCACCGATATATTTCGTTTGATTCAAGGTTTTTTTTTTTTTTTGGAGAAACCGATCAGCGTAGCAAGCAAAGCCTGTAATAATAATGGTTAATTTTATGTGTATATAAAATTCTATATTGTGTAAAAGAAAGTCCTGACTTGATCATCAACGCACAGTCCAAAGTACTGAAGCTACAAACACGAAAATTGCGGGGGAAATACTTCTTAGGATGTAGAGGCGCAATAAGAAAGTTTTCCTAAAATTCCATCCCTAAAGGGGTTAAAATGGGAACAAACAATAACAAAATTTCTTTAAAATCGGGTATCATATTTATTTTTCAAATGATAACATATTTCAATGTATGTTTGCATGCTGAATCGAATGGTACTAAATAAAAATATTCTAACTCCAACAATTCGTGAGGTATTGCACATTTTCGAATTTGGCGTTGCCTTTGGCGACAAAACCTTAAAATTTATTGCATTGATTGGCAAGTGATATTTTCTAAAATAACATTCGTCATTTTTAAATATCAAACAATACTTGGCGATTTATAAGATACTGGATAAGAAAAAAAATCACCTGATATTTTGATTAGATGAAATCTCAATAATGCCAGTCTTCGGGGTCTATGTTTTAACTTCTTTGTTTTCTTCAGGAATTTGGAATTGAATATTATTCGGTATTTTTATGTTAGCTGGGTGCCAGTGATCGCCAAATTTTTTTTAATCTCGCCAATCCTTTTTTTTTTTTTATGTGTGTGTGTGTTAATCTTTTAATGTTATCTATTAACAACTAACCATTATTTTAACATTGCGATATAATATCTTAAAAAAATTAAAATAGCTAAAATATAATCATAATAAAATACATAAACACAAACATATCAATACAAATCAAATGTCAATCAAAATGTTCCAATTCAAATGATGCCAATTGAAACAAGATTTGGTGAGTTTTTACTGGCGCCCAGCAATATAAAAGTACCTATTATTCTTACGGATATTTATGTAATTGTGGCTTTTAAATAAAATATGCTTGCTGAAGTAAAATTTCGAGGGTCTGTATGGTTTCGATATTGCACATTTTCTATAATTTGGTGATGTCTTTAGCGCCAACTCAGCAATATTTCTAACATTACAAGTTATAATTTCTAAAAATGCATCCATTACTATATCTTCTTTACTACCGCCGCGCCACTGCAACATATCCAGGGAGTCTTATCCTGCCACTTCAAGGCATGGCACGAGGTGCAGGATAACTGAGATCCGAGATCAACAGCCTTATTCCTGAAACAATCAATATCCTCTTTAATAAAAGGTATGCGTTGCTGACGACTGGGATTTTCACTAATCGTTGCCACAGATTAATCTTGGAAAATGAAACATTTGAAGTATTCCCGTTATTAAAAAATGTAGCTAGAAAACATATAAATCAATGGAAAACGGTAGGTAATAAATTGTAAACGTAATAATAAACCGTATTAAAAAAAAAAACATAACTTAGTGAAATAAGTATCCGTTTTTATGTTATTTTAGGATATTCCAATTAAAGGTACAGATTACTTTAAAATACAAAGTTAAATTCACCGATATATTTCGTTTGATTCAAGGTTCTTTTCGAGAAACCGACCAGCGCAGCGGGCGTAGCCTGCTAGTTATTTATAAATGTAAACGGTGTAATTGATGCACTTACGTATTTAAACTTACCTTGAAATTACTTTTGAAGCATATGTTATATTTTATGTTATTTAAAAGAAATCAAATAATTCATTAAATTTTTATCGAATGAGTTAATTCTTGTTTAATCTTGAAATTATTAGCTATATTTGATTAATATGTATTCATATTAATTTTCAGTTTAATGCTTTGACAATAAATAATTTTATATGGTGTTTTATAATATATTTTGTGTTTGGTTGGTACTTTTCGGTTAGCCAGGTACCAGTGAAATATATATATATATATATATATTACTTATATATACATATGTATGTGTATATCTATATGTATGTATGTATATATATATATATATTTCACTGGCGCCAGTGAAATAAATATACACACACACATATATATATATTTATATATATGGCGAATTCCATGCGTGAGTGTAGTGTAAGTCACATAGCTGCAAACGTTTACCGTTCTTGGCCACCGGTATTTTTTTTTAATTATTCAGTCTATTTAATTTTACATATATAAGATTGAGTAAGTCATTTTTTCCTTTAATATAATACTGGTAGTCAAACACTGCAGCCATTTACATCTCTGTGACTGACACTACATCCACGCATGGAATTAGCTATATATATTAATTATATATACATGTGTATGTATATATATATATTTCACTGGCGCCCGGCTAAGCGAAAAGTACCTTTTGGTTTTATATTAAGGGTTGAAGGGGGGGGGAGCAACAAGGGGGAAATATCTAGTTTTTTCTCATTATTTATCTTTAACACAACTTTCATATACCTCATAAATTTGTTGACAAACAATTAAATGATAAGTTAATTGAAAGGAATTTGAGTAATATTTTTGTACTCTAATTTTCAATGTATAGTTTGCAGCAGATCAAATAAATAAGTTTTATACCAGGAAGTTTGCTTACAAAATTTTGCCTAATCTGTAGCACATAGAAATAAGATACATTTATTAGTTAAAATTTCTGGGTCTAAACATGCTTGTTTGATCAGCAGATTATATGCCAGATATTAGGGTATTTTATTGATATAGTAATTAAAAAATGCAGACAGCAGTATATAATTCTTTGAATAGCACTTCAAGATTAAAAACAATAAGATAAAATAGTTAACATTAAGGTTATACTTTTTTTAAATATAGAGATTTAAAACTGAAAAAAAAAAACTATTAAGTTAAGATAATGTATTTGATCAGTCATCTGGCCTAATATGTATTTTAACAGAAATTAAAAGATAATTTGAGACAGATGTTGCTATTAAACAACAAAAATATATTCAAACCTAGTGAACATTTACAGAATTAACCTGAAATACTTTGAATACGGAGAGTTCCTACAATACCTCTCAAAATGAATACCAAGATTTAGTTACAAATATTTATTCGCCTTGAGATTCACATTAATGAGGTTTGACTGTATACTTACTATTAAAATTTATTTCAATCATGAAATTAAATTGTGGGTTAATTAAACAACTTCAGTTAAATGTTAAACGTTTTAAATTATAACACGAGCACTAAAGCCTTTAACTATTCCACTTTATGTGGAATTGTTTGCATAGATCCATTGAGACAGAATATTTTTTCCCTACACTTCCAAAGAATGTTTTTAGTGTTAAAAACTTCTCAGCTTAATGACATCATCATCAAATTAATGTCATTTCTTGTCATCCACCCCTAATAAAATAACACTTTTTCAATAATATAATCAAATAAACATTGTTGAATGTTGTTTAAATACACTATTGAAACAGTGGATTTTTACAATTCAATGTAATTTAAAATTATTAAAGAATTTCAGCTGCTTAAGGCTGTAAGAAATTCACAAAAAATGAAATCTAAAAAAAAATTAATTAAAAGATAATTTCTGGAATAGAATAGTTTGAAACTATGATGGTGAGGAAAACTTGCTTTAAAAATTGTCCTGTAACTGTCTTGAAATGCAGATGTGCTTGCGAGTCTTTTTAAAGTTTGTCATGATATTAACTGAAAATATAACTTTAGTGTGCAGTAGAAGAATTTATAATGAGCGATAGTTTAAAAGAATTGCGCATCCATCCACCTCTCTAAAGAATAAGCACAGAAATAAGTCAAACACAAATCTGAAAAGAAGATGGCAAATTATGTAATTTGGAATAGTACTCTGCCTATAATTTGCATACAAAAATTAGTTTCCAATGTGTAATAGCACAGTAAACGTAATTAAATAAGTTGCTCAATTAATATATAATGTCAGTTAATTCACTCATACATTTGTTAATTAATAAGTATTATTTATTTTGTGACTTACACATTGAAAATCGTTTTTTGTTCACATTATATGTAGACTGCTTTTTAATATTGTTGTAAAATTTTAAAATAAATTGTTACATTCATTTCAGATTTGTGCCTAATCTTCGTTTATAAAAAACTTCCCTTCAAAAATAATCGATTAATAATCTATAAGTTGTACCCATTCACAAAGAATGGGATATGTTGATTAATAACTCAATCATTACCATCATAGGATGGTCCCAAAATATATGGGATGTTTGAAAAGTGAGTTATTTTAAATGAGATTCTTAAAAATATTGTGTGTTCCTGTGCTACTTAATGAAGCCTGATTCCATAATGAATAATATAAATTTGCATAAAGTTATGTAAATTTATATAAATTAGCCCATTTTTTAAAAAGAAAATTGTGACAACACTGATATGGAATTAAATAATATATAGAAAAGGTTCAAAACGTTATTTTCAAATAAATTGAGCAATTAGATTGATCAATACTTAATAAAATATTAATTTAAATAATTCTGTCTGTTGTTCTTAAATCGTATTAATGAGATAAGGATTTCAGAGGGGGAGAGCCCCTACCTCCCTTATTGAAATTTTCACAGTGAATGCAATCTTGGAGTATGAGTACAACATGGGATTTTGTTTCGTTAAGCATATCTATGTAAGACTAATATAAAAGAAATTCACCATACACTTAAAAGATTTAAATATTACATAAACTGGGTTTGAAATAAAAATGTGACTTGCAAGGCTGCATCTGATTCATAAATTTGCTTTAGAAATATAATCAGTAATTAAGATATGCTTATTCGAGAGTTTTATTTTTTACATTTTATGGAGATGAATTATCAAATATTTAACAAAGACTGTGATGAGCATACTTACAGACCTCCCGCTTAAAGAAAGAAAAGAAAAAAAATACTTTGAACTAGAAATTTTATTTAATGAAATAAATTTCAAATGAATAACACAATGCAAGACACATTTAATTAAATAAATTTCCTGGTTCAAAGTTTTTTTTTTTTGCATAATCTAATTATATAGAAAAAAGTGGGAAGTTGACAAGGTCAAACTGGGTGGGGAGGACTACCTCTCGGCTTAAGCTCAACTAGCCCCACCCAGCGGGACGTTGACAAATATGAGTACATCTTTGGCACAGCTCATGTGATATAAAACAGTCTTCATTTAAATGGGGAGGGCATGAGCCCTTTCCTTTTGTACACCTCTTGTTAAGGGTCTAAATTCTACCTAATTAGACCCCCCCCCCATCCATAAAAAATTGTGTAATTAAAAAAAATAAGTCGAGTAAGTTATGATTGTTTATACAATAGTATAACTTACTCTGTTATTCATGTTATTCATAGTTGAAAGTATTGAACTCTTCTAATTCAGCTCCCCCCCCCCCCTGTCTAAAAAAGAAAAGAAAATTAAAAAAATTTTGTTTAAATATACATTTTTTTCGTCAAACAACGATTGCAGGATTCATGCTTATTGAAAAAGATTAAAATGCTAATATTATTCTTAGAACAATTTTAGAGTTAACATTTTTCTACTGCTTACTTTTGGGCTCTAACTCTGATGACATAATTTTTTGCGCCCCGAAAAAAAAAACCCGGACTCATATTTACCATCTATGTATATTGTGATTGATTACCCTCCTCTCCTCTTAAAAAATAATTGAAATTTACTTGATTAAAGTAAAAAGTTCTCTGAATGTGTGCATATAATGTAAAATTTCTGAAACATCTTTATGGACACCTTTTTTTAATGAATACTTTTGTAATTTAAAACAGAAATATTTTACATTTTTAACTGTGAATAGCAGACACCTCCGAATAAAGGACAAATTTGGCTCCTACGAGGTGTCTGTTATTTTCAGAAGATCAAGAAGAAAAAAAGCTTTAACAGAAATGTTTGTACATTTTTACCTCTGAATAGCAGACACTTTCAAATTAAGAACGAATTTGGCTCCCCTGAAGTGTCCGTTATTTCCAGAAGATAATATAAATAATAGCTTTTGAATTTTTATGATAAAGAAAATTGACTAAAGCATAACATGGAATTCAGTGTGCTCTGTTTTTGGAGGGGGCTGAGCAAGGACTATGAGGCTCATGGTGGTTAAATGAGCTAAATTATATCCATAATTATGTTAAAATCAGAACTGCAGGTACGATACCTCTAGGTACACAATTTATGGAATTAATAAAAAATCTTAGAAAATATTTAAACACATGCAAAATATGACAGTATGAACATTTTTTAATTAACTATAAAAAAATGCATTTAATATTTTTGAATTGTAGCAAACAAGAACTAGTACAAACACCTCGGGTTTTCATCATATTAGTTTCTAAAATTCATCGGATTTCGATCATCGATGGATCCGAGGCCGATGAGACATATCTGAGCAATTTCCGATGACAATTCATACCTATCCGATGAGAATACACTGATCGGCATCACTTCATCGGATTTTGATGCGAGGCCATTGAAAAGCCGATGACATTTTGCTACTAGGGAAAAACGTTCTAAAATTGCGATTTTTTTATATTGAAGGAGCTGGAAACTTAAAATTTGGCTTAGTAGTAACTTATGAGATGTAATAGCTGTCCAAGAACAAATTCTAAAAAATTCGAAATTTAAAAGGTTGAAATCGGCGAAAAGCGTTCAAAAAGCATTCTAAAATACAATTTCTACGAAATCTCTGGAACTACAGAACCATTTTCGAAAGTGGTAGTGGCAAATTGATGGCGACAATGCCTGCTACAACATAGGCTATATTTTATGTCAGTGCCACTACCCTCAAGGGGCTTCAGAATAGAAAAATGTTCTAAAATTACGATTTTTTTATACTGAAGGAGCTAGAAACTTAAAATTTGGCTTAGTAGTAACTTATGAGATGTAATAGCTGTCCAAGAACAAATTCTAAAAAATTCGAAATTTAAAAGGGTGAAATCGGCGAAAAGCGTTCAAAAAACATTCTAAAATACAATTTCTACGAAATCTCTGGAACTACAGAACCATTTTCAAAAGTGGTAGTGGCAAATTGATGGCGACAATCCCTGCTCCAACATAGGCTATATTTTATGTCAGTGCCACTACCCTCAGGGGGCTGCAGAATAGAAAAATGTTCTAAAATTGCGATTTTTTTTATACTGAAGGAGCTAAAAACTTGAAATTTCGCATGGTAGTTACTTATAAGATGTAATAGCTGTTCAAGAACAAATTCTAAAAAAATTCGAAACCTAAAAGGGTGAAATCGGCAAAAAGCGTTCGAAAAATAGTCTAAAATACAATTTCTACGAAATCTCTGGAACTACTTAACCGTTTTCGAAAATGATGGTGGCAAATCGATGATGACAGTTCCTGCTGTACCATAGGCTATATCTCACGTCAGTACACTACTATCAAGGGGTGACGGAGAGAAAAACGTTCTAAAATTGCGATTTTTTTATACTGAAGGAGCTAAAAACGTGAAATTTGGCATGGTAGTTACTAAGATGTAAAAGCTGTCCAAGAACAAATTCTAAAAAAATTCGAAACCTAAATGTGTGAAATTTGCGAAAAGCGTTCTAGAAACATTCTAAAATACAATTTCTACGGAATCTCTGGAATTACAAAACCGTTTTCAAAAGTAATGGTGACAATCCTTCTCCAACATAGGCAATATTTTATGTCGGTGCCACTACACCCAGGGGGATTCAAAAGCGAAAAACGTTCTAATATTGCGATTTTTTTATACTGGAGGAGCTAAAAACTTGAAATTTGGCATGGTAGTTACTTATAAGATGTAATAGCTCTCCAAGAGCAAATTCAAAGAAAAGACGAAACCTAAAAGGGGGAAATTTGTAAAAAAGCGTTCTAATAACATTCTAAAGTACAATTTCTACGGATCTCTAGAACTACAGAACTGTTTCGAAAAGGTGACAAATTGATGGTGATAGTTCTTGCTATAACATAGGATATATTTCATGTAGGTGCCACAACCTCCAGGGGTGCAGGAGCGAAAAACGTTCTAAAATTGCAATATTTGCGATACTGAAGGAGCTAGAATCTTGAAATTTTGGCATGGTAGTTACTTATCAGATGTAAATGCATTCTATGAACAAAATTTTAAAAAAAATCGAAATTTAAAAGGCTGAATTGAGCAAAAAGTGTTCTAAAAACTATCTAAAGTACAATCTATATGGAATTTCTGAAACAACAGAACCGATATGAAACGTAATGGCTAATTTATGATGCAAAAGCTCGGTATAAATAGTTTATTAAAAAAACGAAATTTAAAGGTGTAAAATAGGCGGAAAATGTTAACAATTATGTTTTTTTTTCTAAATTGTTAGGGATAGAAACTTAAAATTTAACATGCCTGTTATTTTTAGACATAAATGCTTCTACAGAACAGTTTTTACAAAAATCAAAATTTAAAAAGGCTCAAAATCAAAAAACCTTTCTAAAATTGCTATATTAGTGAAGCTGCTGGTCTAGAAAGTCGAAATTTGGCATTATGGCTATTTTTAAAATTTCAGTGTTCTCTAAGAACGGTTTCTAAAATAAGTCTAAAATTAAAAGAGTGAAATGAGTAGGAAAATTACTGAAAACTTTCTAAACTATGATTTATCTCAAATTGTTAGGGATAGAAACTTGAAATTTTATATGTCTGTTTCGTTAGAGACCCAAATTCATCCACAGAACAGTTTTTAAAAATTTATAAATGTTAATGTTTGCAGGAACAAAAAACTAAAATTGCAATTCCTGTGATACAGTTATTACAGAAATTTGCTTAACTAGAAGATTGTAATTTAGCATTATGATAAATAAGATCTTTTAAGATATAAATACTCGATTAGAACTGTTTTTGAAAATTTCCAAATTTCTTATGAAAAATGAAATGAGTGATAAACATTCAAAATATATTCTAAATTACCATTAATTTGGAAATAATTTTAGCCCTTCTTATTTATTTAAGTCTGATGTCCACCTAATGTAGTATAAGAATGAAGGTTATTTAAAATGTGGCTAAATTAGTAATTTTTGAATTATCTGTGGCAGTAAAATTGCCTCTAATGAAAATAGGCCCACGAATACCACGTGGCATTTTTTAACAATTACGCGAGCAAAGCCGCGGGTTTTGCTAGTATATATATATATGTGGTGAATTTGATTTGTTGATTAGAAAATATGTACGGCAGTGTTATAAAAACAAATCAATCTGGTAATTTTTTTTTTAAATTAATTAAAACCAGGTAGTTTATATAAAAATTTTGTTCATAGTATCATTCATAGTAGTCATCATTCTGGCAAGTGCAATTAAAATGTGTAATTTTCTTTTTTTTAAATTTCATTTATCTTTTTTTCTTAAACTCACATAAACATGCATTCAGTAAAAAAATAAAAATAAAATTTGAACTATGCTATGTTTTTATGATAAGCAGTGGCACAGTAAAGGGTAATTTAGGAGTATCCCCTCCCCCTCCCCCTACCTGCAGAACTTTCACTCTTTTTCTCTTTAAATACATCAATTTTTACATTTTTTAAATAGAAATTTTAAATTAAACTAAGATAAATAAGAAAACTTGAAAGCTGAACGGCTTGAAAGACACCTGTATAGCTCGCACTTAAAAAGGCTTACTGAACTAACCGTGGTTGAAAAAAAAGCGAAAACTTAGCCAAGCACTTTAGGTTTACTAGAATTCCAATCCCAGAATTACCGGCCGAAATGAGAACGAAAGTAACTTTTGCTGATTTTTGATTAACTATTATGCACACGACATTTTTGGGTAATAAATTTTTGATTATTAATATTTTTTTTATTTCATATTTTATAAATTTTTTTGGGGCTTTTCGTCTTTTAGCAATCGGATTTCAATCTGTTTACAAAATAGTATATTTCCACCTGTTCTCAAAAAATATTTTTTGGGAGTATATGTTTAGGATTTACACGCTGATCGCCATAGTTATGGGCTTGATTATGCACGAGGCTCTGTTATAATGGTTGCCGTATAATTCGTTTATAGGTAGGAATTAAAACACACATAAACAAAGCCTGCATTCAGCAATTAAAGATATACAAATATTATAATACAGACAAACATACAATAAATACAATAATCCAACATGGAGTGAAAAATTAGCCAGAGCCAGGAATTGAACCTGGGTCCACAGCTGTCGCTCTAACCACTGAGCCACTCCGGCCAATTCCTGAGTTTGCAATTTCTCACTAATACTAATACCGTTGTCCTATCATCAAGGCTATCTGTTAGATGGATGGTGGCTTTCTGTCCAACATGGTTTATTAGTGAGAAATTGCAGACTTAGGAATTGGCCGGAGTGGCTCAGTGGTTAGAGCGACAGCCCGGAACGCTGTGGACCCAGGTTCGATTCCTGGCTCTGGCTAATTTTTCACTCCATGTTGGATTATTGTATTTATTGTATGTTTGTCTGTATTATAATATTTGTATATCTTTTATAGTTATGAAATTCACGAATCTTTTAACCGTTTATGTACGCAAAATTCACAGACCCCGTTATATGATTGGTGTTTTAATGATTTATGAGACGCAAAATACACGGATCCTTATTATAGTTATCGCCGAATTAACCATACATGGTTGCAAAGCACACAGGGTCCCATTATTTTGATTACACAATTCACAATTTATGGGCGCGAAATCTCCATTTACAAAACTCGCCATTTATCTTAGGTTACCCCATTTTTGTTTATTTGAATCGAAAGCTCTCTCTTTTCCCAATATTAACTCCGGCAGCGCCAAGCGGGTTTTTGCCAACGGGCTTATAAATAAAATTTATTTTTTTATGTCGTGAAATCTTTATTTACATGCTTTTTGATATTTTTGTGAGTAATTTTCGTAATCTACCCTATATATAAAGAAAACCACAATGAAACGAATTTCTGAAACGATTTTGTGAAACGACTGATTAATTGAATCATCTGCTCTGATCTTTCTACTAAATCAATTTTGCTAATTATTTTTTTTAATGAAAGCTGCTAATTTGTAGATGTGCCCCCAACTAGCTATTTTTAAAAATATTCCCATTTTTATATTTTAATTTTATTTTTAAACGTTTTTTTATGAAAATTCTTTAGTGATGGCAATTGGAGTACTTCTAGTGATGCGGGGAAAAAAGAAATAATGGAGTTTATCTTTATTGATGCCATTTTCTTATTATAATAGATGGAAAAATATTTTACATTTGAAGATGGTGCTGAAAACTTGGAGCTTCACGAACCTAATATTGAAATTACGTCGTTTTTTAATTCCTAAATTGATTAATCTATATTAATTCATAAAACTGTAATATTTTCTTTTCATTGTGTCAAAATGACATATTTTCCAGAATTTGTTTCTAATCTATGAAATAATATATTTAGAGTAGATCAACGGATTGAAACTTCAAATGAACTAATATTTTCACCTGCAAAAGTGGCGTCATTTTTAGAAGTCTTCCAAGAAGTATTCGACTGGAATAACTTCTATAAAGAGTTTTAACAGCAGAAAGGTGGAATTTTTCTGTCAAGGAAAATGACGTCATATTGAAGTATAAATTTTGCTAATTTCTACTTCAATGCTGCTCTATTCTTCTAAAGTCAATAAACTAAAGTTACATTTTCGGGAACGAATGTGAACAGATTTAAATATTTAAGATGTAGAACAAAATGAGCAGTAAAAACAGAATTAAAAATGAAAATTAGAATGATGGATGTCTTTTCATTCATAGATTTCAGTTTAGCTCCAAAGTGCAATATTTTATTATTAATCTTACGAATCCAAATCCATACCAAATGGTGTATTTAAGGAAATGTGATTTGGCTCAAAATTGTTGGTTAAGCCTTTTAGTGGTATTCATATTAAATTTAAAGGATACTGTAGGTAGGACGATAACACTTGGAAGTATATCCAATTACAGAAAAATAATGTATTTTTTAACACCTTAATGGCAAACGATAAAAAAAGAAGATAAAGAAAATATATATACTATATAAAAAAGTATATTCAATGAATGGATACAAAGATAATCTGGCCATTATTTCTTTATTCAAAAACATATTTTTAGTTACAAAAATCTGATACAAAATGACCAGATGAATAATTTTAACATATTCATTAAGAAAAATATATAAACTTTTAATATATATAAAAAAATACTCAAAAATTTAAATCTGTTTTCTCGTTGATAGATTTCAGTTTATAATGAAACTGTTTAATAATCTTCCGTTATGGGATCCACACAAAATACCGCATTTGAGCATATTTGATATGGCCCTAAAGTGCGGTTCAAAATACTTAGAGGTATTTATATCTATTTTAAAAGATATTGTATATGTGGTAGCAACACTTGGAAAATAATCCGATTACGGAATATTAATGTAACGAAAAAAAAAAAAAAAAAGAAAACTGGTTATAATTTGTTTTAAGCAATCACTTGCCAATTCTCATCTGTTAGATTCTTTCATTATTGTAGCAAGCAAATGCTCATTGTTGCAATGATATTAAAAAAAGAATAATATATAGATCATGCTTGAAAAGCTCTCTATTCTAAAAAAAAAGTAACTGACGCTTTAACAGCTGTAAATGAATTGTTTGTGAACGGAAGTCTTTCTCGATCTAATATTAAGAAGACTAGTGCAGATAAAAATATAAAAATTGGTAGTATTATAGAGAATTGTTTTATAAACACGTTAACGCAGACATCTTTTTAAATCTAAATATTATTTTAAGAGCTATTTAATGTTGAAATCGGTCAAAATAATTCCACAAAAAAAGTTTTGTAGGAACAAAATCTATGCGCAGTAATTTAACCGTATTTTGCAGAGAAAATTAAGCAAACGGGAATTACATGTTAATTGCAGACTGTAATTAACGTGTAGTTAGTTTTTTTATTTAACTAATTTTTGGATAGTTTTCTTTTAATTTTTTTATTAAAATTTTCATTATTTAAATAAAGATTTATTTCATCTATATATATAAATGAAAGTCGTGACTGGGTAGATATGATCAACGCGCAGCCCAAACTACTGAACCTACAAACACGAAACTTGGAGAAAAAATAATTCTAAGTATGTAGAGGCGCACTAAGACGGGATTTTCAAAAACTCCACCCCTGTCGCGAATCCAATTGAAATCCTACTAACAGGAGATGTTTTCATAAATGTATCTTTTTCTAAGCTGTGTGAGAAAGATGTTTTCTTTTTTTTCGAAATTGTATTTTTCTAAGCTGTGTGAAAAAATGTGGTTGTCAGAAATGGTTTTGTAGAACGTTTTTGTCGGCACGGAAGTGATAAAATAAAGATATTCGTTATGTTTTTTAAGAAGACTGTTTTTCACGTATTAAAGTATTTTCCTTTGCTTTAAAAAATGACGAAAGTATTAAAACGGGTAGTTTTAGTGTTTCGAAAATCGCTATGTATGTATTTGCGATAAATTGGCGCTCGAACAGAAGGACATAGGAAGTAATATTTTTTAAGTGGAAAACTGTACAAGTATGGATGCGTTAAAAATAAAAAGAACGCCGTTTAGAAGCGCATTTACGAAGACTTTAAATGCTTTAAACGAAGCTATTAACCAGTCAAGCCCAGATGTTAATCTAATAGAAGAGCTTTTAGATCAATTAGTAGACAAAGCATCAAGATTACGTTCCACAGATGACGAAATATTAAATTTTATGTTGTCGAATGGGTCTCCAGAAAAAGATTATGTAAAAGAGTTCGAGGCATGCGAGGAATACCATGAAAAATTAATAACAGTGAAGCAAAGTGTAAGACATTTTTTTGTTAAGCCTACCGTCGAACATCAGCGTCTTTTACCTAATTCGATAGAAAACGAAAGAATGGGATCCCGCACACTCAGATTGACTGAAATTAGTTTACAGCCGTTTGATGGGGACTCAAGATCGTGGCAAACGTTTTGGAATACCTTCAAGAAAATTCACGAAGACACTGTGTTAGACGATCACTCGAAGTTCATATACCTGATGCAAGCAATTACTCCGAAATCGAAAGCGTCTCAAATTGTGAAAAGTTATCCTATATCGGCTGAAAATTATGCTAAAGTAATTCAACATCTAAAAGAAAGATTCGGAAGAGAATACACTTTGATACAAATTTATGTTCGCGATCTGCTGCATCTGGTATTATGCAATAATAATACATCGAAAAGAGAGTGCATAATTTGTCATCGTTATATGACAACCTAGAAACCAAACTTAGATCGTTGGAATCTCTTGGGGTCACAGAGGATAAATACGCGAGCATTTTATTCCCGTTGGTGGAATCGTGTTTACCTCATGATATTCTCCAAATTTGGGAACGGGATCGTGAAAAGTCAGATCAAGGTAAGAGTGAATTAAATTCTATACTTAATTTCTTAAAAAATGAAGTGTTGTCTGAAGAACGTATTTTATTGGCGCGTACTAGTTTTGGTTTTGATAAATCTAAGAATTTTACTAGATTTAAAAATGTTGAATATAATTCTATGCCAACTGCGACTGATTTATTTGTAGGTGATAAATTTAAAGATAAACATTTAGTTAAGAAATATGATGAAGCATGTATATTTTGTGACAAGTGTCACTTATCAGAAAAAATATTTTAAAGCTAATTCGCTTTCTTTTGAAGATAAACGAAGTATAATTTTGAAAAAGGGGGCTTGTTTTGTCTGTCTTAAGAAAAATCATATTTCACGTCACTGTAAATCGAAAATTAAATGTTTAAATTGTGGTAAAAGGCATTTTGCTGTAATGTGTCAAAATGTTTGTAATGAAGAGAGTAATACGGCGTTAGAAAGTCGTAAACATGAGTCAGGGAGTAGTGATACTGTTTTGACTACTCAAGGTTCCGACCCAACAGTGTTATTACAAACGTGTTTTATTACGTGTAAAGCACGATGGTAAAGAAAAAATTGTACGGGGAGTCATAGATACGGGCTCTGAGCGTTCATATTTATCAGAAGATGTAATTAAGTATTTGAATTATAAAAGTATTGATGAAGTTAAATTAATTCATAAATTATTTGGTGGTGTTGAAACAAGTGAGACAAACCACAACAAATATAGAATTCATTTAAGTAGTATTGATAATAGTTATAAATGTGATATGCATGTTTTAGATGTTCCTGTTATTTGTTCTAATATAAAAAAGGTGCCAAATGAACCTTGGTTATAAGAATTCAATAAATATGGTATTAAGATTTCGGATGTTGAAAATAATGTATGTAAAACCGAAAATGAAATTAAATTGTTAATTGGTTCCGATGTGGCGGGAAAATTACTGACGGGAAATATTAAAGTTTTAAAAAGTGGTCCGGTTGCTGTAAAGACCCATTTGGGGTGTTGAAACAAGTGAGACAAACCATAACAAATATAGAATTCATTTAAGTAGTATTGATAATAGTTATAAATGTGATATGCATGTTTTAGATGTTCCTGTTATTTGTTCTAATATAAAAAAGGTCCCAAATGGACCTTGGTTAAAAGAATTAAATAAATATGGTATTAAGATTTCGGATGTTGAAAATAATGTATGTAAAACCGAAAATGAAATTAAATTGTTAATTGGTTCCGATGTGGCGGGAAAATTACTGACCGGAAATATTAAAGTTTTAAAAAGTGGTCCGGTTGCTGTAAAGACCCATTTGGGGTGGACTCTCATGGGGAAAATTCCAGGCATTAAATCTGAAACAAATGATTCTCTTATGGTTATTTCGTCTCTTTGGAACGAAAGTTTCGTTGCTAATTTATGGATGCTAGATATTCTTGGTATAACTGATCCGGTTGAATCTAAAACTAAAAATGAAATTCATGAAGAAACTATGCAACATTTTAAAAGAAACATAAGAATGATTCAGATGGGAGGTATGAAGTAGCATTGCCTACTAGATAATGCCCGCTTACCTAGTAATAGAGAATTGACCGAAAAACGGCTTGCTGCAACGAAGAAAAAGTTATCAAATTTGAATAAAACTTAAGTTTATAATGAAGTATTTGATACATGGTTAAATGCAGGAATAATTGAAAGGGTGGTCGATAATAAAAAATCCAAAATACATTATTTGCCACACAGGCCTGTATTTAAAGAATCGAGTGAAACTACTAAAGTAAGGCCGGTTTTTGATGCTTCGGCTCATGTGAAAGGTTTTCCTTCATTAAATGATTGTGTGGATAAAGGATTAAATATGATTGAAATGATTCCTTCAATATTGCATCGTTTTCGGAAATTTCCTGTTGGTGCAGTATCTGATATAAAAAAGGCATTCCTACAGATAGGTATTACAGAAAGTGATAAAGACTATCTACGGTTTTTATGGAAGGATAATATAATTTACAGACATAAACGTGTGGTTTTCGGAATCAATTGCAGCCCTTTTTTACTAGCGGCTACTCTGAAACACCATCTGGAAAGTACACCTGAAAATTTTGTTTCTACAGCAGAAACTTTGAATGAGTCTTTGTATGTAGATAATTGTATTTGTAGTTTCAACACAACTGAAGAGTTAGACAAGTTCATAATTGAATCGAGAATGTTACTGTCCTCCACCAAATTCAATTTAAGGGGATGGCTGTCGAATTATCCAATTCAAATTATGTCTGGAACTTCAACAGTTAACATAACACCAGTACTAGGCTTAAACTGGGATCTGGAAAATGATGCCCTATCTTGCAAAATCGGCCCTATTGAGGAAGAGCAAAATATTCCTACAAAACGAGCTCTACTTTCATTGGCTCAGAAGGTTTTTGATCCTTTAGGATTTGCCTCACCCGTGACTTTGCTCCCTAAACTTATTCTACAAGAGTGCTGGAAGTTGAAATTAAAATGGGATGAATTAATTCCAGAGAATTTAGCTAAACAATTTTTGATGTGGGTGCAGGGAATAAAATTAATTTCTAATATCAAACTTGAGCGCTGGATGAATCTAGATAATTTTGAAAATGATGTAAGTCTTCACATATTTTGTGACGGAAGTAAACACGCATATGCTACTTGTATTTTTCTGAGAGTAAAGAAGAAAAATGAAATTTTGGTGAGTTTTATACAAGCACGCGCAAGAGTAGCTCCTCTTAAGAAGCTAACTATACCGCGGTTAGAGCTTTTATCATGCTGCATTGGAGCCAGGTTGGGTAGTCGTGTCATTGCTGATTTAAGAATTCCAAATTTGAAGATCTGTTATTGGTGTGATTCAACCACAGCTTTAAGCTGGATAAAGCGAGATGATAGATGGGGAACATTTGTCTGGAATCGTGTAGAAGAAATCAGGTCTTTGTCACAGAAAGATCAGTGACGACATATTTCAGGAAAATTTAATCCGGCTGATCTTCCTTCCAGAGGTTGTTCCATTGAACAGTTCTTGCAGCTAAAATGGTGGGAGGGACCAGCCTGGCTGGCTGAGCCAGAATTTACTTGGCCTCAAAGTGTCGAATCACCAGATGAAGAAGTTATTAATGCTGAAAAAAGGAAAAGTGTCATTTCAGCATTAAACAAGAACACGAAACCTAATGATTGGTATTATCGACGATTTTCATCATACAAGAAAATAATAAGATTGATCGCATGGATTCTAAGATTCATAAGTAATTCAAGAAAACCGAATTCAAAAGAAGTTTTTGATCTTACATGTTTTGAAATAGAACAAGCTGAAAGAAAATTAATGATTTTTATCCATAAAGACAGCTTTGAAAAGAATAATGAGAAAATTCGTAGCCTAAGACCAATCCAAATGAAAATGGTATCATCAGAGTAAAAACACAAGTCATCTATCGAGAAGATACTGTCAATTTTAAGTACCCAATTCTTTTGCCGTCTGACCATCCTCTAGTCCACCGTATGATCTCCTGGAAACACCAAGAGCTATTACATGCAGGAGTGGCTCTTTTGATGACATCTATACGAGAAGACTACTGGATCCTGAAAGCCAGGAAAACCATTCGAGCAGTAGTTCAGAAATGTGTGCGTTGCAAAATATTTAGTGCACAGAAGACAGAGTCAGAACCTATTGCATTGCCAGCAGAAAGAGTTCACGATGCGGCAGTATTCCAAATAATTGGAGTAGATTTAGCTGGGCCATTATATTTGAAAAATGGAAAAAAGGTATGGATTGTGTTGTACACTTGTGCAGTGTACAGGGCCATACATTTAGAGTTAGTGACGTCATTAGCAACAGATACCTTCCTCCAATCTTTTAGGCGCTTTATAGCGAGAAGAGGAAGACCGACGACCGTTTATTCTGATAACGGTAAAAATTTTGTCGGTGCAGATAGAGCTTTTTCAGACATCGATTGTGAACAGATCTCAGCTGCAGCAGCTGTACAAAAGATTCGTTGGAAATTCAATCCGCCTACTGCTGCCTGGTGGTATGGTTGGTGGGAGAGGTTGATACAAATGGTGACACGCATCTTGAGGAAAATACTAGGTAGAGCCTCATTATCCTATGAAGAGCTTATCACAATTCTTTGTGACTGCGAACAAGTTGTAAATGCTAGACCACTCACGTATGTTTCAGAAGATGTGGATGATCTAGCACCTTTAACACCATCAATGTTTCTTCAAGAAATAAGATCTTCAGATGTGATAGATTTTGATGCAATTGACGCACAAGAATTAAACAGAAGAGCAAAGTATAGACAACAAGTTTGAGAACATCTTAGAAGACGATTTCGTATTGAGTATTTAGGGCAGTTACGCCAACAAAATTCTCTGCAAAAGAATGCCAAGCAACTGACCGTTGGTGATGTCGTTCTCGTGGAGTCTGATAAGAAACGTACGTATTGGACTTTAGCTCGTGTGCAAGAACTAATTTCTGGAAAAGATGGTCACCCGAGAGTTGCTCGGGTAAAAACTGAAAATTGTGAACTTTTAAGACCAATACAAAAACTGTACAATCTAGAGATTCCAAAAGAACACTTGTCGATAAAACGCGAGGGACTTCTTTTCATTGTTATAAAATAATGTGGCGAAATCAGTTACCGCAAACTGTTATCTATATATATAAAAGAAAGTCCTTTTTGGCTTCTATATATATAAAAGAAAGTCCTTTCTGGCTAGATGATCAACGCACATCCAAAACTACTGAACCTACAAAGACGAAACTTGCAGGAAAAAATACTTCTTAGTGTGTAAAGGCGCACTAAGACGGGATTTTCAAAAACTCCACCCCTAAGGGGGGTAAAAAGGGCAACAAACTTTAAAAAAAATCCTTAAAAATCGGGTATTATAGGTATGTGACAAATGATAACATATTTTAATGTATTTTTGTATGTTGAATCGAATTGTATCAATTAAATACTCACAAGTCAAATATTTCGTGAGATATTGCACATTTTTCTAATTTGGCGAAGTCTTTGACGTCAAAATCTAACAATTCTAACAATACAAGTGATAATTTCTAAAAATACGTCCGTTACTATAGCAATGGAAGAAATTCAAATTAAATCTTTTTGTTTATTTTTGCAGATAGAAACATTAACTGCTCAATTGGGAATTGAATATTATTTTTACGGATATTTATGTAATTGTGTATTATTATTATTTCTACAAACGCCACTATTTAAAATAAAATGTGATTGCTAAAATAAAGGGTACATCTCAATTCCCCCATCGACCACTTTTCATTAAAAAAAATGTCATCGCCAAACATGAACTCCAAATAAACAAATGGAAGAATGTTGCCATTGGAACATCAAAATAAATAACTAAAATAAATAAATAAAATAAAATAAATTCGGAAAATCTCCACTCCCACTCACCAAAGTGTCCAGTAAGTTTTAACACAAAAAAATTACAATATATTAATGAAAATAGAAAAAAAAATCTTGGATATTTATTTATTTACATTATTTTTCTTAATTATCCTTTTCGGCTTCACTTAACTATGAAACGCAACATTTTTACAATGCATTTTCTCTTTTAATGTCATGGCACAGCCGTTTAAGGACGCAATTTTTATTTTAATTAACGAAATAACTAAAATATCAGAAAAACAAAATGAAAAATACAGGTAAATATCGAACTAAAAACCGCTTTATGACATAACAAACACGTTTAATACTTCTGACGTCAAATGAATGGGACTGCATTTTTGGCGTTAGACCTTATAGTTTGACGATAATTTTTTTTATGAAAAGTGGTCGACGGGATAATGGAGAAGTACCAAATAAAGTGTCGAAGGTCTGATTAGTATTATGTATTACTTCTTTATTTGTTTTCAGTCTTCAGACATGTTCCTCTTTTACTTTGGGTAGTACTTCATACGATTTCCGACTAATTTTCTGCAATCGAATACCTTGCCAATTGGCGTATTAGCCACAATGTTAAAAGCATCGTTTATGTTTGAAGCGAAATCTTCATGATGAATCCTGTTACAGAAAATCATATCATCATCTACTATGAGTATAAACCGCATATTCACATTTTAATCAGGTAATGTTTTTGAAAGGTTTTAGTGTATAGCTATTCTACGTTGCTTCGTTATAGAGCTGAAGAGGAAAGCTCTAAAATTATGTGAACCCGATTATTAAAGATTACTTTAAAAAAATTCTACTGAACAAATTTTAATGGAAGTGATTTTTCAGGTATGGTTAATGACCCTATAACATATCATTCTATGTTGCTTAGGGATAGAACTAATGGGAAAGTGATTGGGAAAGATGAATGCAATTATGAAAGATATATCTACAATGTATTTAAAATGCAAATTCGTATTTCATTCCGACCGTTTATAATTTGAGTTCTGCTGTACGGACTTTGGTGGGATTTACTCTGTTAGTTAGGCAATTTTGTGGAGATGGTTGGTACTTCTCTGGAGCAAAGTTTTAGTCTGCATTGTGTTTTCTGAAGCGAAAGTTTGACAACGAATCCGATTACAAAAATCATATCATAATCATCTATAATAATATTTATAAAACGCAAATTCTTATTCCATTCCGATCGGTTAAAACTCAGGTTCTACCGAACAGATTTTTATATGTTTTCACTGTTAGTTAGGTAATTTGTTTTAGAAAAGTTTTAAAATAAAGCACATTGTTCTACATTGCTTATTTACAGTGCCACGGGAGGAAGTTATAGGTAAAATTAGGTGAACCCGATTATGAAAGATTACCTTTTTTTAAAGTTCTACTGAACGGATTTTGATGGGAGTTTCGCAGTGTGATAATATTTCAGGAATTGATTTTCTACATTGTTTAGTTATGAAACTATGGGAGAAAGTTGTCAATGATGTAGTCGTAAAAAAAACAGTGCATATACTCTATAGACAGAGGATATATACTACCGCGGGCGAAAACATGCACCAATAATTCTCAATAGAATGTTTCGCCTTTTTTAAACCATGGAGAGATGAATAAAGAGGAATTGACAAATTTTCAAAATTTCCAAACTCCAAAATGGTGAAATTTCAACTGTAACTGGTTCCACAGGACCTGATCATGCTGGAGCAAAATTCCACCAGTAAATTTGAATAGAAAATTTCGCTTTATCTAAACATCTTATACACACGGAATTTATGTGATAAATAAGGAAAAAAATTATATTTGTTTTTACTGGTGGACGTTTGCACCGGTGTTAATCAAGCCCTGATCCGATACAAACAAAAAACAGACACCAACTAGTGACTACACACTTACCTACATACTCGCAACCGGCAGACACTACGCTATCTGTCTCTTACTCATTGTTCATAGCTCCATTATTTAAACCACTTATACATGCAGAATTTCTGTCGTAAATAAGGTAAAAATGTGAATTCGTGTTACTGGTGGAAATTTGGTCCGGCGTTAATCCGACCCTGATTCGATATAAACGAACAATAGTCGCCGTCATGTGACTGCATACTCAATTACTCCACTCGCAACTGGCAGATACTACGCCATCTGTCTTTTACTCATTGTTCATTGCTCCATTTTTAAAACGGCTATTCAGGCCGAATTTCTATCGTAAATAAGTCAAAAATGTCAATTCGTTTTACTGGTGGAAGTTTGATCAGGCGTTAATCAGGCCCTGATTCGATTAAAACAAACAATAGCCGCCATCTTGTAACTACATACTCTACTTTACTTGCAACCAGTAGATATAACACTATATGTATTTTTCTCCTTTTCCGTAGCTCCATTGAAAAAACACACAATATATTACTCACAATTTTTCGTTTGTATTATGTTTACACAACTTCACAAAATGACAGAGGTTTGCAACTAGGTGTACATATTGTTAATTGAAGCTAGTTGTCTATAAAAACCCCGTCCCATTATGTTTTGTTACATAAACAGTTTTGTGTCTGAAAACGTAGAATTACATGCTAGCAAGTAAACTCTTTTAAATGCATATTTGCGATTTACACAAAAAATAAATTAATAGTGTACATTATACTTAGTTCATAATTCTTTTTGACTTCGTATACTTCCTTTTCCTTAGGATAATTTATCTAGGTATCTTAATTAACCCCTTGGGTTCATTTAACGACTGACACTCGTCATCAGTATTGTCCACGGATTTTATTTTTTAAATTCAGAAATTTCGAATTTAAACCAGAAAATTCAAACACTTCTCGCATCTTTTTAATCAGGGAATATCTGTCAACAAATACAGAAAAAACACTATTCCAAATTTCTGGTGAGTCTGTATGTTCTGTATGTTTTTTTTACAAAATAAATCCGTAATCAAAGGGTTAAAACATATAGTAAAAACATATTTATTTTAAGATGATTTAAAAAATAGATTACCACAACATTTTGCAAAATATCATGAAAATATCAATTTTCTAATTTGTTGCATAAACGTATTTAGGCAGCCCTAGTACATTCTGACTAAATCGCGTAATCCTTCGATTATTATAAATGTATGAAAAAGACTTGTTTACTACATCCACTTCAATTTAAATGTCCCAGTTTTAATCTTTAAATCTATTTTCCTTTGTTTTTGTTTCTGCAATATATCAGAATACATGGTTCGTACGGATACCGTTACTTTTCCAGGTGACATACCAGTATATTTTTCTAAAAAAATACATCAAGTTCAAACATGCGGAATTTCACCTTTTTTAAGAAGAGATTATTTATAAGAAAATACTGGTGCCGAATAATTTCCTGGTCTTAAAATTCCAGGACTCGTACGAACCCTGGAATAAATCAGCTTAAATTTACAATTGTAAATTTCAATTGACTTTCTATTATTTGTAGGATCTATAAGATCTATTGATTAAAAGTTATGTATTGGATTTTCAGTAATATAAATAGTCTATTTTTTAAATAAAAATTCACTAGATATTATTTTTTACACATATCCATAGCTGTCAATGTGTACGATTTTTTGCTACCACAGAAATTTAATAGAATTTTTTATCTTATTGAATCATTAAAAACCGCTTCATTTATATAAAATCTACTATGAAATTTTATTGGTAACATGAAAAAGAAAACATACTATTTGGCAGCTTTGCACGCCATGGCATTATATTAATTTTTTTAAACTCATTAACTTATTGGAAAGTTTATCTCTGCTGTTATAGAACGAATTAGTAAAAAAAAGATGCGAACATACTGTTTCAAAAAGTTCAAAATTTTAAACTTTCATAAAAAATAAAAGATAATACATTTTTCAAATTTTATCACAAGCATTACATTTTTCTTGGTTGAATCATTTTACTTCAAAAAACCATTTACCGTAATTTCGCGCGTATGCGCCGCACCCAAGTTAGGTCTTTTTCAAAACTGGAAATTTTATTGAAAATAAGAAGTCAAATATGTTCTAAGCAGAAGTAAGTCACATTTTATTTAAAATAAATTCTGGTAGGAAATCGAATTGTCTGAGATACGGCGTACATTGAATTTACGGTGATAATATGTCAAAAATGTATTATAAAACAACGAAATTCAAAATAATTTCAAAGAGTACCAACTACCCTTTGTATATATTTTGTTGTTTGCATGTTGTTAAAGTTATGTAGATAATGTTTCTGACTAAACGAAGATTCATACAAATAATTTTTTTTCACATGGTAATAACTTTATAATTAGTTTAAAAATTTTGTAACTACGGGATGTTTGCGCAAAGTGGACTGAAATGGATTACGGGTTTGGTGTGTGTCATGTGACTAAGGATGCACACATATATTTTTTAAACCAATCATAAATAGATTTTCTACTTAGATGTTCTTTACCAAATCGTGTTCGAAAATGCCGTTGCACAATGGTGACAGATTTCGTTTTCCTCAATTCAAGAACACAAAATGTCTTCTCCACTGCAGACACAGTCATTTCTACTGATATTCAAGTAACACGCTAGCTATCGCCTATGTCACTTCGCATTGCAGCGGGAAAAAATTATGAGTATACTTATCTTATGGATTGCATTTGGGGAACGTGCCTTAAACTGTTCCTGTTTTACAGCATCTGAAATTTGTATACTTACTTATGAATGACCCTGTATATTACGCCAGAATGGCGCAGATAAATATAATGTTAATTAAATTGCTTCCGTTGAAGCGTAGTTTGTAATTATTGTTCTGATATAATTCTGATTACCTTAGAACGCGCGTTGAGCTATATGCATATACAGAAGGCTAATAATTTTTAATTTTATTATCTCCGTGTCCTTATTATTTATTATCTGAAGACATTTGAAATCACCATAAGAAAGTTTCTAAACCACTCGTGTGGAATATAGTAAATTGAAAATTTTATAAATCGTAAAATTGCAAATTTAATTGAAACTTTTATTTCTAAAAAAAGATCGAACACATTTATGCTTTCTGTCACAGTAGAAATGCGGTACGATTACATGTTGTTATATAACACATACTAATTTTAGGTAGCTTTCAATACAAAAAAGTATAAAGCTACCTATTGCAGCCGTTCGGAGGAAAGCAGTTCCAGAAAATTTCGATATATTTTCATCGATCATGACCCCCAGACCCCAAAACCACCTTCCGTTCAAATGTTGATTAATATATATAGATATATCCATATATATATATATATATATATATATATATATATATATATATATATATATATATATATATATATATATATATATCTGACCTATGTCATACGATAACGCTCGTATTTATAAATCAATTTTGATGAAACTAATTATGTGTATTAAGCTAACCAATGTCTCGACCGAGTTCTTTGGCCATCTTGGTCCGCCATTTTGTTTCAAGATGGCGGCCATTTAAAAATTTAAAACTAAAATAAATATACAAAAAAATTAAAAATTAAAATTTATTTTTTAATTACGTTTTAGGCCTTGATACAAGGATTCCAGAGCATTTTTTGGTTTACCTCTATCTTAAAAAATGGCTGAGATAGAGCAGTTTGAAATTCTAGGGTGGCTGACATTTTGAAACAAAACAGCACATTAACGTGATTACTCGCAAATTATTTTCTTTCATTGTTGTAATAATTTTCCCAATCATACGCATAAAACTATATATTCATATCCGTTAGCGGCAAAATTGGCGACATTTGGCGAAATATCGCCAAATTTGGCGACCAAAATTAGTCTTCATAAATGAAGCCAATTTGGCTATTGCTCAATAATTTGGCGAATTTCTTATTCAAATTCAGTATTAACGAATCTTTTGTAAACGTTTCTTTGCATTTTAACTTGCTGTTTTCGTGTAACATTAGCTAAAATTTTAAAACGAAGATATAGGAAAGCTACCTTTTCCTCCCGGTACAGGCCGGAAGGACTTTTTTAGTTGTAGTGTTTATTTTACATTTTGAAATACCTTACCATGTGAAAAAAAATTATTTTTATGAATATTCGTTCAGTCAAAAACATTAAGGAGATTTATGTCGTGTTACAGGATTATTACATTATATGATTTGAAATGTAAACCATATAATTACTGTAACATATATTATGTTTTTTAATGATAATCATATTGCAGTTGCATTGTTCAAGACAACATTTCCAAGAGAAGGTGTCCCGAAACCATTATTATACCTTCAGAGTAACCTCAAAAACACAAAATTTTGGAAACATCTGGGCTTCAGACATCATCTTCTAAATATTAGTGATGTTGGACCGAAATCTGAGAGGGCAACATAAACCAAAAGAAGAATAGCAGTTAGTACGTTTTTATGCTTTATCTTATAGTGGCGTTGTGAAACATTATATAAAGAGGATAAGACAGGTGGTTCGAATTATTTTACCGATTGAAATCATACATAGGTAATTTCCCTCCTATTTATTTTGAAAAGAATTGACGTTATATTTTGATCATTGAATATGAATGTTGCATAATAACAGGATAAAAGAAGACAACATAAGTTGAATTACAATTTATTTAATTATTTAAAACTTAGTGAGTAGTTAATAAATATAATAATATTAATGATTAAATAAATCACAGCACAGAAAAATAAACGCATAAGTACAGTCGTGGAAAAAAAAACGGAACACCCCCCACTAACTCTGCAACAAATTATAGTAGAAGGAAGTGACTGGTACCAAACGATTTGAAATAAAGTCTACTTTTAAGTGATGTATATAAAATTTGCTTAGGGGGCCATATACATATAAAAACACACCCAAACTTTAGTTTTTCAATAGCAAGACCCAAATGTGACAACATATTTGAAATCTGCAGTTCAAACTATGCCTAGATACCAAATTTCATTAAATTCCTACGATTAGTTTCTGAGAAATTAATTACTTTATAGTGAGCATATTTAAGTGGATGTATCCAAATTGAAGTTCGGTACTCGATTGTTGAAATGCTGCAGAATGTCACCTTTTAATGTATTATGTTTTACCGATATGACCATTTTACTCACTTAATAAGTTTCGGTTATTGTTATATACTGTAAGATAATGTTTACAAGTGTTGAATTATCCGATTTTAATCCCTTGGGGACGAGCGACACGTATGCGTGACGCATCAGATGCTCAGAATCCTCGATTTTTCCCACCAGTTATTTTTTATTGCAAGCTTTGCCTTATTATATCTTAGCATTTCCACAATTCAATTAGACGAAAATTTCTGTTTTGAAAAACCGGTGGTAAATTATTAAAAATTCTGTAATAGACTCTCGTCACGAAGGGATTAAAAAATCATAAGATTATTTGTAATTAAAATAGTTTTAGAATATGTAAATATTATTGGAATTTTACAGGCGCTTTTATAATACTTTTTCTCAGATTTTGCATCTATTTAACTCGCATTTTCTTTAGTTTATTGGCAGAAACGTGAATAATATTGACAGATACAAAATTTAGAATATAAAAAAAATAGCATAAAGCAGCGTAATGAAACAAAGTAAAAATAACAAAAAAAACGCAGATAAATTGTTTTTTAGTCTGAAAATAAATCCAGACATTGCTTTTTTTTTAGTAGCGAGAGGGGGGAGGGGGTGTCTTGTTTTGAGATATGTTCGCAGAATTTACATTCCGATTTATTTGAAGACCTAAAACTAAATATATGTTATAAAGACATCTGAATAACTTTACATCCGTTATTCTCCTTCGGAATAGGGGTAATAATTCTATGATTAAACCTATTCTGGTAGTTCATTTGAAATTTTACAATTAACTCATTAATGCCTCCTGGCAAGAAAACGTGCCATATGACATTTATTATTTATTATTATTATTATTATTATTAGATTTTTTTGCACACTGCTAGCGATTGGGAAATAATCTTGCCTATCAGAAAACCACAAAAATAACTTGTAATTTTTTTTCAATTAGCCTGTTTAATCGAATAGATTTAAATACGAAATTTATAGAAGAAATATCGTAATTTTTTCTTCGCAATAAGCTACCAATATAAACCTTACCTATTAATCCATGTTGAAACAGTTTGAAGAGACACTTGAAAATGCCCAGCTATGTAACGAAAACTTCTTCCAACTTGCCACATGCCAATCATTTGGCCTTTCGTTGCTTCAGTTAATTGTGGGGCCATTTTGTTTCAGCAAATACTCTACGCATATGCATTTATAATAAACTTCACTTCAAACATATATACTGCAGAAAAAACAATATAGCTTTATTAGACTGGAAAAGAAGCTATAAATCCATTTAAAGGTAACAAAAATGATTAAGTTTTTTCTAAGGTAGAACTGATCATATTTTTCAAAAATGAGCTTTATTAATTTAAAAATAAAAGCGAAACTATTTTCCATAAATGAAAACATATATCTCATGCAAATACGTTTTACGTAATTTTAATGAAAAATTTTAAAGCAGACATTGAAAAAGTAAAAGAAAAAAATATATACTAATAAAGGCTGGGGTTCTGGTGCCTCGCTATCTTATATCTTACTACAATCACAGGTCGTTGTCAGAGTTGTTTAACGTAAGATTACGAAGCATTGAAATACGGTGTACGCATTGTTTATAGTGTAAGACAGACTTAATCTCTAAGTTTATCAAGTCACTATAATCCCAGCCTATGAGTATAATATTTTCTCAAAGAGGAATGAGAGCTCTCCGACCCGAATATCGATTCTTACCACTAAATTTTAATAGTATTCTCCAACGTAAAGAATTTCAGAAATTTTGTCCTTGAATAAGGTAACAAATACTATTAAAATTTAGTGGTGTCAATCGGGATTTCGAGTCGGAGCGCTCCCATCCCTATTCAAACTATGCTTTAATGCACATCATAGACGGCCCCTTAAAGCAGCATTTTGTCGTTTTTAGCACTTTCCAACCTAGTTGAAAAGTGCTTATGACTTCGGTTTGTCTGGCCGTATGGCCGTCTGCCGTCTGGCCGTATGGCCGTCTGCCGTCTGGCCGTCTGCCGTCTGCCGTCTGTCCGTGCTCTAACTCCCGTAAATATGCTCGGATTGCTCTGCAATTTTTATATGTTATTGTCGTTATCTATAGCATGTACCCTATTTCAACGGAAGTGTGTAGCACCTATAGTTTTTTTACAGGGACACTCAAAAGAATTCCGTTACATTGCGGTCTATGGGGAAAAATTATTTGCGGTTTATTTAAATAATGTTTCACTATTTTAAACGCATTGAAATTTATATATATATCACTAAGGTGCATTAGAAGAAGCTTAATATGGAATAGGGTGTGCATAGCACTTATAGTTACTATACAGGGACAGTCAAAAGAATTCCGTTACATTACGTCTATGGAGAAAAATCGTCTGCGGCTTATTTAAATAATGTTTCACTATTTTAAACGCATTGAAATTTATATATATTACTAAGGTGCATTACAAGAGGCTTACTACAGAATAGTGTGTGTATAGCAGTCATCGTTCATTTACAGGGACACACAAAAGAATTCTCTACTGTCTGTTAACAATAATTCCTGGAAGTGCGTTTTAAGTTACTGAACGCGATTTTAACTTTAACTCGCTTTTTGTCTCTTACGTGATGTGTATAAATTCTGTAGATCCTATACAGGGCAGCACAAAAGTTCGCGAACACATTTCCGTTTATTGACAGAAACTCCAGAAGGATAATTTTAAAATGTGCTACGCGTTTCCTAACTAAACTAAAATTTAGCATCCTATATAGTATATATACAAATCTATAGATCATATACAGGGTTGAATAAAAGTATTCGGATACTTTTCCGAATATTGTATCTGTTCGAAATTCCTGAAATTATGTTTTTAAATATGTTATGCGTTTTCCAAATTGTTTACTTAGATGTTATCTTTTAGCTTATTAAACGGTATGTTTTGTAAAATTATTTTGGAAGCGTTGGAAAGTGCTACATAATCTATGCTTGACGCATGATTTTTCGTTCTTGTTTAAGCATAATTTGAAAACTACTTGGAAAAAAAAATTGAAATTTTGAATACACATAAAGCAGGACATAATAAATATAAATCCATCAAAAAAATTGTAGGTTGCAATTCATAATTTTTTCGAATATTAATTTCATAATTCATAATTCATATTATAAAATTTTAAAAATTACAAATTTGACGTAGTTATGTTTGGGTTTTTGATTTTTATAACCAAACAAAACGTTAGCACATTAGGATTATAATTTCAGGACATATTAATAAAAATATGAAAATGTAATTTAACATTAGAAGCTCTAAAATTTGAATGTTTATAACTCAAAAACTTATCATCCAAATGACTTAAAATTTTGTATCTAGGCATAGTTTGAACCGAAGATTTAAAATATCATGTCAAAAGTGCGTGTTGCTATTGAAAAAATTAAAGTTTAGGCTGGTTTTAATATGTAGATGGCCCCTTAAGCAAATTTTTGATACATCACTTAAAAGTAGACTTTATTTCCAATCGTTTGGTACCAGTCACGTCCTTCTACTATAATTTGTTGCAGAGTTAGTGGGGGGTGTTCCGTTTTTTTTTCCTCGACTGTACATAGATTGATTTTGTAATTAATTCAAAAACAGATATTACCAAAATAAAACCTGTTTAATAAAACAGATAATTTACTTCAGCTTATAAGATTCAAAAGATAATAAAGATAATCCATATAGCCAGATAAAAATAATGATAGATAAATATCACTCACCACATGCTATTCTGCAACCATGTGAATTATGGTGTTTTCGTAGTATGTATCATTAATTACCATATGTAGTGTCCCCTTATACATTTAGTTAAATCGCGACTCATCTAATTGTCACAAATAGTACACACAGCGTAGAGTTCACTAGTACTTCTACTTATTCTATTTGCATCTGTAACAGAACCTTTAGACAATGATTTAGCGTCGGGCACAGACCTTTGGATAGTGGGTGTTGACTGATCTAGTTAGCACGAAGCATTCATACAGTATGGAGTCTGCTTATACTTCCAGATATTCATTTTGCATCGGTAACAGAGCCTTTGAACAGTGGGTCTTAACTCAAGCGTTGATTTGTACCGTGCTCGGAGGCTTTGCATTCACGGGGCCGGTTCAATGTCGAATTCTCGTTGCATCTTCTTCTTAAGAGCAAGAGATGGGGTAAGACTTGATATCTTGTTTTTCTTCTTGACAGTTTTCCACTGTGAAGAGGCTTCAGATGAGGTTCTTCTTATTTCTTTCTGCGCACTTTTTCTTTTGTTTTTCTTTCTGTATTGGAAAAAGATTATGTTTTTTCATTTTGTTTGCAAAAGGAACAGAAGTTTGCTCTGACTCATGTTCAGTTGGCATTTATATTGACCTGAAGGTTTTTGTGACTGACGATTAAGATATTCTATTTCAATAGGTTCTGATGATTATGGCCAAAGTTCTAGTGTAGGCGTAATTCCCCTACTTGTGGAAGATTGCACATCACGAGTTTTTTTTTTTCATAGTGCTGGATCGTAATGTACCAAGTTAATCATTTTGTGGAAAAGATAAATCATTTTGGATGCTTATTTTCTTACGGGTTTTAAATGATGCTTGAGTAAACTAGAGTAAGAAACCCCAACAGATGGAGTTCTGGATTCAACAAGTTTGCGAGAGTCAGAATATCAATGTTTCTGAGTAATTTTAAGAACAAGTATTTCCTTTTCACGGATCCCGTTTGGACAAGAACGAGAGTATGCTGCATGGTCATCCTTACAGTTTGCGCAGCATTTAGATTTTTCACAAGATTTACCGTCATGGCCGCTTTCAGGACAACGGGCGCCACAGGTAAAGGAACAACGACAGATAGTTGTTGTATCGCAATAATGCTGGCATTTAAAACATCGGAGAAGGTTAGGAATAAAGGGCCGAACAGTACAGCTCAGGTAAGGAGCATTAATTCTGGTTGTTAAACTAGTGCTATTAAAAGTCAGAATGATGTACGTCGTAAGAAGATCTTGCTTTTGAGGGATAGTACATCTAAGACATTTTGAGGTTTTAAATTTTATAGACGTTTTTCTTTTGTAGAAAATAAAAGTTCTTGTTCTAATATTACACCATCGCTTGTATTTAAAGTTTGATGGACCTGAACAGAAACAGAAAAACGTACCTATTTTTGTGAAATTTGAGAAAAAACTGTGATTATTCCGCTGAAGAAACCTCAACAAGCAAATCCCCAGATTGTCGATTTTAAAGTGAATAACTGTCTTCGAAAACAGATTGAAATATTTTTGCGATAGGAAACGGCGAGATTTTCTTAAAAGAACTATCAGAAAGACTCAGTGCATTTAATAACAAAGAAACAAGTGAATGAAGTAATCTGTACCATTCGTTATCCTCCACTTGGGTGAGAAATAGAAGAAAGTAAAGTACACACCCATAGTAAAGAGAAAAACAATTCAAACTCTGGCAACAACCCCCACTACCGAGTCCAACAAGAGGATGCACATTCGTGCAATCAAGGCCTAGATGTTCACAAAACACATCCATGTCAGTTTCAACCCTTAACGAGATTACTGGTAATGTGACCGCTCACTTGATCCCCAGCCAGTGACCAGCCGATTGATGCAAATAGAATCAATATGAACTGCCCGTCTACCTGGAGCAGAGGCCAAAGCAGTACCGTAATTTCCGGCGTATAATCCGCAGCTCAAAGAGTCGTTTTTCGACCCAGAAATATTATTTTATAAAATGTAACTTAAAAGATCGCTGTAAATATTTAACTACAATTATTGAATAAAATTTCTGGGTCGAAAAACGACTCATTGAGCTGCGGATTATACGCCGGAAATTACGGTATGTTGATTTCCGTAAGGTCGCCACGCACCGTAAACACGCGGATGGTTTACAATTATCCATAAGTCGATATAGATAGAATGGTATCGGCTTATGCAGAATTACCTTCACCTCCGAAGAGTAAAGCACAATGCGAGTAAAACAAAGAGGATGGATTAGACAAGAGAATGGAGAGAAAAAAGAAAAGAGAAATATCGCTCAGGTGCGCGAGGTTGCGAAGCCCTTCAAAAACTGAAGAAAGTATCCTCCTTGGGGTAAAATTATGTGAGAATACTTCATTATTCTTGAAAGAGTTAAATATGATGCGGTAATATGAATTACATATTTTTTAACCCTTTCAAGGGCAAAGTACTTCTTTTACTAAAATGTTGAAATATTTGAATGACACCAGATTTTACGAACAAATCTATTTGAAAATGATTAAAAGCTTTTCATTGCGAATATTATACAAGCAAAATTTTATTAAAAATTTCTGGGTGCCACTTTGCAGTTTGGAATTAAAATTAAGCGTTCGTGCCTTGCAAACACCGCCCTTGAAAGGGTTAAGGCAGTGTATTAATCTCTGGTAGTTAAAAATAGTAGTTTTTCTTACTCATTTTTTAATAAATTTCCGGTTTATAATCATAATGGTTTCGGGAATTTATGTTTAAATTTTGAAATAGTGACTCATTTTTGTTTTCAGGTATAGTCGTATTTTGAGTGTAATTCGCTAAAACTTCTCTACTGTATAAATGTGTGGTTTTTTTTAAACGACAGCAGGGATTCCCTTAGCTGTTATTATTTTATTATTATTTTATCCACCACTATTTACAAACAAAAATTAATATGATATATTTTCACTAGTTTTCAGTATCAACCCTTTGAGGGGCAAGCAATTGTGTTCCTGTAACGTCGAATTCACACCGATATTTACGAAAGAATTTAGTTTACAATAAGGAAAAGCAATTTTTTAACTTTTCCCGTCAAAGTTAAAAAAGTAAAATTTAATTAAAAGTTTCTGGTTCGAATCGGATTAAAATTAGGCGGTATATAATATATACCACCGCGTCTCAAAGGGTTAACCCCTTGGGGACGAGCGACACGTATACGTGACGCATAAGATGTTCAAAATCCTCGATTATTCACACCAGTTAATTTTTATTGTAAGCTTTGCCTTATTTAATGCAGCATTTCTGCGATTCAATTAGGCGAAATTTCTGTTTTGAAAAATCGGTGGTAAAAGATTAAAAATTATGTAAAGGACGCTCGTCGCGAAGGGGTTAACTCTATTTTGAAAATTTTAAAATAATCTAATAAAAAGTCATCATTGGAAAATGTGCCATAGCCTCCGAAATTTTGGCTTATTTTTTTAAATGAAGCAAATCCAAAAAAATTTATCAAGTAAAAGGTGTTAACTAACTACCACATAGAAACAAGAAACATTTTATTAAATAATTTATCAGGTTTTTATTGCGTGTGTTTGATTTGAATATAAATGTCAATGATAAAAATTTGCACGAAAAAAATCTAAATAAAATTAAATATATTTAAACATATATTTATTCAATATATCTGCTAATAAGATATAGTATAATTTGTCACATTGCGTTTGTACTACAATTAAAATTTGTATAATAAAATCATCTTAAACATTATTGTGTGTGTATCAAATTATCTTCTATTTCTTTCATTGTTTCAAGCTATCCTTGTGGCAATTTTAAAATTCCATTACTGCAACACGAGATTATTTTACATGTGCTTGTGGATTTTAAATTGCATTAGAGTAAACATAAAAAATTGATTTTGGCACACATAAAAAACTCTGCTTACACTGTTCATTGGTTCGCAAAATTTGCTCTAATCTATTTTGATATAAAAACCACGGGTCAAATTTGTTCCCAAATCAAATTCAGATAGAAGACTTTTTTACGTGAAATTTCAGATTAACTCTTTTTATCCTGACGGTACATATGAGTACCACTTTAATAAAACACCTACATATTCGTAATATGACCGTTTTTCCTAATGGTATTCCCAATGGCACAAAGAGTGTATTTCTGACAGCAGACAGGAGATGGCAAATTCAAGCACATATCCTCTTTCTTTGCATTGTAGGGATTTTACATTTGCCACGCTACATTCGAAATCCATTTTGCAATAGAATTGACATGCATGCTGTTTTTCATTTGAGTAATTTTAGTGGTTTATTACCGGTTATTTAGTACTATTATTTTCTATTGTTTTCTACACTCTACAGGTGAACATTTCCTATATTTTATTTGAAGTTTACTATTGGAAATTTACTATTTTATTTTATATCATAGGGTAAAATATTTATGGTGGTTACAGTTGCATAATTAACCACTAAAACACTATAAAAATTATTTTTCTCTTTCCTATGTTTATTCTGCACCAAAACTTATCCAATGATGCTGGAAAATTAATTCAGGTTATAAAGGGTTACATCATTAGTTTAACAGTATTATTAGCGAATGCTAATACGCTTTCAAAATTTTGTTCTCAGATCTAAAATTTTACACAGAATCATTCATAAATCCTTAATTCGATGCAAAATAATTTTCCTGTGCTTTGCGAGCATGCGATTTGGTGGCGGGTTCATTTATTCCCATTTTCTCAAACACAATGTGCAGTATTTAAAAACGAATCTCTCGTGTTTTCATCTGCGTTTGTCCGATTTATATGTCTTCTCTTAGCAAAGACTGTTTAATAAAACGACGTTAGCGAAATGTCTAGAGAGAGACGATTTTTCGAGTCTAATCGGTAAAAAAATTGTTTTAGATACTAGAACTCATCGAATTTCCAAATGGAATGCTCCTGCCTATGAATCTTTGGTATAAATCCATTACAAACACAATTAAGTATCAAATAATTTAGTGAAGGTTTTCCGATGATATTTGAATCCTCAATGCTACCTAATGGTCTATTATGACATTTGAACGTGTCAGTGGAAAAAGGATAATATTTCAAAAATAAGAAAAATAAACTGAGACAGTTTAACCTTCCTACCTTGTTGAAATTTTACTCATCCTTAATAAAAACATTTTACACCAGAAATATTATTTAAAACTATTTAACATATTTATTTAACTAAGTCTAGTAAAACACTGGCTATCCATAACATACTTCTCCTATATAATTCCTGTATTTTACCAATTATCACCTACGACTGTCCGGTCTGAGGCTATATCTGCAAATCCTTCATGGTAAACCTCAGCCAACTTCATAACAAAAATCTGCGTACTGTCAGAAATGCCTCTCGCTATCTCCGTAATAGCACTATTCGCAGAGACCTCAAAACTATCACATTAAATAAAATAATCAACCACCTTGCCAAAAAATTTCTGAAAAGTTATATGACCTCCCTAATGATATAATCGTAGAATTGCCGGATTATGATGCATTCGAACCACATCACCGCAAGCATTCAAAATATTCTTGCATTATTGACTATGAGCATTAGTGCTCACCATTCTGCAAAATTCTCTCTCTTACTTTTATATTAATTTGTAATTTCCTAATAAAATTTATTCCTATGATATACCAAAAAAATAATAATAAATAAAATTTGTATGGCCTAATTTCTTAATTAAAATTATTCCTAAGCTATACCAAAATAATAATAATAATAATAATAATAATAATAATAATAATAATAATTGCACTTTTTAAGTGCCTTTTTTGTTAAAGCTTAGCTTTGCCTGCCTTTTCCACCTGGCATTTGTGTGCTGTGTTTGAACATGTTCCGAACCCTATTTTACACTTTTGCATCTTTTTTCAGTAGTTCATTTTAACTACAGCTATACCATTTTACTTTTTTCCATTTATTCGACTCCATACTTAATCTCTTTTGCTTTACTTTTTTATTCCTATTGTTTAATTTTTCTTCTATTTTTAATTGTTAATTCTTATGTAGTTAATACTACATTTAACTTTTTCCAACGGCTCAAATTTTACAAGACACTTTACTCACAAATAGACTGGGCGTAAAGTTGATCGCAACTCGGAAGCCCCTTAACCGACATCAACTGTTCGGCACTGTTCTGTGGCTTATATTTAATTTATTTTATCCAGAATTTTTTTATTCGAATCGAATAAAATAAATTATAGAAACTTGTCAATTCAACCCATTCAGGGTAGGAAGGTTAAGTAAAAATAACTAATAAATGAATCAGAATTTGTCTTTGAAATTTATAGGATGTACCTCATCGACTAGTCCTACAATCGAGTAATGGTGAACATTTCGCTGAAATTGATAGGTTTTTTTTATATAAATGTTTTTTCTTGCTTCCTCAGCATTTTCACCAGCTGGCACATTATCCTTTCCGACTCGGCCGTTTAGTTATTTTTATAATTTCCGTCGCCCTATAACCATCTTAATAAGCAGAGTTAGACAACTTGAACTTATTATAAATATATTCAAATAGCAACAATTGCACCTTTTTTTATTTTTAATATAACAAGATTGTTACTATTTAATACTGGTTTCTATAGAAATACATTTTTTTGTTTTATGCAGTAAAAAATTAAACAACGTATGTCAACATTTAACGATATATTCTAATTTCAACAAAATATTTTTATACGTTTTTAATGATAGTTTTATCATATTTAAGAAAGGGGGAAAACTTTGATTTTTTTCCTCATACATTTTCTACATTTAAATATATATATATATATATATATATATATATATATATATATATATAATTTAGCATCAATATACTGCCATAAGCCCACAGCGTTATGTTATATTTGGCCGTCACCGACATCTGTCGCCTTTTGGCTGATTTTTTTTTCAGCTTAATTTTGTTCATTTAAACAAATACAATTATTAACCATCTAACTGCTTATCCCACGATTTCTACGAGCACGACATTTATAGAAAAATTTATCTCATCAAAAACAACTCGTTGTAAATGATCCCGCCAATCCACAAACCTAAAACGTCAGTCACAAAAAGAAGTGATATCACATAAAAAGAAGCGATATAGAAGTGCATACTCCGAGTCCCGTGTAAAAATCTATCACCACTCATAATGTTTCCAAAGGACTCGGAGTGAGGTACAGTATGTGAAAATTGCTTGGCGACCTGCAGGCTTTTATAATATATGTAGTATATCAATTTTGAAAATCGAAAAATAAATTTTATATTTTTGTTATACCACTTTTATAAATATTTTTGTATGCGAAAGAACTGACAGAACGGATTTTCCCCCAGATCTATGCCATTCCCTATATATATATATATATTACAAACTAAATTTTTATACGTTTACTTAAAAAATCCTCTTCGTAAAAGTGGTGTTTTTAGTTTAAATAATGGTAAATAAAATCAACAAATTGATTTTTCAAGCTCAGAAATAAGAAAGGACATGCAGACACAGAAGCTTCAACTTTTACAATTTTATGGGAGCAAAATAAATAAATAAATAAAATAAAATAAAATAAAATAAAATAAAATAAAATAAAATAAAATAAAAATAATATAGCCATATGTAATTGCAGGAAACGCAAACATTATAAAAGCCTGCAGGTCGCCAAGCAGTTTTCATATACTGTACCTCAGTCCGAGTCCTTTGGAAACATTATGAGTGGTGAAAGATTTTTACACGGGACTCGTAGTATGCACTTCTATATCGCTTCTTTTTATGTGATATCACTTCTTTTTGTGACTGACGTTTAAGGTTTGTGGCTTGGCGGGATCATTTACCACGAGTTGTTTTTGATGAGATATCACTCCTTTTTGTAAGGTATTTAATTTCAATTATACGATTCCATTTTTATTCACAAAAGAAAAGCTGAACGGGTAAAAAAAATAATAGTGATGCTATAAACAGAATTATACATCAGAATTATACAATTTATTGAGTGACTTATTCCAATGTACATGTCGCTATCATAACAACGGGGAAAGTTTTATATTAATTCCCTTACATTGTATTCATATGATTATTTATGACATATTTATTTTCCTTTTTCTTTTGTTTATATCACTCTTCCGTTTATATACATTCAAAAACAAAAAATTAGACAATTTTACAGTAGTTTACAAACTAATTAAAATACTACAGTTTCAGAAAAATGTGGAAAAATAAGAAGCACTTTTTTTCGGTCAACTACAACGATAAGTTTATGGAGCATACTTTACCGAGAATAACAACATTTTTTTTTCTACAAACCTATTTCTATTAGTATAAAAATTTACAGGGATATTTATACTAACATATTAAATATATTATTTTTGAAAATTACTGAGCACCTTAGATGTTTTTTATTTGTTTAAGTTTTTTAACTCAACGTTTCGAGAATTTGAAAAATACAAAATTCGCAACGTTTGCAAAAGTACAAAAACTATTAAAGTGAATTCTGTTCATATAGTCTGTTCATTCCAATTCGATTATCCTAAAATATAGGTCCCCAATCTCCGTCAGTCCATGAATTAATTTGACATATGTATGCAACTGTTAAAATGTTCTCAAAGTTGACAATAGAGGCAATAAGTATAGCTCGGCAAATATGAAACAAGGCATTGCTTCATCATGGCTTTGTTTCCTGAGGTGTTCGTTCTCTGTACATAAAAATCTCACGCGAAAGTGTTCGTTAACCGATTTGTTCGTAAACCGAACAGTTCGTTACCTATCACCTATTGTATACGAAATTTAGCAATTTAAGTTCGTCATAGCCGGAGATTTGATTAACGGCAAATATTTAAACACAACACTTGTAATCTTGTGGTAGCAACATTTTTACATTCTATTACTCGGCGCATGAACGTAAAGTTGGAATTTTGTAATCGCTATTTCAATCAATTCCTGATACGCTAGAATTATATATTTATAAATAAACACAGTTTTTTTTAATCGATGAAAATACTATATTTTAATAGATTCAGAGCTTAACATCGACGAGATTTCAGACGGACAAAATGAACTCATATTAAATTTTAAAGCAAGATAATGAAACCTTACAGAGATTGAAACAGTGTAAAATCATTAAAATACATCTCACTCAGTAAATATACATCGGTTGTAATGCAATCAAGATCTTCTAAGAGACTCTGTAAACGAAACGTATATGCTTCAATGCCGCTTTACAATAGAGAGTTTAAATGAATCGGATGTAGTAACATATTTGAATATCTTGTGTATATAGCCACTTTGACAAAAGTAATGTTATTTACTATTGTTTTTCCTCTGTGTTAAGTACAGGAATCATGTACTTCAACGTAAAAATTCCCTAATTGCGCAACTTTTTAGTCTTATTAAAAAATCTTTTGAGTTACCCTGTAAACGAACAGTAAATTCTACAATTCTGTTTTACAATAGGAAGCTAACATAGGTCGTTCGTAGTAACATATTTTAACACCATGCGCTTACGTTCTTTTTGAAAAGAGTTAGACTATTTAATATTTTTTTTGCTTCATCTTAAGTATAGGAATAAATCACTTTAAAGTGGTATACATAAAAAACTGACTAATATTTTTACACGAAATATTAAACATTTGAACTACTCATAAAAACAATTAAAATGCTGCAAACCGCGTAAAAATCAGATAATTACACAACTCTTTAGCCCTATATCAAAAGATCTTTTGTGAGACTCTGTAAACGAACATTAAATGTTACGATTTTTTATAATAGGAAGCTTACTTGGGTCGAGTGTAATAACATATCTTAATATCATGCGTATACGACAATTCCTAAAGGAGTTGAGTCATTTATTATTTTTTTGCTCTATGTTAAGTATACGAATCAATAACTTTAAACTGATATAAATAAAAAACTAATTTATATTTTTATATGAAACTTGCAAAGGTTTGAACTACTCATAAAAACGATTCAAAGAAGGTAAACCGCGTAAAAATCCGATAGTTACACATTGCTGTAGCCCTGTCAACAGTTTTTTGCTCTATGTTAAGTATAGGAATCAATAACTTTAAACTGATATAAATCGAAAACTAATTAATATTTTTACATGAAACTTACAAAGGTCCGAACTACTCATAAAAACGATTCAAATAACGTAAACCGCGTAAAAATCCGATAGTTACACATTGCTGTAGCCCTGTCAACAGTTTTTGGTCTGAACAAGATTTAAAAAGTGCAAAAAACAGCTTTTTTAAAATCGCATTTACTGAAAACTTATTCGTCGGATTTTGCTTTACTTTTGAATTCTCAGTCCCTTGGCACGACCCATTCCATAGAATCAAGAATTTTGTTTCTATCATAAATAGAACGCGAGATATAGATGTGTCAAAAACCCGTTTTGTCCCGTCCGCAAAATATAAACTAGACAGAGTGCTAAAATTTTTTTGTAAAATCGTTTGGCATCCATTGGCGGAAATTCCTTTCATTTACGGTTCAATGCATTGCTGTTTCTTATGCTTGGGGAGAAACTCTGTCGAGTTTCTATGATGTGATTTACAATTTTTGAAGCAATTTTGTATTAAACATTCCACAGTCAAAGACTGAAAATGAAAGCGATAAATGTATTACATTTTTCAAATACAGGATAATTTGAAATATGTAATGGTATAGGAGATAAAGGTCGATTATATAAAAGTCGAAAGGATTTTGAAAAAAAAGAGCAGTCAGAGGGTTAATGTGCATTGAATTCTACGGCACCTAAACCACCTTTTATATAAAAAAGTTGAAAATTAACAATATAGCGGCTATTTGAAAAAAAAAATCGATATTTTAATAATATTTGTGTAGTTGTATGTCGTTCAGAAAATATTTATTTTTCTTAAATTAGCAATATTATTATTTTGAGTTCCGCTAAAAACTATATAAGTAAAAAGCTTCAAGATCTTGATCGATTGGTTGAACGATTTCGAAGAAAAATCATCTGCCATGTAAAACAAATGTCATTTTGAGAAAAATGCGAAAATAGAATTACGTATAAAAAACATATTTTATGGTTACTTACGCCTAATATGCTAAGTGAGGTTCATAAAGCAACGCCCTTTTTCTTCCTCTAAAAACTTGGGTTGTAACATGTTGTAAACCGCCTGTTGCTTCGCGACGTTGACCCCAAAATTATTTGCTTACATTACAATCCAATGTTGATTCCGAGAGGAATCATATATATTTTTAAAATCATAACAAACCCTTAAAAAATGCAAAGGACCAGGTACGTGGCGATTTCAACTGTTTTTTCTTCAATTCATGTGTTTCGGAGAAAGATACCAGATGCAGGCATAATTTTGTCAATAATGGTATTTATTGGGATTTCGTATAAACGATTGTCAAACATATAAATATTAACACTTTCCACAATTTCCGTTTATTTAGCTCCATGCTAAATTTCTACTAGAAACGTACCAGTAAGACTAATGAATGAAAAAGGTGGTAAACAAAAATATAAATAAGAAACAGTCGCTTTCGACAATCTTGTAAGAACCGATATAAAGAAACAGGCATTTTAAAAGATGGAACATCCTAATCATTCTCGCTAATTTAATGTTTGTTTTGTTGTTGTTGTTGTTGTTAAAAATATTTATCAGAATTTCCAAATAATGATATATTTTATATAATACTAAACATTTCGGGATGAAATAAAGAAAATATTGCTGTTCAAAATTTCTATTAGATACTTCTGAAAGAACGCTTTAAACCAAATAATGTATTTCCTCCAATGTTTAATAATAATAATATTATTATTAATAATAATAACGGAGTATACATGTTAATTATGTAAAAGCCAGACAATTCTTGCAAGCAAAGTATTAACTAATATTCCAGAAAACAAAATTGGAGAAATTTAAATCTTTTAGGTAATTTATTTTATTAAATATTTGCTTTAAAAGAACAGTTATTGTAAAAAAAATAATTGATACGCCTACATTTATTCGCAGACCGTTTATGATAAAACCACACCAAAGTTATCACTAGACACGGAATATTGTCTTCTTTCAATATCTAAATGAAATTTTAGAAATAGGGGTCATCAACATATAAAAGTTTTACCAACTTTTAAATGGTAACGTTCATTTTTGTTCCTTATTTGATTTTTTCATTTTCAATTAAGACAAAAAAGTATATAAATTATGCAATGTCTGGTTTTTATCATAAAAATAATAATAATGTGGTAGGTTTTTACAATATCTTCAAAATAACTTTCGGGTTAGGTTTCTACAAAAATTGTTGGAGAAATTTAAAAGAAAATTCCTGTTTTGGGATATACTGGTACTTATAAAACGAACCAATGGAACACTGTTTATCTGTATTCTTGATAAATCTTCAAAGTGTTAAAAGTGGTCAAAGTTTAAGGAGGCTAATGCACCGCCCCCTGAATACTAGGCCTGCGCGCTGAAAAAAATGGCGGCTGTCGCAGGCGGAATCGTTTGTACAGTCCATCGAACTTCAACACCAATAATATCTAAAAGTTATCTTTGACTTATTTGATCTCCGAAAAACAAGTCGACGAAAACTTTTAGAAATTATTGGTGTGGAATTTCGAGGGACCGTTCAAACGCTGAAAAAAAAATCGGCCTGCGACAGCCGCCATTGTTGTCAGCGCTCAGGCCTAGTATTCAGGGGGCGGTGGCTAATGTTAAAATGGCGTGACTAACTTTATACATTCTCATAAAAACATGCGATTTAAAAGTTTCAGTGAGGTAAATCGAATGGATCCAAACATATTCCAGATATATATATATTGAAAAGCATAATTTTAATTTTCAAAATTATTTAATTATTTATCAATTCTTTAAAAAGAAATATTATTACTTACATAAATTGTGAAATAAAGAGAATGCACATCGTCAAAATCAAATGTGTGTAAGTTTACAGTTCATTCCAATAATTAATTTTATATATGTACTAGCTGACCCGCCCGGCGTTGCCCGAGCCCTTGTAATAAACTTAAATCTCTTAAAAAAGGAAACTCTGGCCACGGTCTACGATGGCTTCGGAACCGTATACCCGGCATGATCGTACGCTCTAGAAAATCTGTTATTTCCCCCTACCACCGCCAGGGGAGCATTCTGTTCTAAACAAACCTCTTTTCGAATGAACTTCGGAGACAGGTCCCCGCTGCCTGCGTTACTGTATAGTAGGCGCAATACAAAATTGAGCTGGTTTCGAGAAGATTGGAACATTATTAGCCCAGTTATTGCAAGAGAAAATAACCTTGAGTGAGGTGCCGGGAGGAGGGGATGTTCGAGTGTCCTTCAGAAAATGACTAATTAGGAGGCCGACTATGCATGCATAAAAATTCGTTCGTTTTGTTACGATAGGAACTTAATTACAAAGTTGGCTTAAACTCTTATTTGTAAATAGTGGTAACCGCTACTCATAAATTTAATTTAATGTTATAAAGGGTGACTATTAAGTTAAATATAATGTTTGGAATCACTTGCGTTGAAATCGGAAAGATAGTTGCTGAGATATAGAAACGGGGCATAGTTAGAGAAAAACCTTGAAGGAGAAGCCGGGGGGGGGAGGGTTGTTCAAGTACCCTTCAGCAAATGACTAATTAAGAGGAGCACTATGCATCTTTCGAAATTCGTTCGTTTCCTTAAGCTAGGAACTTAATTACAAATTTGGCTTACCCAATTATTCGGAAATAGTGGTAACTGCTACTCATAAATTTAGTTTAATGTTATAAAGAGTGACTATTAAGTTAATTATAATGTTTGGAATCACTTGCGTTGAAATCGGAAATATAGTTGCTGAGATATGGAAACGGAGCATAGTTAGAGAAAAATCCTTGCAAGAAGGGGCCGTAGGGGGGTGTTCAAATACCCTTCAGCAAATGACTAATTAGGAGGACCACTATTCATCTTTCAAAAATCGTTCGTTTGGTTAAGCTTTGAACTTAATTAGAAATTTGTCTTAAACTATTATTCGTAAATAGTGGTAACCGCTACTCATAAATTTAGTTTAATGTTATAAAGAGTGACAATTAAGTTAATTATAATGTATGGAATCACTTGTGTTGAAATCGGAACGATAGTTGCTGAGATATCGAAACGGATCATAGTTAGAGAAAAAAAACCTTGAAGGGAGGACGGGGGGGGTGTACAAGTGTCCTTCAGCAAATGAATAATTAGGAGGACCACTATGCATCTTTCAAAATTTGTTCGTTTGCTTAAGTTAGGAACTTAATTACAAATTTAGCTTAAACTATTATTCGGAAATAGTGGTAACCGCTACTCATAAATTTAATTTAATGTTATAAAGGGTGACTATTAAGTTAAATATAATGTTTGGAATCACTTGCGTTGAAATCGGAAAGATAGTTGCTGAGATATAGAAACGGGGCATAGTTAGAGAAAAACCTTGAAGGAGAAGCCGGGGGGGGGAGGGTTGTTCAAGTACCCTTCAGCAAATGACTAATTAAGAGGAGCACTATGCATCTTTCGAAATTCGTTCGTTTCCTTAAGCTAGGAACTTAATTACAAATTTGGCTTACCCAATTATTCGGAAATAGTGGTAACCGCTACTCATAAATTTAGTTTAATGCTATAAAGAGTGACTATTAAGTTAATTATAATGTTTGGAATCACTTGCGTTGAAATCGGAAATATAGTTGCTGAGATATGGAAACGGAGCATAGTTAGAGAAAAATCCTTGCAAAAAGGGGCCGTAGGGGGGTGTTCAAATACCCTTCAGCAAATGACTAATTAGGAGGACCACTATTCATCTTTCAAAAATCGTTCGTTTGGTTAAGCTTTGAACTTAATTAGAAATTTGTCTTAAACTATTATTCGTAAATAGTGGTAACCGCTACTCATAAATTTAGTTTAATGTTATAAAGAGTGACAATTAAGTTAATTATAATGTTTGGAATCACTTGTGTTGAAATCGGAACGATAGTTGCTGAGATATCGAAACGGATCATAGTTAGAGAAAAAAACCTTGAAGGGAGGACGGGGGGGGTGTACAAGTGTCCTTCAGCAAATGACTAATTAGGAGGACCACTATGCATCTTTCAAAATTCGTTCGTTTGCTTAAGTTAGGAACTTAATTACAAATTTAGTTTAAACTATTATTCGGAAATAGTGGTAACCGCTACTCATAAATTTAATTTAATATTATAAAGGGAGACTATTAAGTTAATTATAATGTTTGGAACCACTTGCGTTGAAATCGGAAATATAGTTGCTGAGATATGGAAACGGAGCATAATTAGAGAAAAAACCTTGAAGGAGGTCCCGGGGGGGGGATGTTCAATTGCCCTTCAGAAAATGACTAATTAGGAGGACTACTATGAAGCTTTCAAAATCCGTTCGTTTCCTTAAGCTTTGAATTTAATTACAAATTTGGCTTAAACTGTTATTCGTAAATAGTGGTAACCGCTACTCATAAATTTAGTTTAATGTTATAAAGGGTGACTATTAAATTAATTATAATGTTTGAAATCACTTGCGTTGAAATCGGAAAGATAGTTGCTGAGATATGGAAACGGAGCAGAGTTAGAGAAAAAACCTTGAAGGACGGGCCGGGAGGGGGGGGGTGTTGTTCAAGTGGCCTTCAGCAAATAACTAATTAGTATAACTAATTTGGGACGTATGTGTAATTTGTCATGTACAGGTGGCGCGGCAGTCGCATGGCTCTACGCTGATAACTTCAATCCATATTGACACTATTTAGTTAGAAATCCTTATTTATGCATCGCTACTCTGGTTTATTTAATTACTTCTGTGAAGAATCAATGCAACCAACCAGTGAACTAACCAACCCAAGAGCGTATTTTTTATGAGAGTTCTTTGTGGATATTAATTAATATTTCAGTAAATAAAAAAAATATTAAAATTCTGAAGTAATGTTGCACCAGGAGAGGGTTTGGACAACCTAAATCTAAATTTGCAGCCTTTTAGGTGGGCTAGATTTTCCTAGCCATCGCCAACAGACACACACACACACAGAGAGCGAAACTTTCTTTTATTAGTATTGATATATATTTGACACCTATATATATTACACATATAGAGTAATTTTACTTTTCGAGTGTCTAAATGTGTATTGTTCAGCGTTTATTTCATCAAGTCCTACCTACGGTTCCCTAAAATTACTACGACACCTCCTTCAGTAATAAAACTTAAAACTTATTAAGAAATGATTCTTATTATTGAAAAAGAGAATTTTTAATCAAATGCAGGATACCTAAAAATAAACTAACAATGACTAGTCCCTTCACAATGTTTTAGATAATACAAATAACTTTTTGTCACAACCATACTTTAATGTTACGAATTCATGCATCTTCGATTTTTTTTCTAGAACTGTTTTGTTGTTTCTTTTTTAATCGCAGTCCCTCCCCCAAAGTTGCGGGTTTTGTTAAACAGAAAAATAGACCCAATCCAAGCTATCAATAGATCAGGAGTATATATTATACCATTCAAGAAAGATGATAAAGATTTTATGTACATAGGTATGACAATGAGGAAATTCCGGGACAGAATAAAAGAACATGAAGCAGATCTGAGATTGAATAGACCCCACACTGCCTTAGCAAGATTAGCGCAAACTGAATCTATAAAAGTGGATTTCAATAGATCCAAAATTATATTCCGCACAAATAATCACCTGGAAGCAATTATAAGAGAGTCTCTTGAAATAATGTCTAAAAAAGAAATAGTCTGTAACGATGTATTATCATATGATATCCACGTAGTCTGGAATGAATTAATGCATCAATGATTACCTTTCCCATCCCACCTTATTTCCAAACCCTTGAAGTGAAATAGTTTATTCCGGGCAAGCAAGAAAATGCAAAGATGTAACAACTCAACTCAACAGAATTAGTTTTTCCACTGATGACGACCGGGTTTTCGGTTGAAAACGTTTTGGAATTTTTAAAAGTAACTTTAATGTGCTTTTAAATGTTTTTATGTATATTTTTAGCACCTTCAAGCAATATATTTACATTTAGTTGTATCTTAATGAATTTTTAGTTATTAAACAAGGTGAATTTGCACTGAAATTTTAACTTTTATTGAACTACGAGTTTTCTTATTTCTCCTTTTGAAATAATTATAATAGGGAGATTCATCTTTATTGAATACCTAACTGAATAATTCAAAACATGGTTTCCGTATTTGATATGAGACATGAGAGATATTTTCATAATAAGAACTTGTAGGTTCGGCATATAAATATGCGTTTGAATTTGAATTGTTCTATGCAAATGCTATAAGAGATATTACGTATATATGTACAGTCGTGGAAAAAAAAAACTGGACACCCCCCACTAACTCTGCAACAAATTATAGTAGAAGAAAGTGACTGGTACCAAACGATTGGAAATAAAGTCTACAGTTGAATGATGTATATAAAATTTGCTTAGGGGGCCCTCTACATATAAAAACACACCCAAACTTTGTTTTTTTTTTTAATAGCAATACCCAAATTTGACAACATATTTGAAATCTGCAGTTCAAACTATGCCCAGATACCAAATTTCATTAAATGCCTACGATTAGTTTCTGAGAAATTAATTACTTTATAATGAGCATATTTAAGGGGCTGTATCCAAATTGAAGTTCGGTACTCGATTGTTGAAATGCTGCAGAATGTCACTTCTTTTAACGTATTATGTTTTACCGATATGACCATTTTACTCACTTAATAAGTTTCGGTTATTGTTATATGCGGTAAAATAATGTTTACAAGTGTTGAATTATCCGATTTTAACCCCTTGGGGGCGAGCGACACCTATACGTGACGCATAAGATGCTCAGAATCCTCGATTTTTCCCACCAGTTATTTTTTATTGTAAGCTTTGCCTTATTATATCTTAGCATTTCCACGATTCAATTAGACGAAAATTTCTCTTTTGAAAAACCGGTGGTAAATTATTAAAAATTCTGTAATAGACGCTCATCACGAAGGGGTTAAAAACCATAAGATTATTTGTAATTAAATTAGTTTCAGAATATGTAAATGTTATTGGAATTTTACAGGTGCTTTTATAATGCTTTTTCTCAGATTTTGTATCTATTTAACTCGCCTTTTTTTTTAGTTTATTGGCAGAAACGTGAATAATATTGACAAATACAAAATTTAGAATAAAAAAAAATAGTATAAAGCAGCGTAAAGAAAAAAAACGCAGATTAATTGTTTTTTAGTCTGAAAATAAATCCAGACATTGCTCTTTTTTTAATAGCGAGGAGTGGGGGTGGTCTTGTTTTGAGATATGCTCGCAGGATTTATATTCCGATTTATTTGAAGACCTAAAACTAAATCTATGTTATAAAGACATCTGAATAACTTTACATACGTTATTCTCCTTAAGAATAGGGTTAATAATTCTATGATTAAATCTATTCTGGTAGTTACCATTTACCATTTATTATTATTATTATTATTATTATTAGATTTTTTTGCACACTGCTAGCGATTGGGAAATAATCTTGCCTATCAGAAAACCATAAAAATAACTTGTAATTTTTTTTCAATTAGCCTGTTTAATCGAATAGATCTAAATACGAAAGTTATAGAAGAATAAGTTTAATTATTTTAAGTTCGTTAGTAATGGAATAAAAACTGAACATCCATACATATTTGTAAAGATTACAATTTTTGATTGATATACAAAAGTTAATAAAAGTTTAAATTAGCATTTTTAAGTAACAAACTAATACTTTCGCGGTAATATTTTATCTAACAACCATTTAGTGTAATATTGCAAACAATTTAACATGATTTGAGTAAATTGAATTAATAAGTATAAATATCTCAGTGATTATAATGTTTATATATTAAAGGTTTAAATGATGCAAATTGTTTTTGACCAAAATTTTGAAGGTACTTAATACAAGAATTATATAATTTTTTTCTCATAAATGCATCATCGGAATCTATTTAAAAAGAACAGTAAACATTTGACGAGTCCTACTATTTTGTGGAATACATGGAAATGAATAATCACGTGTATACACCACAAAATTAGCTTTGCTCTAAGAAATTTTATGTTAATTTGATCTTCACAGTTTTTTGAATATTTATATGAACAAGTATATAATTTTATGGATTTGATATGTTCTAAATCTGTGTTTCAAAATTAAAGATATAAAGCAATTAGAAAGATTTGTAATCATATTGTATTTTTCACCTAACATTATTAAATTACTATGTTTTCTGTCTCTTTTTCCAAATGCAAACATGATCTACAAGGGCAATCTGGCCCACATAATAAAACCTAAAATCAACAGTGGAAGCAACTGGCAACCAAAATTTTAATGTACTGATATTTATCTAAATAACAAAAATATGATTACTTCAAATAAGAAAATCATAGAACTTTAACAAAAGAGTAGAAGAACATCGTGGGCAGGTTAGTACACAAAAAATTAAAAGGCAAAATCCTCAGCCCTACTAATAAGCCGAATTTTGTAATTAAATAACAAAAAGGGGAGGGAGGAATTTGCTAATATAATGTATAGCAATAAGGTTTTATCAAGAACTTCTTCCAATCTGCGTGGCATTGATTCAATGAGGCTGTTAACAATATCAGTATCGCTTTTAACACTTTCGCGACGAGTGTCCTTTCCAGAATTTTTAATCTTTCACCACTGGTTTTTAAAAACAGATATTTTCTTCTGATCGAATCGCAGAAATGCTGTCATTAAATAAGGCAGAGTTTACAATAAAAAGTAACTGGTGGGAATAATCGTGGATTCTGAATATCTTATGCGTCACGTATACGTGTCGCTCGTCCCCAAGGGGTTAATAGTTTGCGAAGCATGAGAAACAGATTTCTATAGCTAATCAGTCGTTCTAATTCCCTGCAGGCGACCTTCATCATTCCACAGAGCCGAATATTTTCCATTGGGTTCAATTTGGCTGCATTGCTTCGCCATTCTAACTTCATTATGCAGTTCTCTTCGCACCAAGTTTTAACTACACCACTTCTGTGGATAGCACTATTATCCGGAAAATTCCAAACAAAATTATGAATTATGAACTACACTTAATAAATAATGATTTCTATAACATTAAAATTTATATTTACAACAAAAAATGTTACTGAAATAAATATCTAAATATATTCGCAAAAATTTTAGCGTAAATTTTGCAAAAAGTTTTTTTATAAATTAAAACGTGAACAAATTGTAAATGGTTTATTTTTATTTTTCGTAAAAAATATTATAATTCTATGGAAGATTACAACCTGATAATAGCAAAAGTTTTGAAAACATACAAAACTAGGAAATATGTTGTTTTAAAAATTCTTATTAATATAGATATAAATATATATAGAGATATACATATATAGATAGATGGATAGATAGATAGGTAGATAGATAGATAGATTTTGTCTTAATTATTTTTCAAAAAGCAGCGGTTATTATTTTTTTAAATAAATTTACATGCATTTTTTTATACTGATTCATCTGCTAAAATCGTTAACGTGAAACAAAAGAAAAATAATTTCATTACTCAATTTATATTGAAAATTTTCACTCAGTTCTGTAAAGATGGGAAAAGGCGTGTTTCATCACTGTCGATATGATATGTGTGCCAAAGCTGACAAGTTAAAGGATTTATATCTGCACACCTGTTATAAAAAATTTTTTTATTGCAATTAAAAATAACTTGTTATTCTATGAAACAGAAATTAATTCTAATGCTATGGCATAGCATATAGAGAAAGTTGCTTTTTATTAGCTCACAGGCTATCAAAGCCTGAGAGCTTATGTGCCCGCCGGTTCTGTATGTACGTACGTATGTATGTACGTAACGCGATGACTCTTGATAGAACTAACCGTTTTACTTTAAATTTTGTTTATAGGTTCCTTGTGATAAGGCGCTTCCCTGATTAGTTTTGGAGGTTCATTGGTTAAGCATAAAGGGGGAAATGGGGGGCTAACCCCCCATAATTTAGATAAATAGGTTTTTCATGCAGAATTATCCCATTTTCTTCAAATTTTGTATATAGGTTCATTTTGATAATGCGCTTCTGTCAATAGTTTTGGGGGTTCATTGGTTAAGTATAAAGGGGGAAAGGGGGGATAATCCCGCCCCAATTTAGATAAATGAGTTTTTATGCAGAATTATTAGATTTTCTTCAAATTTTGTATATAGGTTCATTGTGATAATGCGCTTCTCTGAAGAGTTTTGGGGGTTCATTGGTTAAGTATAAAGGGGAAAGGGGGGGCTAATCCCCCCTTAATTTAGATAAATGGGTTTTTCATGCAGAATTATCCGATTTTCTTCAAATTTTGTACACAGGTTAATGGTGATAAGGCATTTTCCTGATTGGTTTTGGGGATTCATTCTTTAAGTATAAAGGGGGTAACGGAGGGCTGCCCCCCCTTAATTTAGATAACTGCGATTTTCATGCAGAATTATGCGATTTTCTTAAAATTTTGTATATAGGTTCATTGTAATAAGGCGCTTTCCTGATTCTTTTAGGGGGTTCTTTGGTTAAGTATAAAGAGGGTAAAGGGGTGGGGGGCTTATCCTCCCCCTTAATTTAGATGAATGTGTTTTTCATGGAGAATTATCCGATTTTCTTCAAATTTTGTATATAGGCTCATTGTGGTAAGGAGCTTCTCTGGTTAGTCTTGGGGTTCATTGGTTAAGTATAAAGGGGGATACGGGGGAGCGTAATTCCCCTTAATTTAGATAAATGGATTTTTCATGCAGAATTATCCGATTTGCTTCGAATTTAGTATATATGTTCATTGTAATAAAGGGCTTCCCTGATTAGTTTTGGGGGTTCAATTGTTAACTATAAGGGGGTGGGGGAACGGGGGGTGATCCCCCCTTAATATATTGTCGATTTCTTTATTTTTCGAGGGGCTGATTTCAAATTCTTTGAAATAAGTGTATAATATACAATTAGTGTGAATAGCCTGTGAGCTCAATGCCCTCAGTTTAACTGGGCAGTTTTCTTTTTTTTAGCTGACAGGCTATCAAAGCCTGAGAGCTTATGTGCCCGCCGGTTCTGTATGTACGTACGTATGTATGTACGTAACGCGATAACTCTTGATAGAATTAACCGTTTTACTTTAAATTTTGTTTATAGGTTCCTTGTGATAAGGCGCTTCCCTGATTAGTTTTGGAGGTTCATTGGTTAAGCATAAAGGGGGAAATGGGGGGCTAACTACCCCCATAATTTAGATAAATAGGTTTTTCATGCAGAATTATCCCATTTTCTTCAAATTTTGTATATAGGTTCATTTTGATAATGCGCTTCTGTAAATAGTTTTGGGGGTTCATTGGTTAAGTATAAAGGGGGAAAGGGGGGATAATCCCCCCAATTTAGATAAATGAGTTTTTATGCAGAATTATTAGATTTTCTTCAAATTTTGTATATAGGTTCATTTTGATAATGCGCTTCTCTGAAGAGTTTTGGGGGTTCATTGGTTAAGTATAAAGGGGAAAGGGGGGCTAATCCCCCTTTAATTTAGATAAATGGGTTTTTCATGCAGAATTATCCGATTTTCTTCAAATTTTGTACACAGGTTAATGGTGATAAGGCATTTTCCTGATTGGTTTTGGGGATTCATTCTTTAAGTATAAAGGGGGTAACGGAGGGCTGCCCCCCCCCTTAATTTAGATAACTGCGATTTTCATGCAGAATTATGCGATTTTCTTAAAATTTTGTATATAGGTTCATTGTAATAAGGCGCTTTCCTGATTCGTTTAGGGGGTTCTTTGGTTAAGTATAAAGAGGGTAAAGGGGGGGGGGGCTTATCCTCCCCCTTAATTTAGATGAATGTGTTTTTCATGGAGAATTATCCGATTTTCTTCAAATTTTGCATATAGGCTCATTGTGGTAAGGAGCTTCTCTGGTTAGTCTTGGGGTTCATTGGTTAAGTATAAAGGGGGATACGGGGGGGGATAATCCCCTTAATTTAGATAAATGGATTTTTCATGCAGAATTATCCGATTTGATTCGAATTTAGTATATATATTCATTGTAATAAAGGGCTTCCCTGATTAGGTTTGGGGGTTCAATTGTTAACTATAAGGGGGTGGGGGAACGGGGGATGTTCCCCTTAATATATTGTTGATTTCTTTATTTTTCGAGGGGCTGATTTCAAATTCTTTGAAATAAGTGTATAATATACAATTAGTGTGAATAGCCTGTGAGCTCAATGCCCTCAGTTTAACTGGGCAGTTTTCTTTTTTATTAAAATATTTTCCTAATTCATTTAATGAACGAATCAATAAACATTCTAGAGCAAGCAGTGATAATTCGGATTTGAATATTGAAACGCGAAAGGGGGGTGGTGTTTTGGGAAAATAAACCAGTAAAAAATTATGATCTAAAACGCGCAAAACTATAAAATAAATAATTTTTAATATATTTTTATTATTAATATTAATAAATAATAGTATATAGTATGCTCTGAAAACCATATTGTTTAATAATACCATTCACCAAATAACAATATATACCTGTTGGAAGAGAAAAAATCCATCCAGAGAGTGATATTCTAAAACATCAGGTATCATTGCGTGTTCTACTATGTCACAATAAGATATTCCGTGTAGATGATCTCAATGCATAGCAGAGATGCAATGCCCTGCGCCGACATGCAGTCCCACATTGAAATTGCAATTCTGCCGCTGCGTTTAATATTATTTGTATACCGTGGCTGAAACCTAAATCCCAATCAACGGTACACTCGAAACGAAGAACTGGAGGCTGACTAAAGGCAGCTTTCGTCTTTAAATAAAAACGAGCTCCATTCATTTATGCCTCAGTTAATATATGTTTGGGCAAAGTGAAGGCGTTGAAGTCGCTGGTTTTTTAGCCGCCATCCGAATTCGAAAACTTGCTACTTTGAGCGTGTTGTAAATGGTACGAGATGATACATAATAAAAAGAAAGTATGCCGTAAATATATATATATATATATATATATATATATTCATAATACATTCTATCGTCTCTTAGTTATATATGCTCACTTGAAGTTGCAAATCATCTTTAATTTGATTAGAAGACATATAGGGATCTACTGTATAGCCATTGAAACAACTTCTCGACCTTTGCTGTCTGATAAGATCCTTGGCCGACCACTACTACAAAGACGGTTTATCAAATTTGTATTGCTAAACATAAAAAAAATTGCCAGTAATGTAAATTAAATTTTAATTTAAATAAATTGAATGTAAATGTAACTTTTTTCACAATAAACTACCAATATAAAGCTTACCTGTTAACACATATTGAAACAGTTTGAAGAGATACTTGAAAATGCCTAGCTATATAACGAAAACTTCTTCCAGCTTGCCACATGCCAATCATTTGGCCTTTCGTTGCTTCAGTTAATTGTGGGGTCATTTTGTTTCAGCAAATACTCTACGCATATGCATTTCTCAGAAACTTCACTTCAAACATATATACTGCGGAAAAAACAATATAGCTTTATTAGACTGGAAAAGAAGCTATAAATCTATTTAAAGGTAACAAAAATGATTAAGTTTTTTCTAAGCTAGAACTGATCATATTTTTCAAAAATGAGCTATATTAATTTAAAAATAAAAGCGAAACTATTTTCCATAAATGACGTAAACATACATCTCATGTAAATACGTTTTACGTAATTTTAATGAAGCAGACATTGAAAAAGTAAAAGAAATATATATATATATATATATATATATATATATATACTAATAAAGGCTGGGTTTCTGGTGCCTCGTTATCTTATAATCTTACTACAATCACAGGTCGTTGTCAGGTTTGTTGTGCTCCCGCGATCATTCACTTACGCTTCAGTTCAACCTAGCTTTCAATTTAACGTAAGATCGCGAAGCATTGAAATACGGTTTACGCATTGTTTATATTGTAAGACAGACTTAATCTCTAAGTTTATCAAGTCACAATAATCCCAGCTTATGAGTATAATATTTTCTAAAACAGGGATGAGAGCGATCCGACCCGAATATAGATTCTTACCACTAAATTTTAATAGTATTCACCAACTTTCCAACGTAATGAATTTCAGAAATTTTGTCCTTGAATAAGGTAACAAATACACTATTAAAATTTAGTGGTGTCAATCGGGATTTCGAGTCGGAGCGCTCCCATCCCTGCTCAAACTATGCTTTATTGCACATCATAGACAGCCCCTAAAAGCAGAATCTTGCCGTTTTTTAAGCATAATTTGAAAACTACTTGGAAGAAAAATTTGAAATTTTGAATACACATAAAGCAGGACATAATAAATATAAATCCATCAAAAAAATTGTAGGTTGCAATTCATAATTTTTTTTAATATTAATTTCATAATTCATAATTCATATTATAAAATTTTAAAAATTACAAATTTAACTTAGATATGTTTGGGTTTTTGAGTATTATAACCAAATAAAACGTTAGCACATTAGGATTATAATTTCAGGAGATATTAATAAAAATATGAAAATGTAATTTAACATTAGAAGCTCTAAAATTTGAATGTTTATACCTCGAAAACTTATCATCCAAATGACTTAAAATTTTGTATCTAGGCATAGTTTGAACCGAAGATTTAAAATATCATGTCAAAAGTGGGTGTTGCCATTGAAAAAAAATAAAGTTTAGGCTGGTTTTATTATGTAGATGACCCCTTAAGCAAATTTTAGATACATCACTTAAAAGTAGACTTTATTTCCAATCGTTTGGTACCAGTCACTTCCTTCTACTAGAATTTGTTGCAGAGTTAGTGGGGGGTGTCCAGTTTTTTTTCCACGACTGTACATAGATGGTTACCTTCATGAATGATCCCATTCTATGTTAATTCAGAAAAAAATATTTTAATATATCCCATTCTGTGTGATTGACGTCTAGAACTTCACGCAAAATTCATAATTTTGAATTGCGCTAGAGATATTGTATTTAGATGTGGTCTCTTCTTCTTCTTCTTTTTTTTAAAATTTAGAATATCTTAACGCGTTAACTGCGATATGATGCGTCGTTCGTCGTATGCGTACATGGTAACATTTCGCTTGACCGTCCCAAGCCAAATATGTTTTGAATAAGAAACTTACATTAAAGAAATAATGAAACAATAGAATAATGTAGTTAACAGAATGGAATACCTAGTTGCGTACCAACTGAACTTCCAATATATAGGAAAGCGACTTGCGAGGCAAATAGGGAGCCGTAAAAATATAAAAATGTTAAAATTAAAATATAATAAATAATATTTAAAATATAATAAAGAAATAGAAGTTTAACTATTAAGAAATAAAAAAAATCCGTTAGATCCAAGAAGATAACAGACGAAACCTACAGAGGGTCAAACACATCTCAAAATAAAGGAAAAGACTCGTTACAGAGATCATATATTTAGTTTAAAAGTTACAAAAATTATAAAATTTAGTAAAAGTAAAATTTAGTCAGAGGTTTAGGCAGAGGCCATTAGGCAGACTAAAGAAAGCATTTTTATTATTACTAAATACAAATACAAAATACAAGAGATGTTAAGTTTAACCCCTTGGGTACATTTGACGACTGAGACTCATCGTCAGTATTGTCCACAGATTATTTTTTTTTTAATTAAAAAATTTCGAATCTATATCAGAAAATTCAAACAGTACTTCTCACTTCTTTTTAATCAGGGAATATCTGTCAACAAATACAGAAAAACACTTCCAAATTTCTGATGTGACTGTTCTGTATGGTTTTTTTTTTTTTTTTTTTTTTTTTTTTTTTTTTTTTTTAATAAATTAGTACCCAAAAAGTTAATTGAAAAGAGAGGAATTTAGGAAAATTTGGACGTGTTTCTTGTTAAATTTTTGTGTATAATTTTTTATATAAAATTTCTGGTTTATCTGTCAGTCTCCCAAAAGATAACGAAATGTTGCCATCAATTCCTACGAAATTCTGAATTGATGTGCCATACGATGACTGATATGTGGTAATCAGTTTTATCAATTTAATGGGGTTATTTATTTAAAATAGCTACCAAAATTTTCGATAAAATATCTAATTGCCCATTTATTTTAATAGGATTTCATCAGACCATAACAAATAACTTTATGGCTCAAAATTAACTGGCTTTTAAAGACAAAAATGTATTAATTGGGTGTAATTTTTATCTAAAAATGAACAAAACATCTTTTCTTTATTTAATTGGATACATTATGTGATTAAAAACAGCGAAAATTCTGGTTGACTTTCGATAATGGACTTTTTTATAATTCTCATAGAAAATTTGAATAAAAACAGCAGTCACATCCAGATCATGTCATCGATTCTAGATTAATAAAAAATCTATGTTTGAATGGATTTCAACGTGTTACATGAGCCGAGAAATTTTTAAAATTTATAATATTTTCAGAGCTGAAACAAAATTATAATATCAACTTTAAGACAGCTTGCCTCTGTCTTCAGCTTTAACCTTTTGATTATGGGCTAGGATTGGCGGCTATTTTTATATTCAGTCGTTCCACATTTCACACAAAAAAAAATCTCTTTGCGGTAAATACTTCCTGAAAATATCTTAGTATAAGTGTATGGCAGAGATTATTTTCAAAACTGCGGTACGGATACAAAAGAAAAAAAAATGTTGTTTGGACATACGGTGCACGGTAGGAGATGTACCGATTCTAGCTGGCCAAAATTATTTTTCAACTTCTATTTGTTGAAATCTATGTTTCGTTTATATAAATGATATATTAGGCTGATTTAAAGAAAATATATGAAAATTTAAAGGGTAGTTTAGTAAGAAATCATTATATTTAATTAAAAATTATTAATGTAGTACATTAGATGTGACTTATTTTATTATATTACTATGATGTACCATTCAGTTAAATATTTAAATTATTTAAAGCTTTAACACATGTAATGAATGAGTTAATCTTTTACTTGATGACTAAAAAAGACAATATTTATGAACTTTTATAATATTATTAAGATTTAAGCGATATAATTATTTTTTATTATATGATATCAAATTATAAAAGTATTTTTTTTTATAATAATCTATTAGAAATTGGGATAAAAATAAATATTAAAGAGTAATACTTATATATACAAAGCAGTAAGAAAATCGCTTAGAAATTTTCTGACAATTCACCATCTGATAGTTCTTCATTTTGGCTTTCCTCAAAATCAGAAGTTTCTGTTATTTCGGGAGGAAGTAAGATTTCAGAGGCTTCCTTTGAGATAGAAGCAGTTTTCTTTTTTGCTTTTGTTTTTGTACTTGATAAGAAAGGATCTGAAGTCAATAATAGTCTGTTGAAAACATCTAGGTTACAAGCTTTTCTCGAGAATTTTCTGGCATAATTAAGTCTATAATCACGAAAATGTTTATTCCTTGCTTCAGCAGCTTACTCTGATAATTGTCCAAATGTGAAGAAGCCCCTTTTGTATAATAAGAGGTCCATGAATCAGAGCCCCACCAGTGGCTGAGAGGTTGTGCTCTCGAAGCTGGTAGACGGGAGGTGCTGGGTTCGATCCCAATCGCGCCCGTCGGCCTAATCGTTCGGAGTTTTCGTGGTTTTCTTCGAGCCGTGGATTTATCCATGCGTAAATACGGATTAGGTTCCCTTAGAAAGACCCCCACGAAGGGCACTCCCCCCGGGCCTATATCCCTAGTGTAGATAATTGGCCGTCAATAATCAACCCAACCCAACCCATGAATCAGAACTTTATGTAGAGTGGGAGTCATAGGATACCATGGATAAAGTTCTACGCAAAGTTTCGCAGTATCCATAGTGAAATTAGCGAACATTTCTGTATCAATTTTGTAGCCACTTGAAATTACTTCTAAAATTACTTTTAGTCCATAAATTAAGTTTACGTCTATTCCAATTACAATAGCTGATAAATCTAGGTCACTAAAAAATCTTCTACTTATATTGCCATTATTCGTATTTGCAAATCCAGCTTTTGGCATATCAATAATGATGCCCATTTTATTTTTGAATTCATCTTGAATTTTTTCTTTCTGTTCTCAATAACATTTTTTTCGTTATTGTCTAGTCTCTGTTGCTATTTTTTATGGGTAATTTGTATGAAAGATGTAACAAATTCTTAAAAAACCTTATCCTGGCATGTAAGATGGATAGTCCAAATTTGTATGAGTTTTCACCATCAACTATTGCTCTTTCTAAATCATTGAACTGTTTGAATGTTGCACCACAAATATAGCATCTAAAAGTTGATTTTGTTCCGGTAGCTGCATTACAGACCTTGCCACCAACCATTGTCAACATCATGAAATATTTAACAGTTACATACGGAAGTTCAGTTGGTTCCAAAACTTTGATTTTATTCTCCATGTTATAAATTTCTTCTCTTGTTATATCATTGGTCTCTTTCACAAACCTTATCCTTATCGGTCTGCAGTATCGAGGAGATGATGGATTAGGATTTTGCCAAATTACTTTATTATTTGTCTCGCAAATTAGTCGCAGTGGCACCATAGAACTTTGAAATATATTGGCATCAGAATCAGAAATGTCATCAAATTTTTGCATCATTTGTGTCTGTTTAGATCCATTGCAACCCCATTTAATAAATAGAAGCATTGTTCTACGTTCACTTTCTGTGAAAGTTTGTATCACTTCTTCTAAATATAAAATCAATCTAGCGACAGTATGATTCATCAAGTCTTGCAAATTGATTTCAGTGCAAGTCTCTGTTACCAGATATGAGTCAGGATTGGGATAGCACTCCTTTTTGGTGTTTTGTATAATATAGTAACATGACCATAACTTCTTATCACTGGTTCGAATTATTTTACATTGATTTTTTGTTAGACCTGTAAAAAAATTATTCATAATCAGGAGTATTACGGAATGAATAAGGATTATTTATTTAACTAAATAAATAATTATCGAATGAAAAACTAGTAGCGATAATAGAAAATAGATATGAAAAATGTATAAATAAATTACCTGCATCAACAATTATGGAAAGAGCTTGAATAGATGACAATTGCTTTCTTTCTTCTTGAAGACTTTTCAAATAAGCTTTTTTATATTTTGTGGCTGTTTTAGGAGATGTATGAATATCTTCCAGAACTTTCGCAGCACCTTTTCTACCATCCGATCGAAGTTTCATTTTAGCAGCGAAAATAATTTATTCCGACTCTTGCGTAATTCCCCAGTTTTCCTCCTCTTCGAACGTTCACTTGATTCCGCAAAAAGTTTTTTCTGGTCGTCCTGGTAAGTTACGAGTACTCATTGAACGAGTTATTTCAAAACTGCTTTGCAGCCAAGTTTCATTCTTTTTCAGAAATTTCTCATGAGCTCTATGTACAGCAGTCCAATTTTGTCTAAACTGGACCTTCTGTATAATAATTTCCTGCTTGAATACTTTCATTTGTACTTCGTTATAATTTTCATTTATCAACAAAACATTTTTCGTTAAATGTGGAAGCTTGTTGCTGCTGTATAATATTATAGAAGCTTATTCGTGTGATTGGTTTAAATTCTGATGACACTGGTAAAAAAAAAGTGTTCTTAGAATAAAAAAAATATATATAATAATAATTTTAGACTTTATATGATAAAAACAACTTTAAAATCTACGAAAGCAGATAGATGCAGACAAGTAAACGTTTATTCAATATCTAAGACTCAAAACTATTTTCTAAAATTAAAAATTGAGATTTATCTAGCTTTTTAATATAACTTTATGAATTTTCCAAAATGAAAGTTATTAAAAATACATAACTTAATAAAAACATTAAATGTGAAATAACAATTGACAAAAGAAAAAAAGTTATGCATATAAATAAAAGTACATACCTTGTTCTAAAGCACTCATAATGTACAATTTCTTTCAATTTCTTCTACATTCACATAGTAAAACAATATACTAGAAATCATCGATTTATTCTCCTATAATATACGCCAACTTCATACTCACCTACTGGCAGTGCGGTTGCATTCATATCAAAAACATCTGCAGTGTCCATCACCTGCACTTTTAAGGTACACGTGGTAAAAACAAATCCAGTTGGATAAACTTTGAAAAATCAACTTTTGGCCAGCTAGAAACGGTAAATCTTCCACCATGTGGTGTCTCAAACCTTTTTCAATAGGCTACATACATTTCAGATCGGCCAGACCAATTCTTCGCATATGACACGGCAAACAATATACTGAACACATGGTCCTCTCATGTAGTTAAAAGCACTACAAGAGTTACATGAACTTTTAACTCTCAAGAAAGGACGGATATACAATCATTAAAGATAATATTTAATATATAATTATTCCGTTATAAAATTTCCGACATGAAAAGATTTTTTAGTGTGTAAATTTTTAAAAACCACATTTTTACTTTTTCAAATAATAAACTGTAAAATAAAATTGAAACTTTTTTTTTTTACGTTATGATACAAAATTACGGTCAATTTTAGATACGATATTTCTATTTATTTTTACTGGTATAAGTTTGCTGTTTACTGGTTAAGTTGGTAATCAAAGTTTCAAATTTTGCCTAGGATATAGAGCATTTTACACTGACAATTTGTTCGAAATTTAAGAAAAATTATGTGTGTTGTAAATAATTCAATTAATCATTTTCCATACAACTTCCACGGCTTTATCTTTCATTTTTGAGACACGTCATATGGCTATAACTTCAAATATACTTCTGAAAGTTAAAATTAATTAATTAATTAAAAGTCATGAAATTATTTCGATATTTTATTTCCAGGATCTGGAAAAAATATGATGTAGCAGAATTCTTAAATTAGACTGTATAAGGAAATATTTGCCATATTCAAAAAGTTAAATCCCGGATAGATTTCATCCATTCTTTCAAATAGTTCTTTGCTGGTAGATTTACAAACCGTTTACCGCATCTTAATACCACAGTCTTCTCGTGCAGCTAAATTTCTACACTAATTACATGAACATCAAATTCAGAGGTGCCAAGCTCTCACTAATCTTCCGTAATTTGACCCAGGTTTAATATGTACCGCACCAGAAATTTCTTTAGGAAATGAAATTAAATATATTCCATGCAGGAAACTGAATTTAAATAAGTAAAGATTCATAAATTAAACTTCCTGGTTTGATACGTTGTTAAACTGGGTCAAATCAATCCACAAATTGCGGAAGATTACTGAGAGTTTGGCTTCTCTGCAAATTAAGTGGTTAGAAATAAGAAAGCAATGAAAATAATACAGTTTATATAAGCATTTCATTACAAAATTTCCGACATGAAAATAATTTTTAGTGTGTAAATTTTTAAACATTGCATTTTACATTTTTTAATTTTAATAAATCAGTTTAAGACTTTGAAAAAGACACACCCTTCCAAGGAAACGTAGCATTTTACATTGACAAAGTTTTCAAAATTTAAGAAGAATTAAATATAACGTAAACAGTGATGCCGAGTTCCCACTAATCTTCCGTAATTCGCGGTTTATTCTGACTCAGTTTAACAACACTTCGAACCAGAAACATTAGTGCATGAATCTTTATTTTTTTTCTTGTGTCTACGTAAAATTCATTTAATTTCATTTCTTAAAAAAATGTTTTGTGCGAAACGTAATAAACCTGGTTCAAATTAACCCACATATTACGGGAGATGAATTATGCTTGGCACCTCTGTAAATATCTCACTTACTAATAGCACTACAACTTTTCGATTTATTATTTCCGTTATCTGCAGAATATAACGTATATTACGAAATATAATGTAACGTAGAGTAAGATTTTAGTTAAACTACCAGAACCACGTATAGCACCAAGCTGAGGGGCCAGGAGTTCAAGAAATAACAAACGAAAATGAATTACCGGAACATTATTTACATTCAATGGTCAATCTCTGCAATGATTGCTCTCTTTTTTAATAGTAGGGTGACTAGAGGACATTTTAATTTGTGTTGGTCTTAACGGCCACATTTGTCTACCAAACTCTACTTTAAAGGATGTAATAAAATTGTTGCTTCTTAATAGCCTGAATTTTGTCTAACACATAAGATAAAATAACAGCGCAATGGCATTCGCATTGTATTGAACAATGCGAAAGGATTTGCCAGGTGAAGGTCCAAATTACTTGAAATTACATGGTCGAATTCACCATTTCGTTTTTTTCAAGGTTCATTTGGAAAATTGACCAGCGCAGCGGGCATAGCCTGCTAGTAAAAAAATAAAAAGGCATGAATATAATTACGAAACGCGCCAGAGATATTTTATTTAGATCAAGTTTCTGCCGAAAACATTTCATTTATTTGGAATATTTTAAAGCGTTTATCGCCATTAGTCATGCATACATGCTACAATTTCGATATTCTTCGGGAGTGTGAGCAACAAGTTTTAATCAAGAAAAGGAGTGTTCTTTGTATCTTATTTATTTTTTTAAATTAAATTTCTGGTACAAAACATGTTTGAATGAATCTTCTAAAGAATATCGAAACGTTGGTGTACGTATTTATAAATGAATGCTCCTCATGATGGCCGTCACGCCGTAATTAGTATTGTTATAGTTGTTATTTAATATTACTTCATAGTTCTTTATTTAAAATACCTACCAAATTTCAGAATAGTTATCTTTTCTTTACTTAATTGCAGACATTACGTGATAAATACCAGCGAAAATTCTGACCGCTATTTTGATAATTATGTTCGAAAATTCTGACAGATATTTTGAATAAATATATCGAGGAAATCCAGTTCTTGTAATTGCCTCCAGATTAATAAGGAATCATTGTATTGAATGAAAGTGCCGAATTAGCCGATAAAACTTCAAAATTAAAAATATCTTCAGAGCAAAACAAATTGTACTCACCTCATGATACATGATTTTCTCTATCATCACCGAAAAATCCTGGACAACATTTGACCCAGAGACTGGGAGAACTCTTTCATTGTGTAGATGCAAACCATTCGTTGAACAATAACTGCATATTTTAGGCGTGTATCCATTGGCATAGTCAGGGTGGGGGTCCAGATGCTCTGGATACCACTAATTTTGTAAAGTTTTCTTTGTCTTAACTAATCGGAAAACGTTCTGCCAATTTCAAGGCTAATAACACTTTACAATATTACTGGTATCCAGAGCATTTGGACCTCCTCTCTGGCTACGCCACTGCGTGTATCTAAAGTTCTACACGAATTACTTCATCTACAAAAATAATATTTGTCTAGCTATCAAAATAATGATACAAAAACTTGTATTCCGTTTTAAAAAATTTCGCATATAAAGAATTTTTAGTGTGTAATGTTTTTAAACATCTCATTTTACTGTTTCAAATAATGATAAATGAGATTGAAACTTCTGAAGAAAACCTAAATACGACCGACGGAATGCACCATTTTAATTCGAAATGTGCAGTAGAAACAACATTGCAATAATTAGAATACAAATGTATTAACTATTTTCTCAATATATGACAGAATTTGAAATATATTGAATATGAAATATTTTTCAGCTACGCGTTCACTAAAGATAACAAAAGTTATCTTATATAATTTTGCACTCAACTATATAGTCAAATTCATATAAGAACTGTCAAATATTGTGCAAATTCAGAAATGTACCGACGGTATTCTTAGCTGAATTTCCGTTGCTATTAAAAAGTGGCTGGATGATAAAGAATTTTTAACGAATTTTAATTCTAATTTTGAATTATTTAATTTTTCTTTTTTTTTATTAAGGTTTGGTTCTTGGATACTACCAAAACGAGCCCATTCCAACAAAGAAAAAAAAACATCGAAGCATCCGTTCCAAAGCTATGCTCTGGCATTCATTAATCTACCTCCTTTATTAGAATTACGTTGATTCAAAAACAAGTAATATAAAAACTTTTTTTAAGTCAATTCCTACTTAGGTCAAATAGAAATTTTGGTACTTTTCGGTTAGCCGGGTGCCAGTGATATATATACATATATATATATACACACATATATATATATACACATATATGTATGAATACATATATATATATGTATATACATATATATATATGTATATACATATATATTTATATATACATATATATTTATATATGTACATGTATCACTGGCGCCCGGCTAACCGAAAAATACCGAAATTTTTTTCCAGCGATCTACATGCTTCGCCACTGACGGTATTTATTCCTAAATTTATATCCTGCTAAATATCTTACATAAGAGAAATTTTTGAAATGTATTAAAAATTAAATAAAAAATAAATAGCTAAAATACCAAAAATTAATAGCTAGAAAAGTATTTCTCACAAAATTGTTAGACAAACTGCGTTAGAAAGTTAAAAAAATTGTATTTTTCTTGATATAAATTAAAAATCTAATGATTACGCCGTTTTTCAAATATTGAATTTCAAAAATTACCTAACTTCACTATAAAGTGCCATAGCGATGTTACAGTTAACGATAATACAGTTTTTTTTTTCAAATATTAATTAATTAATTAAATTTTATTATTTAAATTTAGTTTTATACTTCTTTTCTGTTCAAAAGTATAGACTCACTCCACATTTATAGTCTCCTTCGCCCGCGAGCCGCCTGATCTTCGTCAGTGAACAGCCCCATTAACTTTTAACGTGTGAAGGTGAGACTATAAATATGGAATGAGTCTATACTTTTGAACAGAAATGAAATATAAAATTAAAATTTATTAATTAAATTTAATTAATGAATTAATATTTGAAAAAACTGTATTAACATCAATTGTCATCCAGTACAAGTTAAAAAAAAATTATTTGAACTTGATAGGATGAATAGAAAATATTTTATTAACGATTGAAAATTTGAACAAGATATATAAATATATAGAGAGTGTGAGCTAATAGTAGGAATTGAATGAGAGTTGTGGTAAAACCCGTCTTATTCGACTACATTTTGCAGGTAACTGAGTTTCAGCTCACTACATTGGCATTGCGCCAGATTTTGTCAAATGCCTTTGCGATATCAAGAAAAATGGCAGCAGCAGGAATAGTCGAGTTTAGCCTTTTGCTGAGAAACTCTACTACCCGAAGTAGCTGGTGTGTTGTAGAGTGTTTTGGGCGAAAGCCAAATTGTTCAGGTATACGTATGTTGTTCCGTTGAATATGGTCCTGAAGCTGTGCACCGCCCCCTGAATACTAGGCCTGAGCGCTGACAACAATGGCGGCTGTCGCAGGCCGATTTTTTTTTCAGCGTTTGAACGGTCCCTCGAAATTCCACACCAATAATTTCTAAAAGTTTTCGTCGACTTGTTTTTCGGAGATCAAATAAGTCAAAGATAACTTTTAGATATTATTGGTGTTGAAGTTCGATGGACTGTACAAACGATTCCGCCTGCGACAGCCGCCATTTTTTTCAGCGCGCAGGCCTAGTATTCAGGGGGCGGTGAGCTGTGACCAAATGACGCGATCGACAACGTTGCTGAGTGAAGAAAAAAGTGAAATAAGTCTATAGTCGACTGGGTAAGAGAGGTTAGCACCAGGTTTGGGATAGCAGAGATTATACAAATTTTCCAAGGTTTCCGAAAATAGTTTAATTTGAAGATGGAGTTAGTACATTTCGTAATGTAGATGATATAGTTAGGAGATAGGTTTTTGAGAGCAGTAATAGAGATTTTGTCGTACCCATGGGTTTTACGTTTTTTTATTTTATTAATAATATTGTGGATAACGATGGGCAGAATTTCAGTAGGAGACATCGGGGGGTGTACCAAGAATCTGCGAACAGTTTCACTGACTTCGGTGATATGATTATGGCTAGCGAGAGTGGGATATGGTGAGAATTGGTTAGAGTAGGCTTTGGAGAATAATTCTGCTTCCTCTTCGTCAGTGTAAGCTGTGCTATTGTTGGCCGAAAGGGGGGAGGATGGGGTATAGTTGTTATGCATTTTACGTTTAAGAAACCAAAGAGAATTGTCCTCGCTAGCAACGTTTTGGTGAAAATTAGTCCAACATTTTTGTTTTTCTTTTAAGATGCTATTTTTGATTCTATAATTATTCCTATTTATAAAGTGTTTAAGAGGGTGGTCTCTAGACTTTTTAAAAAGACACCGAAGTCTATTTTGTTTTTTACAGGGGATATATATATATATATATATATATATATATATATAAGGGTGTGTACTTGAAGGTGGATCAGTTAAGAGCATTAGTTATGTGAGAATTAAAGTTGTCAACAGCAGTATCAATATCAGCAATATTATTAATTTCTGAAAGACTCATATTATTATTATTGAGAAAATTGGTAAATTTTGTCCAGTCAGTGGCCATGGATGGAGGTGGGGGAAGAGGATTTATGAGATCAATTTTGAAGCAGACAGGAAGATGGTCTGAGCTTAATTCGTTAAGTACTGTAGTAGTAATGGGATAAGGAAGATTTAAAATAATGGCAAAATCAATGTGAGTTATGGTTATTAGGCGTTGCAATTATATGTGTTGGTGTTATTGGAGCATGAAGGCTAAGATTAAGGTGTTGAATAAGATTATGTAGTGAGGTACCTCTTTGTGAGTTACCATGACAGTTCCAACGCCTGCTTCTGGCATTAAAGTCACCACCAAAGAAGCAATGTGTGTGTTGTGAGATAAGATTAGTGAGATCGTTAACTGGAAATTATCCTGAAGGATGTATATAGATAGATGCTAAGTTAATGTTAATATGTTGAAGTTGTAGGACAATACTAGTGAATAGTAGAGTTTTAGGAATAGAAGAGTTTTGTGTAATGTAATGTGGTAAGTGGTTTTTAATGTAAATGGCAGTGCCTTTCCATCTGGGGTCAGCAGTGTGTGGCGTATAGTGAATCCTATACCCAGGAATGTTAATATTGAAAGTAGAATTGCGGGTTTCTTGAAGAAAGATTATGTCAATAAGAGGATGGTCGAGGATAAAAATTTTGAATTCATTAAATTTATATTGAAGGGAATTGCAATTCCAGGTTAAGATGATAAGAGAAGAGTAGTGGAATTACTCATAATTGGGTTTGCTAAAATCTGAGGCCAGACTGTCAATATCGTTCATAATGACGAAATTTTTTTCAAAAGGATTTTTATAATTTTTGTTTTTTTAGAGGTGTTTTTGAAGCATTGAACTTGAACGAATTTCTTTCATTTTCTGAAAGGTTTTGAAAATTTCTGGGAATTCTGAGGTATAGCTAGTTTTCAGAACACCGTTAGTAGGGGTAGCATGGATCTTTGATGATACTTTCTGTGAAACTGCAAGATTAGTGCAAGAGGTTTAGGATGTAGGGTCCGGATCTGAAGCAGTGTCAGCAGCGGGAGCAGTTTTGGCATTATCAGTGGCAGGTGTATTTGGGGTATTTTTAGTATAATTAAAACTGGCGAGAATGTCAGGCATTATTTTAACTTCGTTTTGGGGATTGTTTTCTTTACGGTGTAGTTCAGTAGGTTGGTGTTTACGGGCAATTTGAGGGGTTTTTGGGCAGCCTCTATTTGTTGCGGGATGTGGTCCAGAGCAGTTTGCACACGTTGGTGTTATTTTACCAATTTTGAGGCATTCGGGGATAAGATGCGGGCCAGCACATTTTACGCATTTAGGTAGAAAATTACAGATTTCGGACGCGTGTCCGAATCCTTGACAGAGGTAGCACTGTTTGACGATATTTGAGCCCTTGAAACGCTGTACAGTGACGCTTAAGTTGCAAATTTCGGTAATTTTATAAATTTCATCAAAATTATCCTTGGGGAGAAGATTTATGAGATAGATGGGATAGATTTTCTGCTTTTTAGCATAGCTGCTCTAATAGCGGTAAAGTTATGCTCTTTTAGAGCTTCGATGATAATATTGGGATCTGTGTACAGAGGAATGCCTCTGATACAAACTTTACAGGGTCTTTTTTGAGTAGGACTAAAAGTAGTATATGCTATTGTGTTGGTGTCAATATAACTTTGGGTTTTTCTGACGTCATTGTCATCATTGAACTTTTAAAAGTTCACCGTCCAGTTTAATTAAAGGTTTAACTTTATTAACTTCGTTGATTTTGGGTGCAAGATCGTGCCAGCGGCCTTTAATTTCAACAAAGAAATGATGGATTTTGTTTTTATTTGAGTTTGAATTTTGAGTATTGCTGGATTGGTCTCCGTCAGAGGTATTGTCCTGATCCATAGAGGTTATGTCTGAATTTTCTTCACTTAAAACATGAAATTTGCTTTGGGGTGGGATAGTTGGCCCCATGTGATTTTTACGTTTGCGGGAGTTATTAACTGCGATAAAGCCATCATCAGTGCTCATCATAGGTATGAATCTAGGATCACTTAATGCTTTTAAATCATTTAGAATAGTGGTTAAGTCAAGGTTGTGGTTGTCAGCAACATAATGTTGGAAGAATTTAAGTTTAATTAGCCTAACAGGGTCAAATGGCTCAATAAATAAGAATAAAAGAGAATCTAAAAGATTGCTCACAAATTGTTACTTTTTAGAACCTGTAGGATAGTCGATCTTCGATATAATATTCTTTAGATAAAAATCACAATGTAGCAAGAATTCCACAATTTTTTTTCGTTTATTCTAATCAGTCAATGTTGGAAATTCACTCCAAGCTTTGGCGAAGTCAATAAATTCTTGCCCGCTTAAAAGTCGTTGACAGTTCTCCTTATACTCAAAGGCCATGATTTTGTACTTAAATCAGCATTAAAGCCAAGCTATTCTTAAAAGAACTCGATTGGCGGGAAAAATCACTTCCGATTTATGATACAAACACTCGGTAAAAAGCGACCGCATTCACAGCCGGTTCAATGATGCAAGCAGACTAACTGGAAAAACAAATTTGTTTTCGACTGCTTTCCGCAACGAGCAGCGAGAAAACACGTATGCTCAGGTCAAACGCAAGAACGAGAGTTTTATGTGATATGCGATGCGTTTTACACTCGAAAGTATCAATTCATATAATGTGATCTATTATCAATTCATTTCATTTCATACAATTTTTGGTAAGGTTGATTAAAATAAATAAATATAAAGAAGGTTGGAAAATATGTTAATCATATTCAGCTTAATCAGTAAGTACATTTCAGAATAACGTTAGAATTTAATTATAACTCAATATTATCTTAGATTTAACTGATTTAAAATCTAAAATTATTTAAAATATTATGTTTTTCACTTTCCGTATTGCCAAATGATAAATTATTCAAATTTGCATGCTTTGAAGAATCGTATATTATGAAATAAATATCCTATTTTGCTGTAAAATTAATATTTAAATGCATTAGCATTTCTTTGGGAAATTCTATAAGTAAAAACTCAAATATTCATGCAAAAGTATTCATAAAGAATTGTTTTTTGCTTAAAACGGATTGAAACAAACAAACAAAAAAATGCGCATTTACAGACATTTATTCGGATGCTGATTCTTTTTACGTGGAAAAAAATAGTTTAATATATATATTTTTTAAATAGTAATTTAAAAATAATTTCCCATAAAAACATACCATTGATACCGAAATATTATGTCTTTGAAACAGATATGTTTTAGTTGAAGAATTTCCCGAAAAAAAAATTATCAATGGAATTGATTACCATTGTTCGGAAAATCAGATTTCAGGTAATTCCACGGACATTTATGTAAATTACGTAAACAAACTGGACTGATGAAACCCAGGAATTCACGCAAGTTCTCGAAAATGTATAATAGTATTAGAAAAATTTGTTTAATATCATTTTGCTTTAGTCCGGAAAAGTTGATGCCGGTTAAGGGGCTTCCTAGTTGCAGCAACTTCACGCCCAATCTATTGTGAGTAGAATGACTTGTAAAAGTGAGCCGTTGGGAATAGATAAGATTGCTTTAAAGAGCAAATACAAACAGAAAAGAAGAGAAATTTAAAAAATGGAAGAATAAATTCGGAATTAAATCCAAAAGCAAAAGAGATTAAGGATCGAGTCAATAAATGGAAAATAAAATGGTATAACGTTAGTAAGAATACTACTGATAAAAAGTTTAAGGATTAAACATACGATTGGGACATGTTCCATACAAACATGCTTTATTTTCTGTATTCATATACATAATTATTCGATTCGTGAAACTTTTCCGGTTTGTAATTTATTTTCACGTTTTAGAATGTCGTAAATCGGTTTTGTTATTTTTGGACAGATATCTGTCTGTCTCTGTTGTGTTACGCATACCATCTATCTATTATAATTCAAGAACTAATTGACGGTATTTCTCGAAACTTCATGTTTAGTTTTGGCTTAACATGAAAAGGCATAGAATTTGGTATACAGAGTGTCCATTCTTATCGTTAACCAACAGGCATTATTAAGCCATTAATTTTTGAAGTAGGTTCATTTTTCAAAAATGTTTGAAAAGTTGCTGTTTATCACAGGAAATACCACAAAGGTGATTATAGTAATTCTTTTTAAAGTTATGAAATTTTACTTTTGCACTGCTCCTGGATCTCGCAATTTACGCAAAGAAAAACTTTCTTGCTGTAACAAACAAAATAGTAAACAGTCTATTCGTCTAAGACATAAACCTAAGATGTTTTTACGATTTTTTGTGAGTTTTCTGGCACCAATCGGAAACACATGATTTTATTCTTAAATATTACATTTGACCGAAGTTAGAAATAATTCAATAACAGTTAAATGTTTGCAAATTATATTTTATACCAAAACGGCCAACGCGGTCAATTTGACCAGTATCAAATAAATATATTACGAATCAAAACAGGAATTTCTTTAAGTTAAATATATGCCGCACATAAAAAAATGACAAATTGAAGAAATAAGTTCAATAGTTCTAAATAAAAATCTGGTATAAAATATTTTTTTTTACAAAACAAGAGTAAAATTTCCAGTTGTTGTGCAGTCGTAATATTCTGAATGTATTTAATCGAGTTAAACAAATCAGAACACACACACACACACACAAAACTAACTAACTAAATAAATAAAATAAAGGTGGTTAATTTTTGTATTTCATTAAATCATTCTATTTATTAAAACATTTTACCATTTTGGAATTCAATTTAACATGCATTTTGCACGAAAAATGTCTTTTAAAATAAGGAAAGAAGTATAGATTTCCTATTTCTTTCCTTTGTTACCTTATTTTCTAAGGATTATTCGTTCGGCAACAATGCAGTTTTCTATTTTGTTGGCATTCTTTATCCATGAAATGCCATCTTTTAAGTCACTTCACGTAACATCGACCTATTTTGTACAGAAAGTTTTCGAATTACTTAGTTAAATGGAAATTTTATACGTGTATGCAAATGAAACATTCTTCGAAAGATTATTTTTCTGATTATACTCAAGTTTTAGAAGAATTGTTTACAGCTACTGTTCTATTTAAAATACAATTTCTGAATGTTGGACACTTTTTTTAACTTCAAAAATACTCACAATTTCACTAACGACACATTTTAAAATATAAAAATTTATTAAAAGAAAACCTGAAAACTATTTTAGATACAAATAATTATATAAGTACTTGTAATAAATATAAACATTGTAATAAATATATTTTATTAACATTATTAATAAATTAATATTTTTAATGTTATAATGTGATCCTTTTGATAATATTTTAGTAGCATTATCTCATTAACAATTATAAAAAAAAAATGCATTATTAATTCTATTCCCTATCAGAGACTTTGGCAGGGTTGGAGATGTTGTATACGATGGACGCCTACGCCGTCTTCGAGCTTATTTTCCCTATTAACATTACAACAAAATACAGTAATACGATTCCCTATTCAGGGCCTGGTTACTAACGGGGCACACTTCCACCAGTATAAAATAGAAATTTTTCTCTTATTCATGGCAGTAATTTTGCATGAATACGGCGTTTTATTAGGAAGGAAATTTTCATTAAATGTTGCTGGTGGAAGTGTGCCCCGTCGGTAATCAGGTCCTGTTTCTATTAACAAATGCTTTGAAGCAAACAGATTTATTTAAAATAGTAAATTAAAATAAGTTACATACATAATAAAATACTACCGCCTTGCTCGAGCAACAGTGGATCGTTCACATCTCAATTACTGAAGATAGCATCATAAAAAAATTGGAAACAAATTCAATAGGTTAAAGACATGGGTCAGAGGCTTAGGCAAGGCTGAGGTTCATAATACGACGGATATTTAGGCGGACGTCATGCTTACTTTGTGTAAATTAAGTAACATATTATTTTGGTGCGTTATGCATGATTGTTGATGTTTTGAATTTTCTGCTGCTGGTTGAGTTTGATATGTCAAACATACAAGAATACTCTTTTTTATTTTTAAAAAATCTTTGACTAAGGGCGTGTCTTCAATCAATGCAGTTATATTATACTGCGCATATTTTTTCATATTGAGAACATTTTACAATAAACCCATACATTGAATGATATTTACTGATGCATATGCTTGAGAAAACTGTCTAACAAACAATTTACGAAATACTTTCAGAAAAGCGAATGGCTTCTGTTGTTTTAAAGCCCTATTTCACAAACACACACCGATGCGAATCAGAGCCGGATTACCGACGAGGAACAGTTCCACCAGTAAAATTTTATAAAAAATTTTCGTCTTACCAAAACATTCAAATTTATGCAAAATTACTGTCATGAATAAGGGAAAAAAATCTATTCTTTTTTTACTGATGGAAGTGTGTCCCGTTGGTAATGAGGTGTGAAATTTTCTATGGAAAAATTTCCAAGCATTAAATATAGATTTATTCAATTATTGATACTGGATTTTGTTTGGTTTCCTGTTTGCCCCAGGATTGGTGGCTTACGGAAAATATTTCATCTTGTGCTGCGTTTGTAGCCTTGCCAACATATTAGAGTGAGAAAGTGCCAGGCTGAGTATCGTTCCAGAGTGGTTCAGTTGGTAGAACGTCAGTGCGCTATATTGATGACCCGGGTTCGTGTCCTGGCTTGGGTACTCTTTCACTATGTTGGCTATACGCCTTTTACGCAATCAAAATTTGAAATATTATGAATGTAAGGCGTCTGAAATTTTCTATGGAAAATTTTCCAAGTATTAAATATAGGTGTATTTATCCTTTATGCATAAAAAAGCTAAGTAATATGTTCGTTGATGAGTTAAGTTGTTTTGTGGCAAGTCAGATTTTATTTTTAAATGATTACCTTTATGAAAGGTTCAATTTGGAGGTTGAAAAGTTTTGTGAAATGTCGATGTTTAAGACGGAGAATTTTGTGAAGGCCCTGTTTTGAGATGAAAATTTATTTGAATGGTCATGTTTTAAGATGAGATTTTTTGTGCAGGGTCCTGTTTTAAGATTAAAAATTTTGGGAAGGATCCTTTGAAGAAACCAATATTTTTCTAAACAGATCTCTGGCACTATATATATATATTTATATATATATCAATTAATACATTAATTTTAAAGCTTATAAAGCTTTTAAGTTATATCTTTTATCAATTAATAGTTTAATTTTAAATTATGCCTATTAATTGAGAAAACAATTTAGGAATCCTTAATACGAAGATTAAATACTTTTTTCTCCTTTTTTATTGCTATATCTTTTTTTTAAGCGCAAAAATTATATATTTTTTTAATAAAATCACTCATTTGTACTTTCTACCAAGCGTAAATTCTACAAAGCAATGATTTTTTCAAAATCTGAGCCTTACGAAATTAATGTTTTGTAACAAATTTCTTTTTGAGCAATATGAATTGTAGTCCTGATATTAGGCATGACTTTTATGATAAACACTGAACGCTTATAAAAAAGTGTTTTAAAATATATATAGTTTTACTATTATGTTCAGTAACAAGTTGATTCGACGTGGAATGACCTCAGGTCTCAGTGTTGTATTTAATCAATATAAAACTGTATTTAAAGTCTTAATCTTCCAAATTATATTTTAGCCATCACATACTGTGCCTCTTTATACTTTTCAAATTGGTTAAATAATTTATTTTTCTGTTAGTTTGCAGGAATTGATTACTTAAATTTTATAATAATGCAGAATATAATAAATATTTGTTAATATACATCTTGTATGCAATTATTTTTAATTATTAAGAACGAAATTGTTGCAACATGGTTTGAATTGAACTAAATGTAGGGGTTGTTTTTGGATACTTCTTCAAGATTAACTAGAAGATTAGCTTGTTTTACCGAAATTAAATGGTACTTTTATGTTAGCTAGACGCAAATGATAAATCTCCAAGTATTGATCTCATCGCACTCATTCGTATTACACTGATTTCATTTAAAATATCAATATTTCACTAATTTTATTTAAAATAGATAACCTTAATTTAAAATACGCATGTTAGAAAAATGTATTTTATTCATTTATTTAAAATGCACTTTTTTAACTTATTTCATTCAAAATACTAAACAAATAAATAAGAAATATTACCATAAACAAAGGCATTTTATTACAACGTCAATGATTGTTTCTAATTTACACGCAAAAAAATTAAAGCTAAAATATACCAACTGGCTGTGAAACTGCCATAATGAAATATTTGAAACCCTAAAAAGTATGCAATATAAATAAAAATGCAGAGAGTAATTTATATGTATATTATCAATTTATAGTTTAATTTTAAAGTTTATAAAGTTTTAAGTTATAGCTTTTACCAATTAATAATTTAATATTAAATTATGGTTATTGATTAAGAAAACAATTTAGGAATCCTGAATAAATAGATTAAATACTTTTTCTCTCTTTTTATTGCCATATCTTAAAAAGAAGGGGCAAAAATTATAATTTTTAAAATAAAATCACTAATTTGCACTTTCTACCAAGCATAAATCAATCGTATGTGCAGCCTTGCTTTCAAGCAATAAGCTCGATAGCAGCAACACCTAAGAAACTGTACTTTTTGGATACATTTTTAAGCATTACGTAGTATACGCGATTGCCACACTACATAATTCTAGGCACTGTACATAAAGTATTCAAAGGATGCTACGATTTATTTTAATATTAACATAAGAAAGGAAACAAGTTCTAAAACTTTCATTTAAATCGAAGAATTGTAACATGTATAAATAATAGTAGCACCCTTAAGTAGCACCTTTAACCCTTTCCGGCACAGACAAAGTCGTTCGTAAAATGCGAAATTACTGACTGACACCGGAATTTACTAACGACTTTTTTAGAAAATAAGAACTCCTTATTTTAAGCTTTCATTGTAGAAACAAAATTTTATTAAATTTTGTTGGTGTCGAATGCAAGTTTGGAATTAAAATTTGGTGTGCCCGGAGTGGGACAACTGTGCCGGAAAGGGTTAAGTAGCAACGTTAAGTATAGCAACTTTGACCAGTATGTTATTCGGATTTTCAAAGCACATTATTTTCAAACGAATTACAAAGCTTCGAGATTATTCCAATTCTTGATTATTCTTTGCTTCATCCAAAATATTTTACGTTAGAAAAACAGAAAACAATGTATTTTTCTTCGAGAGGACATATATAATCTAACATCATTAAAATGAATCGCCAAAAATTTATATCCCTAGAGTAAAATGTAATATAATTTTTTGTGTGTTCCTTTAAACGAACTGTAGGAGGCATATATTTGATTAACAAACTCATCCAAGAAAGATGCAATATCAGATATCTGATGCAATTAATTCTTAGTTCAGTATTTGTTTAGTATTTTATTAGTTCATAAGTTTTATAAGTTTTACATTATATATATGTAAAAGTAATGTATGTATATATATCCAGAGAGAGAGACAGAGACTACTAAAGTTCAGTCCACCGCCATTAACCTTTGACCACTATGTTAATCGGATTTTCAAAGCGCGTTATTTTCGAAAGAATTATAAATCTTCTTGATAACCCAATTTTTGATTAATCCTTGATTCATCCAAAATATTTTACCTTAGAAAAACAGAAAACAACGTAGTCTTCTTCAGGAGGACTTATATAATGTACAAAACGTTGATAGATAAAGTCAAAAACGTAGTGTCTGCGTACAATAAAGAGGCATGCGCTACGCGATGAGAACGCTTATAATGCCACGCAGCGGCAAACACCGTGATCGATGTTTCTATCTCGAAAAAACAGAACAATTTAGTTTAAAAAGTTAATAACAAAAATAAAGAGAGTCTTCGATTTGGTACAAATTAATTAAGTACGTATAAAAATAGCTTTATTAAAATCCTCGAAATGTATTTTTTTTTTCATCACCAGATATAATACGTCATTCATTGCATGTACAGTCGTGGAAAAAAAAACTGAACACCCCTTACTAACTCTGCAACAAATTATAGTAGAAGGAAGTGACTGGTACCAAACGATTGGAAATAAAGTCTACTTTTAAATGATGTATATAAAATTTGCTTAGGGGCCATCTACATATAAAAACACACCCAAACTTTGTTTTTTTCAATAGCAAGACTCAAATTTGACAACATATTTGAAATCTGCAGTTCAAACTATGCCTAGATACCAAATTTCATTAAATTCCTACGATTAGTTTCTGAGAAATTAATTACTTTATAATGAGCATATTTAAGGGGCTGTATCCAAATTGAAGTTCGGTTCTCGATTGTTGAAATTCTGCAGAATGTCACTTCTTTTAATGTATTATGTTTTACCGATATGACCATTTTACTCACTTAATAAGTTTGGGTAATTGTTATACAAAATATTCTTGGTGCCGATGCAAGTTTTGATTTAAAATTATGTGTCCAGAGTGGACTACTGTGCTGAAAAGTGTTAATATTTAAATACCGTAATTTCCGGCGTATAATCCGCAGCTCAAAGAGTCGTTTTTCGACCCAGAAATATTATTTTATAAAATGTAACTTAAAAGATCGCTGTAAATATTTAACTACAATTATTGAATAAAATTTTTGGGTCGAAAAACGACTCTTTGAGCTGCGGATTATACGCCGGAAATTACGGTAGCAAAAAATGAAGACAGCTTGTCTAATTACAGGATTCGTAATACTTTTATGCATTTAAATACGGCGAATAATTCTATTAAAAAATTGTAGTAAAAGCGTACGAACTCTGTGAAGGGACTAAAAACTTGAAATTTGCATGGCGATCACTTTTAAGATACAAATGCTTGCTAAGAATGATTTCTAATAAAATTAGAAATTTAAAAGAATTAAATGTGAAGAAAACTTTCTACAAAAGTCCTAAATTACCATTTCTGTGGAATTTTAGATAATATTTGTTAATTATCAAATTCTACATCCATTTCAGAGGCACACAAATTCCACTTCGTTTATTTTAAAAACTACGCGTGCAAAGCCGCGGGTTTTACTAGTGTTTTATAAATCCGTATATTTCGTCTACCCGAAGTGTAACCAACACATTTTTTGTGCATTCAATATAACGCGATTTGTGCAACGAAAAACATTTTGCGCGAAATGTTACTTTCTTTAATTCATTTATACAAAGTTGCATCTGAAAATCTTCGTTGCAGTCATTAAACACTATAAAGACTGTGTTCCACCGATCTCAACATGTTACTACATGAGCACTGGTTTAGACGACTAAAAAATGGATTTTTGAAAGACAAGGACCACTCTGGCCAACTGGGAAAGTTTCAAGATGAAGAATTGGAGGTACTGCTGGATTACGATCAATGTCAGTTTCTTATAGAAATGCCAAAAGTATTAAATGTAACTGATATTGTCGTCCCTAAACAATTGAAGTACACTGGAATGAGTCAAAAGTACACAAATTGGGTACCATATCAATTAAAGCCGAGAGTCATCGAAAAGCCCGTGTGAATTGTTTCTTTAACGGTAGAGAAGGAAGACTGTTTTGCATCGTGTCGTCATTGGCGATGAAAAATGGATATATTACGACAGTCCCAAACCAAAAATATCATGGTGCAAATCTGTTCATCGTTAACAGCAAGACCAAATATCATATATCGTTCAAAACTAACGCTCTGTATTTGGTGGGATCAGAAGGGTGTGTTTTAATATGAGCTGTTAAAACATGATAAATCCATTATTGGAAATCGTTCCCAACAAAAACTAAAACAAATAAACAGTTGAAAGACAAACTAGCAGAATACGCCTAAAGACATGATAAATTGATTTCCCAAGATCAAAAAAATTTTATTCTTCTAGGATGGAACGGTCTATCACACCCCTTGTATTCACGACTGATTTCTACTTTTATTAATTCATGCAGTGCCACATTTTTGACATGTAATTCTGTTCAGTTGAAGTTCTTACCAAACATGGTTAGATTCATGGAGTGGCGAGATGTTCCACTGAATAATTTGATTTTACCAGAGGAAGATAGAAAACAGGTGCAGCTAACGATGAGAAATACTTTGCATCATACGATATCACTTTGCTTCATAATAAACGTTAATTATCATGAATACATCCCGTTAAATTAAGTTTAATAACCAAGGCTGAACTTGATTTTCTTATTAAAATAAAATTTACATTGCTTACATGTATTAGGTGTATTAGTTAATGTGCGTTGTCTTATAGTGCAACACTTCTGCATGCAATTAGTGACGAATTCAAAGTTGCTGATAGTATATAAGAAATTACATTTCTGGACTTCTAATGCAATTATTTTTAGACGTAAGTCATCATTTAACCTAAATCGAAGAATCTACATTTGACTTTTTATTTTATCTTGTACCGTTTTCGATATAGGAACGCTAACAATGTCAGGAGGCTCATCGTGTAGTGTCTATCCACCTTCTAAATCTTGACACCAATTTTATGTCTATAGATGTCGCTGTTCTGAAGTTAATAAGCGCGGAAATTCTTTACTGGTTACCCTGTATCAGACCTGCCAAGTCTCCGGCTTTTTGGATACCAGTAATTTAGTACAGAAAATGTTGTTTTATTTAATCGGAGCATTTTGCGTTTTAAAAGAACAACATTTCCTCTAAAAAATTACTGGTGTTCAAAAAGCCGGAAACTTGGCAACTCTGCTGTATATAAACAAAGTTATTGCAATTGGTCAATTTTTATAAAAATCAACATCTGTAAGTCCATAAATGTGTATAGCGCTTATCTTCCCTCTTTTTTATAGGTTCATGTGTATATATTTTTATTATAATTTTAATAAAACAATTTTAATATATCTTATAACATGTATGTTTGATTCTGATTCCAATTACTTTATAAATAAATCATACAAAGTTTATTATACGTTTTGACAGTTAAGCACTAAATATAATAATTATGAAATAAAATGTCATTTCAAGTTAAACTACATTTTTTAAATAGCAGATTTCTTGTGCATATATTTGATAAAATGTAAACGATGTTTAGGCTAATTGCATAAAAAAAAAATTCTTGCTAATTTTGTTTGACGGAGATTATAAGCATTAACAGCTCTTGGATAAGAAAAAAAATAAAGATTTTTGCTAATATAATGCAGCCAGAAAAGTCTATTTTGTTATAAATTTGTGGGAAAACGTAATCCAGATACTCAACACTATCACTTATTTTGGAATATTTTTAATATTTAATTGAAGACTGTAATCCAGCCAACAGCTTGAATTAGAGATTTTGTTGAAATATTTAATATTAAATAATTATACATTAAATTACGTTAATGAAACCGCAATAAGGTAGTTACGTATTAATTCTTATTTAATTTTAATTGGAAACAATTTCAATTTATCCATTTAGAAATAATTTATTAAAAAAGTAATTATAAAGAAACAAAATACTTATACAAATACTCTGAAATTAACTTGAAATCAATGAGTAAATATATACCGGGTGTCCCAAAAATGACTGATGGATTTAAAAATTACTGTGATTCTTGATTTTAGTTCGAATTTTAAACAATAGATGGCGCTGACATCAATTGACGCTCTGTAGATGCCTAAACTGACGTCCCTCAGCGTTCATGCACCGCCCCCTGAAGACTAGGCCTGCTCGCTGACAAAAATGACGTTTTTTTTTTTTTCAAAGTTTGTACGGTCCCTGGAACGCGGTGCATCATCGCTGAGGGGCGTCAGTTTCGGCATCTACAGAGCGTCAATCGCTGTCAGTGCCATCTATTGTTTGAAATTCGAACTAAAATCAAGAATCACAGTAATAAAACTCCTGACATCATATATAACCCTCCTGCAAGAATTTTTTTATTATCTGCCACCGTTTGCAATTTATTCAATTTTAAAAACCCTCAGTCATTTTTGGGGCACCCGGTATTTATTCAATCAACTAATTGTTATGATAAAGTATAATTTTCAAATAGTTTAAATTTAATCAACTACCTATTAATGTAGTTAGAGAGGCATATTAAAATCTTCATGCACTAAAATGACATTTTTGGAACTGTTTTATATATTCTTGGACATTTGCCTGTTATGAGGAAACCGTCAAAGATAACGAACGATCTCTACGATTTATATGGCCAAATTAATGTTCGTGTAAGAAATATTTCCTTTTTTTTCACATTGCAGAACCAAATAAATATGTTTAGACACAATGAATTTATGATTTACTGTCTTTTGATTGAGACCACACTTTTTCCCTTTGAGTCTTCAAAATATTGAATAATATTTTTTGATGTTGTGCCGAATGTCATTTAAATAGTTTTAAGCCAATTCTAAACTTCATCGTTTTCACTTAATAACCGGAATTTTCCATGACGATTATGGTTGTTTTTGATACGCATATTATTTCTATTTCAAAAGTCAAAAAAGTTAACACAGACCTTCGATGATTTTTTTCAACGCGAAATGGTTCCTCAAGTCCTTTTTTTATGTTTCATTTATAGAAAGAAATAGTTAAAAGTTCTATCACATACAGTTTTGACACAAATCGATATTTTCTGTTTCATTGGTAAGGTATGAATACATAGCTGCCAACTTTTACGCTTTTTTTCCTACCACTAAAATTTTATAGTAAATTTAAAGTCAGTAAATCGCCGAAATCACGTAATTCAATAAGGAAAAAAAATTATTAATTTTTCGTGCTAACAAAAAAGCTTAAAAGCTGACACCTATGTGAATATAATCCTCAGAGTTTTTAATTGGTAAATTAGATATTTAATCGCAAAGGCAACACACTCAAATATTCATTATGATGGACGACAGAGTTGCCAGATCCACTATTACAATCAGTGTTTCCAGACAAATTCTAGAATTTTGAATAATACTAAAACAATGAAGTCAATTTATATTTATTAGCTACATAACATTTATATTAGTTATATTACATTAATTTTTTCTAGCATTTTTATATTTTAAGAAAGATTAACTGTAATATTGTCATTTCACGGCAAGAAGAGAAAAACATTTAAGAAATCTATAATTTTTAATTTTCCGAATTATCAAATTTTATAATCTGAATTATTGCTAAAAATATTTGTGTTTATTAAAGAGTTTTCAAAAATATTTTTTCTTGAAGAAATCAATATAAAAATATTTTCCCTGCAGTATTTAAACTATAAAGTAAATGTAACCTTTAATTTCTATTACATTTTACAAATTATTAATATAAAATAGAGATTTATTTTTACTTTCCTCACAAATACCGCTTTAAATGTTGATTCGTTTTAGGTCAATTCAAATAAACGCTTTAACTTGACAAATTGAATGAATATATATATATAAACATTGGAGTGTTATAACCGAGGTTCAAAGAAGATATTTTAATTAGAATGATAAGTTCAGGAAGTAATATAACCCCATAAATTAAACTTAATAAAAAAAAAACGAAAAGAAATTACATAAGTAGAATTTACCAGATTCACTTTTCTTAAGTCAGGCGAAATTTCAAAACACATTTCTGTTCAGTTTGAATATTAATATAAAATATTTTCACATTATTAAATCTAGACGAAAAATTAAATAAAATTTTCATCTTCATAACTTTGCACGATTTAAAAAATTCAAAATAATTTTTCCAAATAAATAAATGGTTCGGGTTTGCTTTGCGAAATAGTTTTCGTACAATTAATTCTTAAGTAAATATCCATGTGAAATATTAGTCTTCTAAAAATTCCGCAGAGAAAAATGAGAAGTAAGGAACAAAATTGAAACACAATATTATTCGAACGAAAAAAAGAAAATCTTATGTCATGTAGACCACTGATAGTGGAAAAAGGTAAAGAAAATTGTGTAACATTATGCAGCTTCGCAAATATTCAATGTTTCATGTTCGCGTCTAGTCTTCCCATAACCAACAACCTAGAAATAATTGAATAGACGAATCCGGGAATCAGGGAAAATTTATCTTAATCTATACTAATAAAAGAAAGTTTCGCTCTGTGTGTGTGTGTGTGTGTGTCTGTTAGCCATGGCTAGGAAAATTTAGCGCACCTAGAAGACTGTAAATTTAGATTTAGGTAGTCCAAACCCTCTCTTGGTGCACCTGACCCTCAGAATTTTAATATTTTGATAATTAGCCTAGATATTAATTAGATTCTCATTAACCATCGCTTCTAAAATGACATCTTTTAAATCAAAATGGCGAAAGAAACGAACCAGCGGGCGCATTGTATTTGCAAGCGGAAATGAACGAATTCGAAAATATTTTACTAATTAGCGAATTTTAAGAAAACTAATTGAGATATCAATTTGAAAATTTCTGAGCATATGTGAAAAAGTATTCTGCATCTGACTATGTGATTTTTGAAAAATTCGGTTGGTAATTTTTTTTTAATTTATGCAAAAAACTGCCAAAAATCTGCCGCGCCAGTGAAAACGATCCGAGAAAGTTTCAGACAGGGATCTGCTTTCATTAAAAACTGAACTACAAAGAAATCTGTTTCTCTGGCCGATCCCTCCATTTAGTTTGCGAAAATGAAAAGAAATAATTGCCAATTTTCACTAATGAACAAAAATTTAGGTAACTAATTAAGATATAAATTTGAAATTGAGGTCGGGAAGGGGTGTCATCTGCCGGCTATTTTAGCGTAGCGTCTTCGTTATGTTCTAATTATTAGAAAAATGTAATTCTTTTTTTAATGATCGTGTTAATGTGTGTGATGGTGGTTCTCTTGAACAAATTATCCATTATATTTGCGGGTATAGGGAGGGAGGGGGTTAACGCCTTTCTCTGAGATTGTAATTATCTCGGTCCCGGGCAACGACGGGCGGGTTAGCTAGTAGCAATAAACTAAGTGCATCACATGAAAATGCTATACTAATAACCAACATTTAGAATTTTCTTTGAAATGATCGCAATAAAGTTAAGATTAGTAAAGTGATGAATTATGTTATATCACCATCAACATCAATACCCTGCAAACTGAATGGAATGTGAATGTGAAAACATTCCCATGTACATTTACCAACAAAGAGCAGAACGCATCTATATTCAAACTAACATGCAGACAAGTAGACAGTACGACGTACATTTGAAAGGAAGCAAAATGAAAATAAATAATATTATATTTGTTGTAAAGAGTTCAAAAATAAATATGACACCAACATCCCGAGAACTTTTTAAAGAACAAATCAGGATTTATTTTAATATATCAGAAGTACATGATTTATTTTAATAACAGACTCGGACGTATTGCTAAATGAACTTCAAAAGAAGACAAAGGATTTGTACCTCTTAAAATGCAATTTTGTTTAAACTTAATGTACTCTATTGAATTTTCGTTGTAACCGAACTAATGGCACAAATCTGCCAGTTACTAAGGCTCTACAAAAGTTAACTTTAATTCTGCGAATATTATATTTTTTTCCAAACATTTCAACATAAATCACTATAATGGTCCATTTGTAACAACGAATACTAACCATAATGACATGATAATTAGAGCAATGGAGGACAATAAAATAAACGCATGCATTAAAAGTATTTGTATAAATTGAGAATGCACACCGGAAAAATAATAGTATGTAATACTAAATTAAGAATTTAAACTTATTATTTTTATATCAAAATATTTATTAATTTTCTAATTGTCTCTCTGAGACGGCTAGTGCGAAATTGGTAGGTAATGTACACTGCCCTCCAAAAGTTAAAGTACAATCGGTTTTTTGCGTCTAATTTGCAAATGAATGAATATAGAAACAACAAATTTGGAGGAAATGTGCGCTAAACTGTTATTTATTAAATGCGACATAGAAATTTATTTAAGTTAAACTTATAAATATATTACAACAAAAAAGCACTCATGGTGAAAATTCCATTCTTGGAGAAATCAGTACATCGCAGTATTATGCAGTAAAATGTGACAGAAACATTAAAAAACTGATTCTAATACGGAATATGTCCACCCCGGACTTGAATGCATTGGCGGCATCAAATTTCCATGCTCTCAATTAAATTGTCGGACACCGAAATAGGTAACGCTGACCAGACTTGGAGTAAGCCTTGTTCCAGCTCATTTAATGACCTTGGAGGAGGACTTAAAGCCGCAACCTGTCTTCCAAGATAGTCCCAAAGATGTTCTATCGGATTCAAGTCTGGAGAGTGAGCTGGCCATTCCATTCTCTCCAAACCGTGATCCTCACGATAATCCTCAACAACCACAGCTCGGTGTGGTCTCGCATTATCATCCATTAGAATGAAACCATTGCCAATAGCACCGGCAAATGAGCGCACATTTGAATCAAGCATCTCATCCCGATATCTCGCACCAGTCACAGTTCCTCCATGGAACACATGCAGGTCAGTGTGGCCTCCGAGTGAGATCCCTGCCCAAACCATGATTCCACCGTTTCAGTACCTGTGTGTTTCGACAGTGTTTGATTGATGGTATCGAGTGCATTGTTCTCTCAAGATCAGAAGACGTCCTGAATCGGTCTCCAGTGTGAATCTGGACTCGTCTGTGAAGAGTACAGAAGCCCACTGTTGACTGGTCCAGGAAACATGTTCTCTTGCCCAACATAAGCAGGCCCTTCTCTGTCGTCGGTTGAGGGGGACATACACAACTGGTTGACTTGCATAGAGACCTGCATTGTGAAGATGTCTTCGCACCGTAGTAGCGGAGATTCTTCTCCCTCATGCTGCAAAGTGGTTTGCAATGAGTTGCGGCACAGTAGTGCATATTCTCTTTCGGGCCAAAATAGCTTTGGATTCATACTGATCCCAGAGTTGTTGGACTACACTGCGAGACACATTGAGCCGTCTAGCAGTATCGGCCTGTGATAACCCCATTTTTATCCATCCTATCGCCACCTTAATGAATCGGGAAAACGACTTCTTCTAGACATTTCTAGGCTCTACTGGCTGTTGTGAACAAAACTGACAACAATAGTTCGAAAACAACAAAACTTACACGCGAAATTACGAAAGCTTCATAATTGCATTGTTTTTCCTCATTCACAAATACCTATTCTTTTCTATAAAATAAAAGTGGTAGCTGTAATTTTTGCGTAAGTTTTTTTAAAGCTTATTATTGTCATTCATATAAACTATGAAGTTTAATCTGACTGCCACTTTTTGTCTGGTGAGCTTCGAAAAACATGTTGTACCTTAACTTTTGGAGGCCAGTGTACTTAAAAGTAGTTAAGAATTACGATTATGTTCGTGAAATAGTTCTGAAAATTATTTTCAAAAAGTTACATTTTTGAAACATTTATATGATCCCCATGTCCTATAAGTTATATTTAAAAACATTTTCTCCATTTTGACACAAGTACAACAGTATACTAAATTTAGAATTTAATTTAATTTTTTTATATCAAAATATTTATTAGTAAAATTTTCTAATTTTTTCTCTGAGACGGTTAGTGCGAAATTAGTAGGTAATGTAATTTGTGAAAGTACTTAAAAGTAGTTAAGAATTACGATTATGTTCGTGAAATAGTTCTGAAAATTATTTTCAAACAGTCCCTTTTTTGAAACATTTATATGATTCCCATGTCCTCTAAGTTATGTTTAGAAAAATTTTCTCCATTTTGTCACAACAGTAAAAGTACAACTGTAAAAATACCATTATTCTACGACCAAAACTTACCGAATGTTTTAAATTTTATAAATATTCGGATCATCCCAGAACTAACAAATTGCGGTCCGTTTTCAGTATCATAACAAACTGAAAATTCAGTTCCAATAATTGAAAAAGTATAATAAATATAAAAACGAAATACGGCAATTTAATTAGGAATCCCATAAAATTTCCATTCAGCAATTTGAAAAATATTTTGTATTTTATATTGTAGATCACGCTGCGCTGTTACTACCAGTAAGTGCGACCAAACTAGCACCTGAATTTCAAAAGCACAAACCATGTTTTTCACGTATAGACCTTCTTTGCCCTGAGGTTTTACACTGTTTAACAGCTACACAAAGTTAATATTACAAACTGAGTTAATTTTGATCAAGAATTGAATGCCAGTTTGGGCATTTCTAAAGAAAATTTTAACTACATTTTAAATTACACGTTACAACATTTATCAGTAATATAAACATCTTATTTATTTTACCTTTACTTTAATTAATGAAATATGAAATCTTAAAGTTCAAATATTTGTTTAAGTACATCCAGTATGTATATCAGTAATAGTGTTGCCAATACAGTGGATATTTTTTATTCAAATATCTACCATTATTTAGGAAAAGTACTATTTACTATATTTAATGACAGATTAATTAAGGTGAACATTAATATTCAAAAATTGTAATAGTATTATTAATAAAAATTCTGCTAAATTCGCAACGCTACTCGGTAATGAATTATAAAATATAAACTTGCACAACCTTTTAAACTTCATATTTACAAATTGTCTTTTGTTTGCATTTAAATGTTCTTTGTCATTTAAATTTAAATTTATTTTGTTAAGATTTTCAAGTTTGAGTGACATAAATCTGAAAAGCAAAACGAATTACTGACATTTTGCTAGGATTATACTGCTTTGTTTTAAGTCATTCCGACAATTCGAAATCTTTTTAAAAATATATTGACGTGGAATAACGGATACATTAGACAAGTTGAAACATATTGGCATTAAATTCCTTACATTTACAGAGGAAATGTCACCATTTATTTAAATATTTTTTTTCGATTTTCTTTTTCATATGTATATATTTTACCTCACTTAACAGTTTTTTTTTTATATTCAGCAATATTTTTAATATATTATACTTTTTATTATTTTAGTACAGGTAAATTTGGAGGAGAGCATATCATAAATATTAACAATAAAAGTTTATTCTTGAATTAAAGAAAACGAATGATTTAATAATTAGAATTAACATAAATAAATAGGAATGAATTTTGCAGATTAAAATTTTAAATTTTGAATTATTTGATAATTTAAATATTTCTTAATTTCATAATTTAAATATTTGAGAATTAAATTAATTTCTATCCTAAATTTTTAATTTTTTTAAAATTATATATATATATATACAATACTTCAAATTATTACTTTCAATTATTGATTAAAATGACTTAATCATTTAATTTTACCTGCTGGTCAGTCTATCGAAACATCGGCGTTTTATCTCTTAGAATTGTTGGATTTTTGCGAAAACTATATATGTTATTAAATTTTACTGCAAAGGGTATTAAGTATCATATATGACGTGCTTTGTACTTATACATATTATTATTGTATTATTATTATTCGAAAAAGTTGTAATATGACTATAAAAACATAATGCTACTTAGAAACGTCTATTTTTATTACAAAATGATGCATCATACATTAGTTTTAGGCATCTAAATACAGTAGGTGACGATAGCTAAGGTATTTTGCCTTTAATATTTAACATCAATATTTCGAAAATAGATTATATTATTTAATATTATTACTTTCAAATAATCAATAAATACACATTAACAAAGTATTAAAATAATAAATTTCTAAAACAACTTTTAAAAGAGATCTTTATGTAAAAGTTTGAACAAGTTATTTTCTGTGCATACTTTTGTTAATATTTTATTGAAATTTAAATTTTGATACCATCATCCAAACTGCTGCAATAACTAAAATAAATTGAAAATTCTATTTTTTTATGATTTGTCGTCTGAGAAATTTGATGTTGCATTAACTATCAAAGACACATACTAGGGATTTTATTAAAATCATGCTTGAACCAAATGAGCGTTATTAAACACACCGGAGACAATAATACACGTGCATACTGAGGAATACCGAACGTGAATGTCTATTTTACAATATTCTGATAATTTTACAATCACTTATAACATAATTTAATCTTAAAAGAAAATAAGTCAATGTTAGACCTAATTTAAATACAAATCCTCAGTTTTTTAAGAAAAATAAATTAATTTTCAACACATTCTCTTCTTTTTCTTTTTATCTTTTTTTGGCGGGCGTGTGTGGAGGGAGGTGCAGAGAGCTTAATTTTCTCCGTAATAGAATCATTATCAATTGAAGGTTTTTTTTTTTTTTTTTTTTTTTATCTGCAAGAGATTATATTTTTCAAGTCACGTCACGTACATTCGCGCTATTTCATTTTATAAATTCTCGAATAACTCTGTTTCGTTGAAATTTTATATAAGTATGCAAATGAAATGTTCCAGATAAAGTTTTGCTTCGAACATTATTTAATCTTCATGGACCAAAACAAATTTTTATACGTATTAAAATCTTGTTTCAAACGAATTTGGTCACGTATTATTTGCTTCTGTCGGAAAAATTAAATCCGAGTAAATTTCCTCATCGCATTTAGAATACTTTTCATTATTTAGAGATTTGGGACTAATATGTTCCACTAGCATACATTTTTAAAATTTTCCTTCGGACATTTATTTATTTAGGAATTATTTAATTTTCCAAAAAATATTATTTTTCATTATAATTAGTATTGGCATTGTTCTTAAAGGGTGGGATTCAATTTAGCTTTATAATTTTTGTATTTAAATATTCATTTTTTAAATTCACATTGGATAGGAGCTGGCTGGATTTGTCCGAAGCGAAACGAGGGTATCTCCGGCTCGTTGTTTAATAATACGTACATACTGAATATAAATAGCTAAAAACTTTAGTGCTAATTTAATCTACGAAATTACATCGATTTGCATAAGATTTACAAGCTGAAATAAAACTATAAAATTATGTTTGAAGTCTATATTTACGAATGAATTAACACTTAAATCTTGTCAGAGTTATGTAATTATATTACAAAGAATTTATTGATATTCGAAAATGAATTAAACAATTTTGCTTGATACTTGCTTTATTTCCTTTACAGGGTTGCCAGTTTGTCCTTTTTTAAATTTAAAATTTTAAAATTCATAGTGGTAATTAAAAAAAAATATTATATTAAACAAAATTTACACCTATTAATTTCTGGTGTGAATTCAAAATTTTAATTTTAAAAAAGGCCAATTTGGCAACCCTGTCTCCTTAATTTTCTATTTTATCCTTTTGCGAAAACGAGATTTTCGCAAGTCTTTTACGTCCGAACTCTCCAATGTATTGGACAATTTTTGAATAAACCTGTGTTCACATTTTTTTTATCATTTATACAAGTGAGTTTTAGATGACTATTAATTTGTTTTAATAATATTAAATCTCTTTTTCAAACGATACAGATATATCTAAATTTCAAATTCGCTTAAAAATAATTTAGGTTAGTTAGGAATTTGATTCATAACGCTATAAATCACATACACACGTAACATTTACGTTTATCTCGTTTATATGCATTTTGCGTTTCAGAAAACAAGATTAAATAACATTTAAGTTTTGTAAATCGTTCTTCTATTCTAATTTGAATAACAAATTAAAAAAATTCGAAATAAAAAGTCGAAAAAAAATTCGCATCTGTAAACATGCATACGTAATAAGAAAAAAAAGGCATTTTCATTTCGTTCATAGCAGACGATATAATTTATTTCACTGAAGTAATAACGATGATTATTCACATTGTAAAACTAGTTATAGCACGAAACGAACACACCTCATATGTCACGTTTAACGTACAATTTTCAACTTGTTTTCATTATTACTATGTTTTATTTTTATAACAATTGGACGAGAACATAATTTACAAAAAATGGTTATTTTCGTTTTACTTTGAGACAGTTTGTTAATTAAAATGTATGAGGAGTACTCTCTATCTCTCTTTGGTTTTGACAATAAATAATTCAACTCATAATAATTCAATTAAAGTAACGTGAAAAAATAGAAGTATCTTTTCAAAGAAGAGAAGTAACTCAAGTTAAACTGTTTTCTATGGAGGCAAATTAAACAATGTTCGAAGGAAACCCATTTTCAAAACATTTTGTCCCCACAATTTTCTAAAATTTCAATAAAGCCAAATAATTCGCAAACTTGTGAAATGAAATAAAAGGAAATTACGTGACATGATTTGAAAAGCAGGATTTCTCGGAAGACAATGCCAGAAAATTGAAAATAAGATGCTGTTACTATATAAACCCTTGATAAGATAAAAAAAGTAGAAAAAAATTACGGCATTTTAAAACATTTTAATATTTATATAAAATTGTCTAACATTGAATACTTTCTTTTCTGATTTTTTTTAAATATATTTTTTAAAAGGGATTGAAATATGTTAATGTAATGGATTTATTTATGTATATTTAAAACTTAGAACTTTACTTTTAGAACTTTACTTTTAGAACTTTACTTTTTTTTTACATTATTTATGCAAGATATTATCCAAATTTATTATTGATATGTCACAGATGGGAAATTCTCTGGGGAATTTAAATATAAATTTTATTTATCAAAAGCAAAAACGTATTATACACTTATTAAAATCACTTTTATAATGCGCATAAAAAACAATACATTTATAGTTACATTATTATTCAATTTAAAATTATGAATTTGATTTTTTTTAAATTTATCCACACATTCTGCTCTAATGGCTAAATTAGGTACTTAGATATTTAGAATTTAGGGGGTTTTGTTTTATCATATTCACGGTGAAATCCCTGCATTATTTATAAAAGATATTATCCGAGATTCTTTAATTAGTGACAAGTGATGAATGGAAAATTCTTGGGAATTTTATGTTTTAAAAAGAAATACTTAAATCACTTTTATAACATACATAAAAATAATATCTTTATTTCAATAAATAATTACTACATTTAAAGCTGTATTCATTACTGTGAAAAATAAATAAGCGGAACGATTGGCCTATTAGTTAATGATGTGAAATCATTTATGTATTTGGATAATAAAATATACATGGATCCATAAAAACATCTACGAAAACTTATTTTATGCATCTCCAAATTATTTTACAGTTACATTTAAACACATGCGTAAATAATGTTTCTCATACAGTATTGAACACTCATTTTCCATATTGTACATAACAGTCTCCGCTATATCACGTTATATTCACTCAAATATATTGCCCTTTTTTCATATTTGTGCACATTTGTGTACTATCCCACTTCTTAATTAACACCGTACTTGAATAAACCAATATATACTACATAAATTTAAGAGAGACTGTAAAAGTAATATGAGTTTAAAAAAATGGTAACAAAAAACACGCAACATTTATATAATATAAGCAATATTACATACAAAGATTCTTAATTATTAGTAATTGGATAATATAATCTTATAAACCAATGATACAAAAATTATTTATTGAACAATTTGTTCTATATGTAACATCTATAAATATTAGTTGTTGTTTTTAATAAATCTTTATTGCGCGGGAGAAAAATTATATAAACTTTTATTCAGATATTTTTAGTTATGAAAAACTTTTATGCTGTTAAGTGCTGTTATAAGGATAATTTAACTCACAATCGTTGTAGTTTTGTTTCAATATTTAACTTTTTGTGGAAATCCAAAGCAAATAAGTTTATTAATTGCTCTAAACTAAATATTTATTTGATTGGTTGGTTGGTTGTATTGAGTTTAATGGCACAAAATATTTATTTGAAGTGACTTTACAATCAACCGAATATTCTTCAGTAAAATATAAATACTTTGATCTTTGAATAAAATATGCCAAGTTGAAATATCCTCCGGGAATTCATTTTATACTGATTTTGAAAAACTGAGATTAATTGATTTTGACATAGGGGAATTTTATATTCTCTGTCTCTTCATCTGTTCTTCTAACTGTCATCCGTTCCTGGGGTGCTAATGATAATTATATTTTTGCCAATTTCATTCGATTTCTTTAGTTAACTTTTGAGCCATTTCCAATTTCAAAGCTATTTATTTTTAATCATATTTTAGTCGTGCATACAAATGAAGTCTTTCAAAAATTAATGTCTTGTCGAAAACAAAAGTAATTTATTCTAAATTAAATTTAACTTTTAAAAGAATTTTATCATGAGTAATTTATTTTCCTACACATTTATTCCATAATAATATTTCTTGTGTATTTTCAATTTATTATGAATATCAAAATATTATTGGATTTAAAACGAGAACGAAAAATCATGCGTCAAGCATAAATTATGTAGCACTTTCCAACGCTTCCAAAATAATTTTACAAATCATTACCGTTTAATAAGCTGAAAAATAACATCTAAGTAAACAATTTGGAAAACGCATAACATATTTAAAACGTAATTTTAGGAATTTCCAACATATATTTCCAACATATACAATATTCGGAAACATATCCGAATACTTTTATTCAGCCCTGTATATGATCTATAGATTTGTATATATACTACATAGGATGCTAGATTTTAGTTCAGTTAGAAAACACGTAGCACAGTTTTAAATTCTCCTTCTGGAGTTTCTGTCAATAAACGGAAATGTGTTCGCGAACTTTTGTGCTGCCCTGTATATGATCTACAGAATTTATACACTCCACGTAACTGACAAAAAGTGGGTTAAATTTAAAATCGCGTTCAGTAACTTAAAACGCACTTCCAGGAATTATTGTTAACAGACAGTATAAACTTCTTTTGTGTGTCCCTGTAAATGAACGATGACTGCTATACACTTAATATTCTGTAGTAAGCCTCTTGTAATGCACCTTAGTGACATATATAAATTTCAATGCGTGTAAAACAGTGAAACATTATTTAAATAAACCGCAGACGATTTTTCTCCATAGACGTAATGTAACGGAAATCTTTTGACTGTCCCTGTAAAGTAACTATAAGTGCTATGCACACCCTATTCCATATTAAGCTTCTTGTAATGCACCTTAGTGATATATATCAATTATAATGTGTTTGAAATTGTGTAACATCATTAAAATAAACCGCAAATGATTTTACGCCATAGACCATAATGTAACGGAATTCTTTTGAGTATTCCTGTAAGAAAACTATAAGTGCTACACAATTCCGTTGAAATATGGAACATGCTATAGATAACGACAATAACATATAAAAATTTCAGAGTAATCCGAGCATATTTACAGGAGTTAGAGCACGGAAAGTCGGCCAGACGGCAGACGGCCATACGGCCAGAAAAACCGAAGTCATAAACACTTTTTAACTAGGTTGGAAAGTGTTAAAAATAATGTGATATTAGTGTTTTTTCTCTTAGATATTTTAAAAATGATTTCAAACATGAGAAAATTTTATTAACCCCTAATTTGACATTTCTTGTTTTATTTGGGAAAAATTTTATGTTTTTGTTTGAGGTTAAAAGTAATGCATGAAAAATTAAAAATTAGATTCCAAAATAAAGTTGTTTTTTTAAATTCCAAAAAGTGTTTATTTAAAATTCCAAAACAAACTGTCATCGACAAAATTATAGATTTTTTTTTAAATTATTGACACCATTCTTTTATAAGAGAGCGGGATATTACAGTTCAATTCCACCCGTTACTATTATGTATATAAAATATTATTATTGTATATTTTGGTGTTACTATCGTATTTTAGAATATTAGTTAACGTTTTCGATTGTTTATTAATGAATTCCCTTCTTCTTTTCAATATTCATTATAAACGTAAGAATTTTTTACCAATGAACATGATTAAAGCTATAGCTAAAATTTACATTCTCGAAATATTTAGCAGCAAACATATTTGAAATTTCTAAACATGGTCTACCGACTTTAGAAAATTCCCGAAATGAGAATCGCAGAAAAATATTAGTTATGATGCAAGTTTCTATCGGTTCTACTCTCGCACTACATGTTATATAAAATTAAACCTTACACACACACATTTTAAAATTGGAACACGCTCAGCCATCTATTGGTGATAATATAAAAGGTAAATATCTTTAACATTGAAGAAAGTTATGATGGGAAATAAAAATGTCGCCATAAAATTGATAAAGTTTACAATCCAGTAATCTTCTCGATTCTCATGCCTAATGTTATTCATAGTACTACTGTCTGTCTACTTACTGTCTAAAAATATAACATCTATTTTACAATATTTTACAATTATTCTGTTTTACAATATATTTTTAAATATTACATGTATGAGGTACTAAATTTAATTAGAAGTTGCAACAATGCTATTAGAGAAAATGCTTTGTAGAATTTAGTAAGCACTTTTCAAGATATGATGTGAAGATACAAATGCAGATCATATTCAATTTTTGTTTCACAGGAAGAAAATTTTTTGCAAGGAATAAGAAAACTCTTCATAATGTAAATGCAAAGATATAATTTTATTGCGATTATATAGTTCTGTCAAAAGTATATTTGGGACGAACATTTTACATGTTTCATAGATTGTCAACATGTGAAGTGACTGATGCTGCTCCACTTGCCATTATTAATGCTAAAGTAAAATACAAGCGATATTGTACAAGTATATTTTTCCAAATACAGCCATTATTGTTTTTAAAATCCGGATAGCGATTTAATTTTCCAGATTAAAAAAAATTACAATGTCAACTTTACTACACGTTAAAATAAATATTTGCAGCTTGTCAGATAAAATATAGTAAAAGTTTTTTTCAATGAAGAAATTAAATAATTGAAATACACACAACTTGTATCTATTGTAATGTTGTAAACAAGACATACAAAACAGAGTTCGGACGCCATTTAGGAAGAACATCGGAATTCTTGTGAAGTAATATTTTGCTTTATTTAATGAAAAAACAAAACGATAGATATGGTGACTATTACTTTATGAGAATTATGTTATTCAAACGTCTTAAATCCCTCGAATCCACTGAGGCGTACGAATCCTGTAAAAACAATAAATTATTTTATTGTTTAAATTTAAAAACAGTAAGCATTGCAAATTTTAGCGAGTACCAGAAACAACAACAACAACAACAAAAAACAATTAGTAAGAAACCGTTTTCTTAGCCAATTCGCATGGCATCAATTCACTTTTTCGGTAAAAATTTGATTGTTTATAGTTTTTTTAAAGATTTTCTATTACGATTCCGTCGCTAAATTTCACGCATCTTATATTAGGCAAATATAAGAGAATCAATAGCATATTATTTCAAAGTATTTTTAGAATGTGTGTCATAATCATCTGCTCCAATTATATATCAAATAGTCTTTATTCATTAGCTGCAATATTTCCACTTGGACAAAAATTATGGCTATTGGCTAAATATACATTTAAAAATATGTTAATTCTATTTAATATAGTTTAATTTAAATGAATCCTTTTACACAGCTTTTGAATAAAATTGAAAAATATATAATATTCTGATAATTTTTGAAAGTTCAATAAAATACATTATCACACATTTTGTCAAAATTGCGAAATGTTTTATGAACATAGAAATCAAATAATTATGCTTAGAAAATTCAGATAAGGCATAGCTGCCAACTTTTACGCTTTTTTCCTACCACTAAAATTTTATATTAAATTTTACCTTATTAAATCTCCGAAATCACCTGATTCAAGAAGACAAAAATTTCTATCAATTTTTAGTGGTAACAAAAATGCGTAAAAGTTGGCAGCTATGGATAAGGTAACAACCTTTTTGAAAACACAATACATTTTATACTGTATCATTTCCTTGTTTATTCAAATCAGAATAGTCCATATATATTCAAACATTAAGCCAAAACACGCATATGAGAACAAATAGGATGCCGTGAATTATGACTAAACTCGATGAAAATCGCATTTTATATTTAATTATATTTCACTTCATTCAAATTCTACCCTTATATTAAACAAAGAAGTCTGAACCTGCTTATACCGATTTTACTAAAGGTGTTTTCGCAGTCAAATCTTCACCGCAGCTTCACTTAGTGTAAACCTAACTTACTCATAGATCTGCTAGGCATAACCATAAAACCTCGGAACTCAGCACAAACTATTTTCATCTGCCAAATCATTCTTACGTAAAGATATTTCTAAATTAATAGAGCAAGGTTTCAGGGATGATAATACAAGTACAGAATACCAATTTTTGTATAAGAATTCAAGGCTTTCTATTCATGTATTCATTCTACAAACTGAAAATGAAAATTTCAGTTTGTAACTTGAACAATAATGAAGATATTTTACATATTTTCTATTATATTCATTTTCGTTTTATGATATCTGAAGAAAATTGCTGGGAATCAGTGGCCAATGCAGGCTTTTTCTATTGGAGTCCATTTTGTGAAAAGTAAAAGTTATTTTTGTGAAATTTATTATATAATTATGAAAAATAATATTTTGTAACGAAATATGAAATCTAGTTACTCAAGTTCAAACCAAAGGATTGCTAATAATATCTTCTTTAAGTCCTTCTGCTAAACTTTTCCTTTCTGATGCACTTGATTTGTTTGCAAATTACAGATTTTAAAATCTAATAAAATAAAAATAATTAATGAAGAATGTTTTTAAAGAACGAAATTTCGTCCTACTTTTAAAAGAGGAATTTTGTGAAGGAAGATATGTTTTATTAAAAGGAATTTTGTGATGAAACCTGTTTTATTAAAAGGATTTTTGTGAAAGAACCCTAAATAGGCAACAAATTTTGCCTGGATCGACCCCTGGAAGTGCATTGTAATGTGTTTTTCATTGTTTGTATTTAGAGGCATCACATCGGCCACCCGAATGAAAAGTGAAACAACTCAAAAATACTACATTTCACAGTTCAGGCAAAAGAAGATTTGCATGTTTTTACTGTAATATAAAACTATAACACTTATTGCTAAAACGATAACACTTATACTTTACTCTGCATGCAGCTGTAAAAGTGTAGAAAAAAACGTAAAATCTTTAAGAATTAAAACTTAGAAGAGATAAGGAGGATTGAGTAAATTTATACGTTCGCACAATTTAACCCTCTTCTATGGTGGTAAAATACCATACAGCATAATCTAGCAGTTTTACCGATAACTATATTTACGACACCTTTATGACACCAACCCTAATTTCCTATACAGAAACTGTTTCTTATGATACGCATTAGCATTCCCTTGAGTTTGTTCCAATGCTAGAAAAACTTTCTTTATTCTCAGTAGATTTTGTTCCTTGCAAATAATCACATATATAACTTTTCAAAAAAAGAAAACAAAAATCAAAGAAAATAATCACACTGATTAAAAACTTTTTATAATTTCTTATTCATTTTTATATGAATTTAATATGAATGAAATTTATGCATGAAAAATATGGTTCACACATCATAATATTAATAAAAATATATTATACTGTATTATGTAAACAATTCTTAACATAAATTGTTAAATATTGCGAAATACATCCGTTAATTAAAAATTGAATTCCGAAATTTTAGATATTTCAATAATCCAGTAAAGAAGCAGGAAAGACATGTATTTAATAAGGAATTTGAAGAGTGCTTGAAATATTTAAAAAAGTACAACTATTTCATCTAGGAACTTGTCAAACAAAGTTCTATTTTTAAGCTTGGGTTGTCAGATTAAATAACAAGGAATCACATACTTTTTATGAAAATGTGAAATTAAATATGACAAAATGTTTTTCTTTACATAAACATTTTAAATAATAAAACTCTACCATTTTATATAGTACATCACATTAAAACAGGCCTTAATTTCTAACAAAAAAAGTACTGGAGCCCTAATATTCTGCAGTATTAATAACCGTAGTGTGCCCCCCACCCCCATCCACCGTCACTCCAACCAGCATATTTATATTTCATACATTATATGTATTTGCAAAATTTAAAGCAATTTTATCTCTAGCAAAATTAAAATTTTAAATATACACTCTTAAAAGTGTACCTCTTATTTAAAAGGCACAAGCACCTTGTGCCTTCTATTATTTTAATATAAGAGGCCCGTAGACAATGTGCCTCTGATCAGGAGAAAAACGTTAGAGGCACATTGAAATGGAAGGCAGCGATAACAGAGCGAAATGTCTCAGAGGCATCACGTTAGCCTATGACAGATTTGTGCCTTTTAAAGAAACCCCAGTCAAGTTTCAGCGGCACGCTGATAAATGGACATGCGCAATACCCGTTTACCCGTCATGCATTGGGATCAGTGGAGGAGAAGCAGTGGCCGCCATTGTCAATACACCTGTGAACAAGACGAAGCAAATAATGAGTCTGGAATAAGTAAGTAGTATATTTAGTATTAGTACTTAGTATTCTTTTCTGTGAATGTTATAATATAAAACAGGATTCTTTATACATGGAGAAACTCCGGATTATGACGGGGTAACGATAAATAATTCGTCAATCTCTTAGTTATTCAAGTTCTATCATACTATTTTCAAAGATTTACGGGGAACGCGGCACTTATACCCTGCACTAGAAATCGTATAATAGGAGTCTTACCCTGCACCCTCTTGCGTACATCCATGTATATGTATATATTATGTATGTGTATCTCTCAGCCAATCTTTGTTTTTTTATGTTCATATAAATAGTACTTAATAAGTACCGTAATTTCCGGCGTATAATCCGCAGCTCAAAGAGTCGTTTTTCGACCCAGAAATATTATTTTATAAAATGTAACTTAAAAGATCGCTGTAAATATTTAACTACAATTATTGAATAAAATTTCTGGGTCGAAAAACGACTCTTTGAGCTGCGGATTATACGCCGGAAATTACGGTAATAAAATGAATAATACATTCTGTAAACATATATAGTATTTCTAAGACCATAGTCAGATTTTTTTTTTCTCGTGTTTGTGTGTGTATGGAGGGGGGGGGGTACCTTGTAGATGTTAAGCTACAGTACTTTTCTTTTAAATAAAAGTATAATATGAATTGATCCTTCCCAACTGTTTTTGAAGGAGGGGGCAGGTAGGCACTCACTTGGCGACAGCCTTGAATACTTTCTACATTTTATAAAGTTTCACAAATCACAATGTTGCTTCCCATTTTGCACTCTAAAACATTATTTGTATATTTCAAGTAAAAGTTCCTTAAAAAATATTATTTGTGTAAAAAAAAAAAAAAATAGAATTTAATTTAGATAGTGTTTTTTATAATTAAAAAATGGGGGGAATGTATGTTTGTTGTAATATTCTAAGCTTAAAATTCTGAAATTTTTTGAGTGGATCTCAATGGGATCAGGAGTTATCAAATAGAAGCTAAAACATTTACATTTATGGAGGGGGGGTAACCTTGTAGATGTTAAGCTACAGTGCCTTTCTTTTAAATAAAAGTATAATATGAATTGATCCTCCCCAACTGTTTTTGAAGGAGGGGGCAGATAGGCATTCACTTGGCGACAGCCTTGAATACTTTCTACATTTTATAAAGTTTCACAAATCACAATGTTGATTCCCATTTTGCACTCTAAAACATTATTTGTATATTTCAAGTAAAAGTTCCTTAAAAAATATTATTTGTGTTTAAAAAAAAAAAAAAAAAAAAGAATTTTATTTAGATAGTGTTTTTTAAAAGTTTTGGAAAAAAAGAGAAAAGGGGGGGGGGCATGTATGTTTGTTGTAATATTATAAGCTTAAAATTCTGAAATTTTTTGAGTGGATCTCAATGGGATCAGGAGTTATCAGGAAAAGCTAAAACATTGCCATTTAAATAACAATCTAACTCTATCTATTTTGTTATTTATTTATTATTTGCATGGTAATCTTCAGCTTTTATTTCATAATCCTTGATCCGATTGAGATCCCACTCTAAAAATTTCATAATTTTAAGCTTATAATAATGTTAAAAAAAAAAAAAAAACACTATCTAAAAAATTTTAAATTAAAAGAAAATTAGTAATATATATTTTTTAGAACTAAGCATACTCAACTTGCATATCAAATTAAACCTTATAAACCCCTCTTTAAAATGGGGGAGAGGGGGGGGGGTGATAAAATTCTGTATGTTTGATAGAACTTGAGAAATTCAAAATTAAAAAATATCATAATCATTTCAAAATTTCAATCAAATTTTCTGCAAGTCAAAAAATGATTTTCCAAAATTTGAATAATTAATGGTATGAAAACTTAATGCAATAAAAATAAAATAAAAATATATTCTCATTTATATCAGCAGGTAGAATATTGAAATTTGTTAGTTGATTTGGCATGGAGACCCAAATATTATGTTTTTCACCTATGCACTTTTTGGGTAAAAAATCATAGTTTTTCAAAAGATGGTAAAAAACACCAAGTAATAAATATCTGCCATCTCTGACTTAGCCATATATTGCCATTGAGTATTTCTTATTGTCAGTGATTGAGAGAAAACTATATTTTGTAGCAAACTATTCTTAAACCACCTTATTTTAACTCCGGTAGCCGACATTACCGATTGATGTTCTATTACTTCAGTGGCGCCTGTATCATTTTTCATGTTTTTAATGTTTGTCTTATTTGTTTTTAATAAAGCTTTTATGCCTTTTTATGTATAAAATAAATTGATATGTTGTCAAGGTTCTTTATTGAACCACAGAACTGACTTAGGCCACATGGGCACACATTTTAATATTTATTTCAAATTTATACTCGGGATGAGAAAATTTTCTATTAAAGTATTCTGCCTTAGACAAAATTTAATCAATGTCTTTGGATGCCATACTGGGAAATCTTTCTGCAGTAGACAGAATTTACTGTAAAGATATAAATTTAATATAAAATATAATTAAATCACAGTCTGTGCCTCTTATAATGGTGGCACATGCAAGTGCCACCATTATCAGAGGCACAGAATCTATTTTTAAATAAGAGGCACTTGAATATATAAATTCAACGGCACACTGTGCCTCTTAATTTCAAAGGCACTTACGCTGTGCCTCTGAATCCCAAAGGCACTATGTACCTCTTAATTTTAAAAGCACCGCATACCTCTTAATATTCAGAGGCACAAAAATTCCGAATGTACCTCTTAAATCAGAGGCACAGTTTTAAGAGTGAAACTATCTGCATTTAGCTGTCAATTATTCCACTTTTTCAGTTATCACTACGAATAGAAATCTGAATTGAATTATCTGAATAGAAATCTTTGTATAATTTTAACGTTAATTAATCGCAGAATTCTGCGATTAAATAAAGTAAGGATTGTGATTCGGAAATAGTGTTAACACAAAAAAGAATAGTTCGCAGCTATGCATTTTTATGAAAAAATGAATGACATTTTCAAAAATTATTATTTATATGTTGAAGAATCGAACAAAGATATGAACTTCGATATGGGAGGAAAAGGAAAGTGTAATTTAGGCTTAAGTTTTTCGGAAGCGCTTGCACTGGGCTCCGGAGCCCTGTATTTATGGGACCCGATGAATTCCGACCAATATTTAAATATTTACTAAAAGCAGAGAAGTACCGGACCCGGGATCCGGTGGGCTCCTGCGCAATTTAAGCCCTGCATTAAAACTTTTAATTTAATTTATTAACATATTTAACATACGCTGACAATTTTATTGGTCATAAGCTTCAATTAATGTCCTCCATCGGGTCGGGTAACCTGATTTTTTCCTACCCAATCCGCGTTTCGCGAAGGGTCAAATTGACGCAATTATTTTCGTTGCGGGTCGGACTGACATTAATTGTTTCGGGTCGTGTCGGTTTCTGTTTGGGATTCGCCTCTAACGACTCGTGTTCGGGATGACCCAACTTTTCAAACAAAATTGGAATATTGTTTCAAATCAAAAAAAAGATATATTTGAACATTAAATATATACATATTCCTTTTTCAGCATGAAACATAAAATTGATAATAGATATAAAATTGAAGACAATTTTTCCATAAATGTATTACAATAAAGTGCGTCTTAAAAGCTTATAGACAAACTTTTTTTGGATTTCAGATCTAACTAAACGAGTAAGAAAGATTAAATAAATTATGCAAATATATAATGATGAAATAAAAATAATAAAATACTCAAACAAAATTTAACAGTCATAGATTTAATATAAAAAATGAAAACAAAAATATGCTGTCCCAAAACTATATAGACAACCGGCGATTTAAGCTGGTTTAAATACTTACACCCAAAATTTGCATTTTCCGAGGTCATGTACTTGTGACACAATAGTTTCTTGAAACAAAAGCTAATCTGTCTTTCCGTTTCCCACTGATTGGAAAGATGCCTCTCAATGTGCAGTTCTCGAAAAAGAAAATTTTGCAAATCTACCTTTTAAATCGCACTCATTCTTGTTTTGATGCGAATAGTGACCATTTCTAAAACGTCCCGTGATGTCTAATTTCCCATAAAGCGAAGTCATTCTATCAAAAATCTCGCCAAATCACTTTTATTATTATAAAATTTTAGTGCAAAATTAATTTTGACAATAACTGGATTGTAACCCTAATTTCTTATACAGAGACTGTTTCTTATGATACGCATTAGCATTCCCGTCAGTTTGTTCCAATTCTAGGAAAACTTTTTTTATTCTCAGTAGATTTTGTTCCTTGCAAATATCCACAATTATATAACTTAAAAAAAAATCAAACAGAAAAGGTTGGAAAGTTGTGGACATTGCAAGAAAATTTGAACGCAGCAAGTTGGAATTTACCTAATTATGTCTAAAGTTGAGAATTTTGAAAAGGATACCAATCTGGACGACAAAAGAAAACAACTAAACGGCAAGTCAGAGAGATTTTGTGATTAGTTTCAACCGAAAACCTGCCTGTACGGTCATTTTCTAAAGGCGTAAGTGTTCCAGTATGAAAATCCACGGCCCAAGAACGGCTGCAGGCAATTACATTTCTTGATTTTCGCGAAATAATTCGTACGCCAAAGTTTATAAAACGGCATAAAGACGCTTGTGTTCCGTGGGCCCGAAATCGCATGAATTGGACTGATTAATGGTTGAGTATTCTTCTTAGTTATGAAAAGAACTTTAATTTAGATAGCCCGGATGGTTGGGCATATTACTGGTACGATATTCCTAACGAACCACGATCTTTTACCAGCAGACAACAAGGAGGGAGTTAATTAATAGTATGGGGAGCGTTTTCTTATAATGGAACAACCGATATTGTTTTTTGAAAGGTTATCAATGTTCCGAAGATTACTAAAAAACGCTTGAAGTATAGTTGTTTCGATTTGGAAAGTTTCCAGGTGGGGACAAAAGGATATACCAGCAAGACAATTGCTCCATTCACGTGTCCAATTCTACAATGCAGTGGTTTAGACAAAACCAGGTAAATGTTATGGACTGGCCCACTATAAGTCCTAACCTAAACCGGATAGAGGATCTCTACGTAATATTAGCTGGAGACATATATGCTAATGGACGTAAAGTTGCAACTGTTCAAGATCTAAAGCTACAAATTGAACAAAGCAGTTTTTTTTTAAAGCCAGAATTTCTTCAAACTCTTGTTTTGAGTATGCCTGATCGAGTATTTGAAGTGATTAGAAAAAACGGCTTAAAAATTTTAATGTTAAAGGGAAAAAAAATAGTTGTCCATAAACTTTTAGGACAGTAAAATTTAAGTTTTAATTTTTCTCTCAAAGTCTGTGATTGTGTAATTTTTTTTTATAGTATTATTATTGTATTGATATTATTTATAATGAAATTGTTTTGAATATTTATTTTGAAATTGTTTCTGCTCTTTTTCAATTGTAAAATAAGAAAATCCCGTTGTCTATAGACTTTTGGGACCCACTATATACATTAATTTTCTTCGATTTCGGATTATTAACATCTTTATAAAGTGTTATGTCTCTTCAATGGGAAATCGCATTCTTGAACATCTAGTATTAAACATGAAGAACATGTTCATTTATTTTTATCCTTTCATTATTTGTCTATAATTTTTTACCGTCATCTGTTTTTTAAATCATATGTCAGGAATTCAGTTTCTACTTATGAGAAAGGAAATGCAATACGACACACCTGGCGCATCTTAAAAAAAAGGCTCTATATGGTATCAGAAAAAAAAGATCACATGATAAAAAAATGGCTTATGGCTTGAAAAAACATTCAATGGAAACCTTTTCCTTAAAGGCATTGCCAGAAAACGGATTTCAGTAAGAATCATTTTTATTTTTGTTCAAAAATATGCTTTTTAGAATAAAATGTAAGTCGCTTGAGGTACTTTTAAACGTGATATTGTTATGAATTATTCAGACTACGTGTACCTATGAAAATGAAGCATTTTTCAATGTTTGGTGTGAACATTGCCTTTCATTTAGAGAAAAAGTATTCGGCTATTTGTATAAGAGAAAGAAAGTGCATTTCAAAAGAGAAATTAATAGGAATTTGGCGTTTTCTTCATAAAGTTTTTTTTTAATATAGGCACTTGAGATTAACGTTATAATGTTCATTTGTGTTAGCATATTCCATCGTTAATACTTTTTATTAGATTAATGTAACGTTTATAAGATTAATCATAATGTAATCGTTATCTATATTATAAAGGACAAGCGTGTCCGTGTGTAACGCTGACGTCATTTTGAGAATGGCAACAGTTGACGGTAAAATTTCGGTTTTGGGATTTTTGCTACTGCAATTTTTTTTATTTCTAAACATCGCATATTTTTAATTTTACACCGTTATATAGGGGAAAAAATCTACTTTCAAATGCAATTTGTTTGAAAACTTGTTGTATCTTAATTGACTGATTTATTATAGCATTTAAATTAAATTTCAAGCATGATTTAAACAAGAACGAAAAATCATGCGTCAAGCATAGATTATATAGCACTTTCCAACGCTTCCAAAATAATTTTACAAATCATACCGTTTAATAAGCTAAAAGCTACCATCTAAGTAAACAATTTAGAAAACGCATAACATATTTAAAAACATAATTTCAGTAATTTCCAACCTATACAATATTCGGAAAAATATCCGAATACTTTTATTCAGCCCTGTATAGGATCTATAGATTTGTATATATACTACATAGGATGATAATTTTAGTTCAGTTAGGAAACGCGTAGCACAGTTTAAAATTCTCCGTCTGGAGTTTGTCAATAAACAGAAATGTGTTCGCGAACTTTTGTGCTGCCCTGTATAGGATCTACAGAATTTATACACACCACGTAATAGACAAAAAGTAAGTTAAAATTAAAATCGCGTTCAATAACTTAAAACGCACTTCCAGGAATTATTGTTAACAGACAGTAGATAATTCTTTTGCGTGTCCCTGTAAATGAACGATGACTGCTATACACACAATATTCCGTAGTAAGTCTCTTGTCATGCACCTTAGTGATCTATATAAATTTCAATGCGTTTAAAATAGTGAAACATTATTTAAATAAACCGCAGACGATTTTTCTCCATAGACTAATGTAACGGAATTATTTTTACTGTCCCTGTAAAGTAACTATAAGTGCTATGCCCACCCTGTTCCATATTAAGCTTCTTCTAATGCACCTTAGTAATATATATAAATTACAATGCGTTTAAAATAGTGAAACATTATTTAAATAAACCGCAAATGATTTTTCCCTATAGACCGCAATGTAACGGAATTCTTTTGAGTGTCCCTGTAAAAAAACTATAAGTGCAACACATTTCCGTTGAAATAGGGAACATGCTATAGATAACGACAATAACATATAAAATTTGCAGAGCAATCCGAGCATATTTACGGGAGTTAGAGCACGGACAGACGGCAGACGGCAGACGGCAGACGGCCAGACGGCCAGACGGCCAGACGGCCAGACAAACCGAAGTCATAAGCACTTTTCAACGAGGTTGGAAAGTGCTAAAAAGAAGTCTATCTGTATTGCTTGCAGACGATAACATGCACTTTAAACAATATAAATAGTTCAGCATTTGTTTCCAGCTAATGTTCAATAACGAAATGAAAACTTCATTAAACAATAAATAAAACACAGATTTAACAGACATGTAATTGAAATAAGTGCTTAAAACTGCTGAAATTATCACAATTAAAAAAACTGTTGTAGATAACGAAATTTTTAGCAATTTCTTCGGCTAATATCTTTCTTGACGCCAGTACGAAATTATTGCTTTTAATAAATTTAAAAATTTTATTTGAATATATAATTGACATATTTTATATAAAAAATGCTCTTTGGTATTGTTAGGGGCCAATCTAAAAAAAAAGTGTTAAATGTAAAAAATCTATTAGAGTTTTCAATTTAAAAAAAATGGTTTTCACATATATTCTCTAATCCGAGAAGCCCGGGTTGGATGTCCTAGTTACATTAATGTAATGATTAATGTATTCGTTAACGTTATTCAATAGCACATTCTAATTCTTTAGTTTTTCATTAAAACTTTGCAGCAAGCTTTAACCATTTCAGGGGCAAGTAATTATGTTTCAGTAACCACAATTTTTGAAAAAAATGTATTTGAAAGTACGGAAATACAATTTTATATCACCCATTTTCACACCAAAATTAAAATAATTTTTTTATTAAAATGAAGTGGTATAAAATGTATCCCACTTCCATTCAAGTGGTTACAAGTGTTCATGATGTTGTTCAATCTATCTGTCCATTCGGGACATATTTTCGTAAATTTCGAAGTTTATTTACGTAATGGAGCATATTTCCCAAAACTTCTTTAGGCGTACCAGCTCTAAAATTACAACGTTCAAATACTTGTACAGAAAATGAAATACATAACATTATTGTTAAATGTAAAACGACTTCGTTTATAAATTATATCTCAGCAGACTAGCATACTGCAGAAAGTGAGGTTTCGTGGATTGGTGGATATGTTTTGTACTCTGTAAGAATTGCACTAGGATTATCAGCAAGGCTTTACAAATGAGGTCGCTAGGTCGTGACTGGCGACCAATTTTTTCTGTCTGGCGACCAAATTTTTTAATCTGGCGAAGTTTTTTTGTACAAAAACTGACCTAAAAATGATCCCAAACGGCATTTTTTCTTCCTTACACCTCTACTTGTGCGCGGCAAACAGTGATCTTTCTCTTTTCTCGCACTTTTAATGGAAGAACCAAATTTAAAAGATATTTTCCATCCCATGCACAGAAAACGCCATTCTTTTCTGCTCAATTCAATCAATATGTCACGTGATTATAATGAGCGGGGATAAAGTAGCTTTCAATAAAATAGTAAGACATGGTGTCAAACCAGCCTCTGTGACATCTAACATTGGATACAACGCTAAAAAATGCTCAAGTTTTTTTCGTAAGTAAAAAATCAGATTTCTGTACTGCAGAGTTAAAATTGATTAATCTATCACATTCATTTTAAAGACTAACAACATATAAGTGAGTATAAGTAATTCATTTGGCATAAATATATAAAAATTAATTAATAATTCTAAACTGTGTTTGTTAATTTTTTTTCTCATGTGATTTATATAAAAAAACTTTGTGCTTTTTTATTAATTAATAACGGGTAGAGGGGTATTTTTTACTGACAACATGAATTTTTTGCATCAAATTTGTAAAGCCCTGATTATCAGGGAGTCTACCAGTAAACAGTCTATGATCAATTGACAGATTTTTGAAATAAACTCCGTCCTCTCTATAAAAGACTTAAAACACGGGAAAAAAAAATCACAACGTGTCTTAGATTTGACATACTGAGTTAAATGAATGTAATGTAAAAACACAAATTATCTCTTAATGATCAAATTAAAAATACAGATCAGATCAGATTCACAATTTTTTAATAATGAAAATAGTTTTTAAGTTGCTCGTTTTTGTTAAGACGGAATCAATGGTTGCATTTTTCTATAACAGCAATCTTGGATCATTGTTATAGTTCTCAAAACGGATTGAATGCCTGAGAAAATTAAAAAGATTAAAAAGCAGATTAACCATATGATTGGTGATAAAATTCCCTATCAACGAAAAAGAGATTTTCATTTTATGTTGAACATAAAATTAATTTGAAGTTTAATTTAAATGGATAATAATATATGTTGCAACAGAATATGCTCGGAATTTCATTTTACTCTTTTATTGTGTTTTTTATGTTGCGTCGAGTAAAACGTCTGTTTTATTGTAAAAAAAAAAAAAAAAATTATAGAAAAATGTGAAAGCATATAAAGCAAAATGAAAAATTACTGAAAGGTTACTCATGTCCATTGTGTTCTGAAATCCAAACTGCCTGCATTCTGATCCCGCTCAAGATGTAATTTTTAACCCAAAAAAGGGCTAAAATTACAGTTATTTTCTTATTTTCGTCAAAATTACAAAAATATAAGACTTGTACCTGAAAAATTAAAAATAAATTTAATTAAGATATAATCACTTTTTTTTGTTGCTACGAGTATCTTTTAGTCTGTCAGTTTTATCATGCTATACAACTGTCTTTCATAAACGGCTGTGAAAAATATAAAAGAATAAAAATCGAGAAAAAAAACGTTTGTTTGCTTCCTTGAATTTGAATACCACTAATATCTTAAGTATTTTCGCTTTATTTTTCTCAGTTAAAATAAACCAGAGTATACTTGTAGAAGGTACCGAAATTCAAATGAAAATAAACGACCGCTTGAAGATATCCCCCATTTTTGTATCAGTCCGCAGGACAAGTATTCAGAGAGCTGTGTATAGCTGCTAAATTTTACAATTCACATAAAGTTCAATTTTAATTAGTCGTCGCCAGAGTTAAAGAAAACAGGAATGAAACTTTGTTTTCACTGAAGAAATATATTCACATCGTATCTTGAAAAATTTGTGAATAAATTGTATAAGTTACATTTTTGCGAACACACTATTAAAAATTTTACTGTATAATAACGGAGAATCTATTTGTAATAACTTTTGTGAATAAAAAGGGAGCTGAAAACAACGCCAAAAGGAAAATATTATAAAAATGCCAAAAGTATCTCTCTCCTACAACTTTCTCTCGACCTGAAGGTTTGAATGGTTTTTTATGCAAATGTTGAAACCTTTTTATAGCAACACATATCATCATGCTTCAATCTCTCACAAAGATTTCTTAGAAAATGGAGCATAAGGGATTTTCCAAATTCGAAATTTTATTTAAAATATTTTAGAAAGCTGTTTAAGAAGTTGAAAATTTCAGTGATTTTTTTACGCTTTAGTTCTTTAAAAGAAAATTACAGCATCTTTCTACATATAGCCATATGAGATGTTCATTCTGAAAACTGAGAAACAGGATGGGTGTGATTTCTGTTTAAAATTGTATTATTAAAGTCTAAGCCATTCTAAAATTACTTAAAGCTAATCATTTTAGTAAGAATTGAGATAAACTCCGTAAGTTGTGTGTGTCTGTGTGCGCAAGTACGTGTGTGTCAGAGATTTTTATTTTTAATTATTTTATTAAATCTTTAAGAGTTCCATCTGGATCCCCACCAATGGAGATCAAACTTACTAAGGTGTCCTGCATGGTTTAATCTGGCTCCGACTACTGCTTTAATGTAATTTTTGTTGTTGTTTTTGTTTGCTCGTTTATTTGTTTTGTTACTCATAAAACTCTCTTAAGAAGTTATTTACGGGATTTTTTTTAAAAGTTTAATTTGTCACGTCACAAACAGAGAAGAAATAGGTGACTATTAACTTTAGTGTAGTTTTTAAAGAAACATGTGATAGCTTTTCTAAAACAACTTGTCATTTTTAGCAACCAGTGTGTTAATTGCAGTTTTAAAAGTCACTTGTTTATTTCTACATTAAAATGTAAACTGCGATAATTGCACTAGCTTCAGTACAAGATTGTTCGATAAAATCCTAAAGAAAGGCAATTTTTAGTTACATTTAACATAAACCTTGCAATTTAACACTAGAACTACCGGAAGTTTTACTCAAGGTTTTTAAAACTATTTCTCACCCGAAATTTGATTTAAAACCACTTAACTTATTCATTTAACGTATTTCTGTGAGTTTTATATTTAATTATTTTTTTTTTTTAATTTCTGACACGAACCCGGAATATATTCATTTGGTAAACGTCAAAATGACTGTTCATGGTAGTTCTAGTGTTAAAAATAATTGAAAATAAACTGAAAAATTCCAATTTGTTCTGAAAATAACCTTTCAAGCAGTATTACAGGGTTCGTACGGATCAGGGAATTTTCCAGGAGTTTCACCAGTATTTTCTTTATAGAAAAAGAAATCTAGATTAAACTCGCGAACCTTCGCCTTATTTTAACCTTTTCCGGCACAGACAAATTCTGTTCGTAAAATGAGAAATTACTGACTGACACCGGAATTTTCAAACGACCTTTTTAGAAAACAAGAACTCCTTATTTTAAGCTTTCATTATAGAAACAAAATTTTATTAAAATATTCTTTGTGCCGAATGCAAGTTTGGAATTAAAATTAGATGTTCCCGGAGTGGGACCACTCTTTAACTGTGCCGGACAGGGTTAAAGAGAGATTTTCTGTAGGAAAATACTAATACCGAAGAATTTCCTGGTCGCAAACTTCCAGGAACCGTAAGAACCCTGTATTATAAATGGCATAAAAGGATAGCAAATTCTCCCGATATCAAAGAAATTGTCTCTACGTATGTCTATTGATATGTTAACCGTATGTTGCAATCTAATGGACAAGTAAAGTAAAATAGCTGCATCGATTTGGTTCTATTAGAACTAAACGAAAAGAATGATTTAATTGAAACGATAACATTTGTTTTTCGAAAAGGTAGCTTTTATTATTATAACCTTCATCACAAATGAGCTTAAAATGTTAAATATGATAATTTGAAGGATAAATGATAATTATATTTGTAACTAGTATGTTGCAAGTTATGTGAAAATTAATCTTGTATGCATGTAACAGCATTACATAAAATTTTATCTGCAATAAAATAGTTCTGCTTATGAGTTGTTTTCTGAATAGCCAGGGAATAGTCCAACTTTTTAAAAGCATATCTAAGTCAATGCTTACTATTTTAAATGTGATTCTAGTCTTAATCAATGAATGGGTGGTTCTGATGTATTTTATCCTACTTAATTTTAATTAATATTTTTACAAGAAGTTTAGAATAAAATTTTACTGCAATAAAATTGATGCAAATTGTTATAAAATTGATAAAAAAAAACTTCAATATATATACTCGTAATATTGTATTATTTTCCATACACGTATCTGTTCCTTTGTGATTGTAATAAAAGCTTGAAATTATAATGAGGCTTTCAGGACACCATGAATATTAATATTGCCAATCAATACAGTTTATAATTTTGAGAGGCATTATCTGTAATGTAAATTTTAAATTATTTTTTTCTTTGTGTTTTAAAATTTAAACAGTGATAAAAGTACACATTGCAACTTCATTAACAAATCCATCAATTAAAGCCATACTTATTTTAACTTTATTTAAACATTGTAACTTATAAGACATTCAGAATGACTTTAGCTTGCAAATTGTTCCGAAACTATCCTTTCATAAAGAATTATTTCTGGAGTAAATGGCTTTAAAGTTCTTAACTCCTTAAAGAAATTGCTTCCACTTATCGCGATTAATATTTGAAAAGTTTGTTGGAGACTAATAGATGAATAAAGTAAAAGAGCCTGCATTGTTCAGTTCTTTCAGAATTAATTCGAAAGAATGTCTTTAAAACCATTTTGCTCTAAAATATAGCTTTTATTTATATTTCTTTAAAATTTTCATTATTATTATTATTTAAAAATATACATGATTAAAACACACACTATGTGAGAAAAGTAAATTCGTAATATTATTTGCAAATATCCGTTATATATCTTCAAGAATTCTAAACATAAGCATGTATATATATATATATATACTTAATGAATTTTCTATGGTGACATTCATTCAATATTATTATTTTTATAATAATAACGATGCCTTAATAATTTTCAATTTATATCAAATCAGATTAATTGTATTATAAGTAGAAAGGCTACGCCCCAGTTCACACTACCACTTCGATGTCTTTTATTTAATGACTAGCTGGAATTCGACCGTCTAGACAGTCGCTTGGTATGCCCTCAAAGTATATTTTAGATGCAGACAGGAATGTATAAATAAAATACTTTATTCTAAATTTCACGAAAACAACTAATACAAATATAAAAATTGCATGTAAATGAAAATTTTGGGACGTAAATAATAAATTTTATTCATGAGCATCCTGAAAAATTCTGAGGTGTCTCCAAATATTATCTACTAAATAAAGTAACAAAAATAAGTAGAATATTAACCTATTAACGTAATCAAAATGTTTCTTTAACCCTTTCCGGCATGGTGGGTTATGTTCCGTCCCACTTAATTTTAATCCCCAAATGCCACAAAGGCACCAGAATTTTGAAATAAATTTTTGCCTTTTATAATGTATGTAAAGAAAGGCTTTTACTTATTTGCCAATAAATTTGTTTGTAAAGCCTGGTATATCTCAATATCATCAACATTTTAGTAATATAAGTACTTTGTGTCTGAAAGGGTTAAGCGATTAAAGGGGATGTCGAAAGTTTTGACGGGATAAGAATGAAAGTTTGAAGTCCGGCTACTTGAAAATATCAGTAGTTGCATATCTGTCGATATTTCTCGATTACAGAAAAAATCTTTTGTTTCGGATCTACAATATCCCCTTTTATACCCTAGAGGTTTGGATTTGTAAAATCGCTTATATGTGTGTTGAACACTTTTTTTAGTATATTTGTTATGCTGCACTTCACATTCCTACCTAAAACTGCTGCTGAGATGTGGCGTAAGGACGTTTTCCTCGAACGAATACATCTGACATACATGATATATGTAATTTACTTCATTTTTAATACGTTACCTTCAACATGATTTCGACATTTTAACGATATGATTCCCTTATAGGCAATCTTTCATATTCAATGTTGTTGAAAGCTTTTGGTAGTAAATATGACAAAAAGGATTATAATTTCTCTTTAAAAACAATATAAGTATTATTGAATTACTGAAAGTGTGTCATTTAGCTTTTCTGCTTGTTTAACGTTAGATATTGTATATCAAGTACACACACAAACATTAATTGTAGACATAACATAAATAATAATGGAGTAAAAACTGATCTAGTAATATGGGATTACTTGCTCCAGTGACATGAATTAATGTAAACAGTTACGAATGATAAATTGTGCTTAATCATTACTACATATTTTTATCTTGAATATCCATCATACAATGAAACATAAAAAAAAACACTTTTATATAAATGTGGTTAAAATATTCCTGGCTAGGAGGCGGTATCGACTTAAAAGAAAGATGATTTTAAATTACTTTATCTAATTTTAACTTGGAATATTGTTGCCGTATGCGAAAACATTAAAATAATCCATTTTAAAATTTTAGTTATGCAATTTCCCACCAGAGCCGCTATCAGCGTAAATAATGTAACGAGAAAATTTTTATCAAAATATTTTTTTTACGATCGCAAAAGCTTTTGCTGAAGATTTCGTCGAAGTTCGTTTGTGGTAAGTGAGCCTAAAATGGATTTGAAAAGTTAGTTGAAGACACAGTTATACACATAAATAGATACACGATGCATCATAAGTTAAATAAACGTAATAGAAAATAGCTCTTCCAATTGGCGATAAAGTGTAATTCATCTATATTGTTTTTTGTTGCCCTGTAAAAGAACTATAAATTCTACATCCTATATTTTCAATGGAGAACGTGACTCAGTAATGCACAAATTTCGTAGAGTTATAAATAACGCAATGATATTTAAATGCATTTTGAATAATTATCTCCTATAGACGTTACTGTAATCGATTTCTTTGTGCGGCCCAGTATAATAACTATAGATACTATATACACCTTCTTTGAGAAAAAATATTGTAGGTAACTGTAACAACATACTAAAATTTCGTTATCATCAGCATTCTACAAATCATACGTTTAACATGTATTCGTTTCATATATTCGACCCTGTTTTGATTTTTGTGCGACCCTGTAAAATAACTATAAATGCTATATACACCCTCGTATAGGAAAATATATGCTGTAGGTAAATGTATAAGATACTAAAATTTCATTACAGTGAGCATTCTACAAACCCCTCATTTAATATATATTTGATTCATGTATTCGTATAATTTTGTACGGCTTTGTAAAATAAATATAAATGCTATAAACAAACTCTTCTAGGAAAAAACTTGCTATCTGTGACTGTAATAACATGCTAAAATTTCATTACCGTCAAAATTCTACAAATTCCGCATTTAATATATATTCGTTTCATTTACCCGTATCATTTCGCTAACATTATACGAAGAACCAAAAGATATTCAAAGAACTCAATCATGAACATAGAAATATATGTTCATGAACTCAATAAATCAAAATGAATAAAAATAAAATAAAAAAACCCCTTATAATAGTAATCAAAACTTGCTAACGCCATCGATCGAGTGATCAACACTATGAATCTCATCAATCCTAAAGAATAATCGATTCGTTTCTGAAAAGGAAAAGCCCTCAGCTCATTGGCTGATATTATTATTCAATTTTTTATGAAACTAGTCTAGATGGAACCCGTCAAAACTTGACGGCAAACAACTTGATAGTACTGCCATAAAAATAAAATTCAGAGATGTTTTAAAATGTTTGAAATTTTTGCAGAATAATTCAAATAAATAAAAAACCCACTTCAAATTAAAGGTAAGTTGGGGACCGGCAATTGGCTGAGTTACACTGGCACATGCACTCACAGAATCATGCCACATGACACACATTTATCGCTGTTGCATAGTGCCTAACATCGCACTAAACTTTCGTACAATGTAGGTGAATTAATTTAGGAGGTTAAACACGCTTCAAACCAGATTATTTTTAAAAGAAATACATTCAAATAGGTTCCATGTAGGAACATGAACCTAAATATATATTATTTAGATATATTTTCTAGTTAGAAACGTCTTTAACTTGGATCAAATTAACTCACATTGTACGGAAGTTTAGTTGCAAGTTGGCAGGTATGCTGTTGTGTCAGCAAATGGAAAACCATTTGCTGGCACAACATCGATAAATCATACACAATTGTCATTATACAATATGAGTTAATTCAAAATGCATTTATATACACTACACACTTTTCCATCTACTGATCTGATAACCATTTTGTCATTAGAGTGTATCTAAATACAGTTTGTGATATAAAACAAAATTAGCATTCGCCACTCAGTGAGTAATACTGAAAATTTGGCGATTGATTTTATTGCCACCACTGGCCAAACTTAATAGTCACACTCGTTAATTGCGAAGATTGAATGGAAAATGAGATTTATTTTTGCTGTCGTCCGACGAATTAAAAAAAATTTAAACAATGCATTTTTAATGAGAGCAATAGTATTTAATGATGGAACCCGTCAAAACTTGACGCAGGGATGAGATTTCTCCGCTTTTTTGAATACCAGTATAATCTTACGGAAAATGTTTTTTTTTTCTGTAATCGGAACATTCTGCGATTTAACAGAACAACAAGATTATACTGGTATTGAAAAAAGCGGAGAAATCGCATCCCTGTTGACGACAAACAACTCGATTGTATCACAGAAAAATTTTCATAACCGCTTCAAAATGTTAAATTTTTTTACAAAATATTTCTTACCAATAATTTAAATAAATAAAAAATCCATCTCAATCAAAATCCAAGCTGAGAACCGGCAATTGGCAGATGCACTAACAGAACCACATTCATCAGACGCTCTTCCATTTATCAGCACACCACGAACAAACATTACACTTATGTACTATCTAACATTAGTAGTACAAGGACTTTTTTACTCGGCAGTTTTTTTAAACACTAGCCAGTAACAAATTTACAAATACTTGATAAAAAAGTGAAAAATTCGTCAAAGGATTGTGAAATAAATAGCGAAATTTGTCAAATTGTGTCGGGAAAGATATCACGACATTCCTCAAATGGCCTCGGGAATGAAATCAGCAAATTCGTCAAATTGTCTCGGTTAATAAATCGCCAAATTTGTCAATCAATTGCGGTAAAATCACGAAATTCGTCAAATGACTGCAAAAAAAGGAAGCTAAATTTGTCAAGGAATCCGTAAATAGCAGATTTTGTCAATCGATCACGAAAAATATAGTGAATTTCGCAAAATTATTGCGTAGAAAAATTAATTTCGTAAAACTGTCCTGAAAAAATTCGTCAAATAGTTTCAGGAAAAAAAATCGCGAAATTCGTCAAACGATCTCGGGGGTAAAATCACGAAATTCGTCGAACATCAGCGGCAAAATTGCGAAATTCGTTAATCGATAGAGGAAAAATAGTGAAATTCATCAAATGGTCTCAGGTAAAAAAAAATGTGAATATCGCCAAATGGTTAAAAAATATACTAATATTGTCAAATGGCTTCGAGAAAAATATCACAAAATTCGTCAACTGATTTCGGGGGAAAATTGTGAAATTTGCCAAATGGTTTCGAAATTCGTGGAGCGACAGCGAAAATAAATCTCATTTTCCATTCAATCATCGCAATTGACGAGTGGGACTATTAAATTTGGTCAGTGGTGGCAATAAAGGCAATCACCAAATTTTCAGCATTACTCGCCGAGTGGCGAGTGCTAATTTTATCCTATATCACGAACTATATTTAGATACACTATAATGATAAAATGGTTATCGAATCAGCAGATGGGAAAGTTTGTAGTGTATATAAATATATTTTGCATTAACTGACGTTGTAAACGACGTGACATCGAACGAAGAACGTTTCATCGTTGTTGTGACGATGAAAATTGTGTATGTGTTATCTCTATTGTGTCAGTAAATGGTTTTCCATTTACTGGCAAAACAGCGAAAATTTTGTGTCAGATGACAGAAATTCTGTGAGTGCATATACCAGTGTAACTCAGCCAATTGCCGGTCCTAGACCTAGATTTAATTCGAGATGGGGTTTTTATTTATTTGAATTATTCTGCAAAAATTTTGAACATTTTAAAACAGCTATGAGTTTTATTTTTATGGTGCTATCAAGTTGTTTGCCGGCAAGTTTTGACGGGTTCCATCTAGACTAGTTTTTCAAAAAATTAAATAATAATACCAGCCAATGAGCTGAGGGCTTTTCCTTTCCAGAAACGAAGCGATTATTCTTTAGGATTGATGAGATTCATATTGTTGATCACTCGATCGATGGCGTTGGCAAGTTTTGACTACAATTATAAGGATTTTTTTTATTATTATTCATTTTGGTTTATTGAGTTCATGAACATATATTTCTATGTTCATGATTGAGTTCTTTGAATATCTTTTGGTTCTTCGTATAATGTTAGCGAAATTATTTAGTGCGCTGTTTGTATGGTACAGAAAATCAGTTATCTCACCTTCGTAATATAATTGTAAACCGTGCTTTTGATACATTCTGGTGTACTTTTTTCTTCTTTTTATGTCGTATGTATTTTGCTACTTTAATTTTTTTAAATCTAAAAATAATGGTCGAGGTTTTTTTTTGTTTTTTTTTTTTCTTTTAGGGGTTAATTTTTACTTGGAAAATCTGAAATTTCATTTTTTGAATATAATATATCAAATGTTTTAATAGTTACATACGGCTGTAAAATATTGAAAAGTTTTGATTATATATAAAAGCCACATTTTTGTTGTTGTTTATTGATAGATGATATTGACTTTTGCTTAAATGATGTGCTTTCCGTGGAACCCCCAGCATCACTGCTAATATGTGAAATCCTATTTTCCAAAATAATTTACAGAGCCAGTGTGTTAGTGGCGATATGAATTAGAGATGTACTGAGCACTCTGTATTAGGCCAAATTATGTACTCGTCGAATACTTATTGGTTGTAAAATTTTACTTTCTTTTTGCTTTAATTAGTTGTAAAATTTTATTATTTTTGTTTTAACCCCCACAAAACACTGCACTACACTTTGCGACAATGTTGTTGGTATAACAGAAATATACCATAATGTCCCCCCCCCTCCCTGTGTGCCAGAGATGAAAATGCTCTAATTTTTAAAGTTGAAATTTCATTTTTAAATGTTTTATTTAAATTTTTATAAAACTACATTCTGGTGTTTTTATCAATTTAAGTTTTTTGATCAATTGTACTTTTTGTGGTTTAAAGAATCAATGTATAAAATACTCTGCATTTGGCCAAATTTTGACCATATACTTTCTCAATACCAAATGTAACCCTAAATAACAAATGGAGTTGCTAAATAAGACAGACTGCAGATATATTTCCAGAAAAAAAGAAATGATCGTACTATAAATAGTTTCCATCCAGTACAATTTAGCAAACATAATATGGTGAATCCAAAGAATTCAACAAATCAGAATAAATAATGATAAACTGAAAAAATACGAAATATTTATTGTAATCTAAACTTCCAAAACAGCAACAATGTGCAATACAGAATCGGTAGTATGAACAAATCCTAAGAATCATCGCTTCGTTTTGGGACATAAAAACACTCTAATAATCTTAATCAAAAATTATTTACAGATCAAGTGTGTGTAAGTGGCAGTATGAATTAAAAATGTAAGATGAAACTGCAAAATTTGCAAATTGGTTTATGAAAAATAATGAGAAATTTGATAATCTGTCGCTTTTTCTTCTGCTGAGTTTTGCTTCAGCAAATCTTATTGAAAATTTCAAAATAATATATTTTTTTATCCTATTTAGTCTGATGCGGCAGTTTTTTGATTTAATGCAAATCCCTATTGATACATAATGAAATTCTTTCAAATACCTATATGAACGTTACTTGTATGTACCCCTAATAAATCACATTTAAATATGGAATAGAGTCTTTCAATTTAACAAATTGCATTAAATATTTTATTTACTTTAATTTGAGTACAAAAACGAAGTGAAAATTACTTTATCACTAATTTATACTAAAAGAGTAATAGCATAGCTGCCAACTTTTACGCTTTTTTCCTACCACTAAAATTTTATATTAAATTTTACCTTATTAAATCTCCGAAATCACCTGATTCAAGAAGACAAAAATTTCTATCAATTTTTAGTGGTAACAAAAATGCGTAAAAGTTGGCAGCTATGGTAATAGTTATATACGTTAGCATATCAATTTCAAAGTGAAATAAATTATTAAGTTTCAAACTGAATTTTCAAAATATTTAAATATCCTTTTGAGTCAATGGAGCTTTAAAACATGAGTGTAATTTATATTTATTGCAAATTTAAAATTCATAATCAATTTAGCATATAACAATTTTTTTAAAGGAAACATCAAAAGTTTTCTCATATAAAAAATATAGATATATTTTCAACAACAAAAGCTATTATTTTTGCAGCACCTACATGTATTTATTGATTTCGAGTATATAAGATTTCACAATCATTTGTTTATGAGGCTGGCAGTATTTGGATCAAGATTGTGTCAAGATTGAGTCAAGATTGGTGATGATGAATTTAAGTAAATTCTATACCAGTGCCGGAGGCCTCGACAGTCAGTTAAAACATGATAAATGGTCAGGCAATCAAAATGACAATGTGGACAGATCACACTTCATTGGATGCATATGCTTTATCACTATGTGAGCTAACCTTCTTTACTGAGAAGAAGTTCTGTGATTTCGAGGTGTTTGTCGTATTACGTCTGGGGCCACTTTTTGAGCTAACTATTAACATGAACCAGGTGATACATTTGAACATTCCTGGTGATCAAGTGTTACACGCCATTCAATATCTACTTGTTGAGCAAATCCTTTTGTGAAAAAACCTTCCCCCCATTTCCTGAAAGATTACACAAACCTTGATCACAGTGTGCATGCATACTAAAGAGAAAGTTCGGGCTCTTTTGTGGGAGCCCGAGCTCGAGCCCGCTCTAGCCCGATGTCAAATGTACGCAACAAAAAATTGCTACAAGCATTTTATAATTGTTTCAAGATTAATTTTCTCATTGAAAACTCTCCTCTTACATAAAAATAAGAATTAAACTTTAACCTTTAACAACGTTTCGTGATTTTGATGTCGGTGAAATCCAGTTTAAAATAGCAAATTTGTTACTAAGTTAGCTTTGATGAAAATATCAATGTAGAACTATGACAGAAAGGCGTGAGTTCTGTTTTTTAGTAATTCAGAAACAAGACTTAAATCAGAAAGCGATAATAGACGAAGGATAGCCCACGGCTTCTTTACGCAACAAACACTGACTATGCAAAGAAATAAGATATATTTATCCTGATATTTCCATCAGTAAGAATTAATTTTCCATAAGAATTGATTTTTAAAGGGTTATTTAAAATACTTAAAAAAATTTCTGGTCATTCTTACATCTGAAATGGAAAGTTTTTTCCTTCCTTTTTTCAATTTGTGAATAAATAAAATTTTTACTATGAGCTCAAGCTCGAATACTGGTATAGAAATCGAACGCGATGTCTGATTCAAGTCTTTTGGGCTTTGGCCCCGGTTCATGGGGTTTCCCTTTTCCAACAGTCAGGGCTCCCAAAGGATCCGCCAACTGAATACCAATATTTATAACAGAAAAATTCATTGTAGGTTTCCACAACATTTCCCTCAAATAATTACCTACGAAGGTGGTTTCTGCAAAATTTCATGAAAAATCTAAAAATAAAATATTTCTAACAAAATACCGGTATTCAAAAAGCGGACAATGTGGGAGCCCTGTACACCATGTATGGATAAGGCTTAGGGGATGTGTTTTGACGTCATGGCAGATTGGCCGATTACATACAACCATACTGCAAAATTTGCAGTTATTTACTCTTGACCTAACACTTTAAGAAGTCGCTTGCTATTTTAAAAGTTTGCTTTTTAATAAGTAAGATGAATATCACAAAAATCAAAAAGGAGTAGAATAACCCGCCACCAGAATCTGAGGACCCGATATAACAAAGCACAAGCTGCTTCACGAGGTAGACCACAAAACATCCGTGTAATAAAGAAGTAAATAAAATAGAAACTGTCAATTAAGTTAGTTTATAACAACCCAAAATCTGAAACAGATTTCGAGGAATTTGGCCTCGTATGAGGTTTATATATATTTAGAATGGAAAACATATACATTTTATGACAAACAAAATGTCAGAGGAAGAAAAGTGCAATTTCGAATATTTAATGAATAAAAACTAAAATTACATTATATCATTGTATCGTTTCATTTCTCCTTATATGTTGGATATCAAAAATGTCTCCTTCCATTTTATGTTATGTGGGGTATTTTTTTATTGGCAGATGAATGGTAGCATTGTTATGTAAATGATATGCATTTTACTACAAATGCATTTTTAATAATTAAATTTTAATTTTTAAATAGGAATATCATTAAGAATTGTCGGAGAAATTTTAGAATTTTCAACTTATTTTACCCCACTTTTTCAAAACAACTGTACATACAAGCAATTTATTGAGTTATATTCCTTTTTTAATTTCGTTCTTTGTTACCGTAATTTCCGGCGTATAATCCGCAGCTCAAAGAGTCGTTTTTCGACCCAGAAATTTTATTCAATAATTGTAGTTAAATATTTACAGCGATCTTTTAAGTTACATTTTATAAAATAATATTTCTGGGTCGAAAAACGACTCTTTGAGCTGCGGATTATACGCCGGAAATTACGGTAATAAGAAAGGAAAAAAATAAAATTTAATATTCTTAAATCAGCAATAAAAATTACAAGAGATTGTTTGGTTGGAACATAATCCTTCCAATAAATACTTGCTATCCGTTTCTTTTTCAATTATTCATATTTCGAAAAACCAAATGTTATTTGTTTTTAAGTGCTCTTATAAAATTGTACAACACATTTATGCACAATGTTAAAACTACAATAACACATACAAATTATCACTATAAATTTCAAAAGCTCATGCTGTATAATGGCACTAATGCATACAAAATTTGAATTCACAATCCGAAGTTGACAGCCTTCAGAACATTATCTATAGGTAGTGTTGACTGAACCCGTCTTATCTCTAATGCAAGCGTGAATTGTTTGATGAATACTCACAGATATCATAGCACCTTCACTATCCCATAGAATCACCTGATCTTAATCCAACAGGAAATCTGGAGGACTATTTGGTACAGAGACAAAACACCGACACCAGTATTCCAACAATTTGTAGGCCAATTTCTTATGTGATCTACTCGTGACTCACAAGGAAAGTCTCCATAAGCGAATACTCAGAAATTTTTGAAAAAATTACAGAGTGTTCTTCTCATTAGGATATATACGTCTATAAAAATATTTTCTGCGGAACCTCGATATAACGTCCGTAAAAAAACATGAAAATTTCGTTTATTCGGCGATTTATCACCGGTTGGCGACGGAATGAAATTAACCCTTTCAGGGGCAAAGTACTTATGTTTCTAAAATGTTGAAATCATTGAGTCACACCGGTATTTAACAACAAATTTATTTCCAAATAAGTAAAAGATTTTCTTCACGTATATTATAAAAGTAAAATTTGATTCCAAAATTCCGGTTTCATTGTGTCATTTGGGAATTAAAATTAATTAGATTATATCCCACCGCCCTTCAAGGGGTTAAAAAATATGCTATAATGACAAATACTCTTTAAGGAAAAACTTTTTCATACTGTACTTGTTTATGCATGTTTAACTTATATAATAAATGAATTTTTATAACTGCAATTTTGTGTACACATTTATATGTATATATATAATGGAATTTGACGATTGTATTTTACGATATAAAACAAAATTTTAATTGATTAAAATTGTTTCAAGTTCGAAAATAAGCCCGATTCTGAACATTGTCAATTCAAGAAAGTTTTTGTTGCTATGGAAACAACGACTTCTTCGATATAGAAATGTATAACGAATCCGTTTGTCATCGAGCTATTCCTTTTAAAATACATTTAAAAATTACTTGTACAACCGTTGAAGCCATTTAAATTAGAAAAAATCGAGGAATGGAGAATAAAACAATAGCCAAAATTTCATTCAATCGGTAATAAATAGAGTAGAAACGTGAGTGATTTATTTAATCTGATTTTAAAAATATTCTAAATTAATATTAATGCAAACGTACAGAGAGTTGAAAATGTTGAACGCAGAATGCAAACGATTCTGAACAAGAGGGTATGGTATCATAAGCCATAGAATTAACCCATTTGTATAATTTTTTAAGCTTATGGCAATTTTACGCTTTCAAATTTTACAAAAATCTCATAGACAGGTCCCATAAAAAGAATTTCTTCAAACTCTTCGCTTACTTTAATATGCCTTTCAGATTCATGTATTTTTAAAATTTCGATTGTTAACTGAAAGTGAAAAAAAAACATACAGATTCAATAATTCACTAATACACATAACTTAAATGTCAGCTTCGCTATAACATAAAATAGATAATATTTGCAGCTTCCAAAACATAGAACATATTTTTTCATTGGTAAAAATAAATAACTGCAACAACAAGCAGCTTGTATATATTATACAAAAAATAATAAATATTTCATCGTTTAAGTTTAAATTAATTAAATATTGCGCATTCGAATAATCATTTTACAAGCAATTTAAAATGCATTAAAATCGTTTGCATTTGGGGAACGAAAAATGTTGCTAGCCAAATCGTGTGTTTTTGCGCCAAACACTCGAAAGTATTTTATTTTTTCAGATTTTCTTCTGGGATTCCGCAGCTAAATTTCACTGTCCCACTGTCACTGTGTTACATACAGTTGTAACTTCATTAGCATTTTTTTTTCATAATTTTCTGAGTATGCGCTTTAAGGAGACCTTCCTTGTGAGTGGCGTCAACTGGAAGTGTCATACCTGTAAAAAATTTATAGACTCCATATGTCAAGAAAACAACGCGGTTATGATGGCCGGAAACGGTGCTACTTTATATCAGAGAGATACCTTCAAGGGGGGACTAATATTTTGTCCGTGGTGCTTATATATAGATAGAATTTTATCTATAACATATTTTCAGAATTCTAAATTCTGACGTGTTTCGCTTTTCTTACCCATCATACGTAGTATAGGGTAAGTCTTGTAATCGTTTTGAAAATCAAAAAATTTGTTTGACAGATTTACACGTTTCAAACACTGGAGAAACCAAAAAACATATTTTTAGAGAAAAAAAAATGCCATCCGTCTGTCTGTGTGTGTGTGTGTGTGTCTGTGTCTGCAAACAAATTGAGATTGAGACTTGAAATTTGGCATGTACTTAGTATGTAATAATGGAAAGAAGTTTATTGAATTTTAGTCACCTCGATTATCCGGAACTATTTTTTACGGACTCTCGTACTGATAAAAGTTATATAAAAATTGTCGAAATTGTTTATTTTAAGGAGTGAATATAAAAGACAATACAAAAACATAACTTTTGCGTAAAGAATGAAGTTAATCGGATAATTAGTTGCCAAGATATTTGTAATCATATTTTTAACACTCTTCGATTTTTCATGACCCTGTATTTCATCCAAATTTCAATTCAAAGATATATTTTAATTGGAAATGGGATGCTTAATCCGACGCAGTAAACCGTTAGTTAATATGATTATTAATTTGTTTGATAATCAGTCAGGATGTTTCTTTTACGCAATTCAGTAATAGAGCATTTAAAGTTTATGACGTCATCAAGCCGCTATTTTATTCGAATTGCAATGCATTTTATGAACTAGTCGTTGAGGGGCACCGTAATACTTACACATCAAGGATATGCATAATATAAAATATGAAAATAAAACATGTGTAAACTATTTATAAAATGCATTGGAATTCGATTAAAATCGGGGCTTGATGACGTCATAAATTTCAAATGCTCTATTATTACAAAAATTACGTATACGTACGCACCTTCTTTTTTGCAACACTATGCATAAATTGAAATCTTTAACATATTTTATAAAAAAAATATTTTTGGCACATTTTGTTTCTCTAAATAATCAGAATGGATTCTTTTACTGGCAAATCATGTCAAAGTTTCGGAAATTATAAGTTTTCATAACTTTGCTAAAAATATTTTTTTTTCTATCTACTGGAAATTAATCAACAACTCATATCACTTGTTATCGTAAATCACAGATTTATACATTAAAAGCTAAAATAGGGTAAATTTTACTATTAACAGCATACTTAAAGTAACATCATACAACTTTATATATCCTCATATTTTTAGAAATATGTTATACTATCTACTCCATACACGTTTTAATATGATTTATTTTCACTTTTAGAATGGAGTATCAGTTTCTGACGTCAGTCAAACCCAAATTTAAGGATAAATATGGTCATTTTTCAACAATGTGATTGTCAAGAATGCTTCATACGTTTTGGACACTTCTACGGGTTGATTTATGACAAGTATGCCACTTGATATGCTCTGATTTTCAAAGTTTCAAGTATGGTTGGAGCATAGTTGATATGTTGAAAATGATATATAACTCTATGAAATATTTGTGTTAAATAAAATAAACCCAAACCTTTTGTATTTAGCTAAGTATTTTCGATAATATTATCGACTGTAATATACATACTACCCATTCTATAGATTTATATTGTAGAAAATTTTTACATAATATTTTTGTCAATAAATTCTTCTAAGATGGAATTTATAAAAAATAAGAATTCCGTTATGTCATGCTTTTTCAAGAATACTTTTAATATTAAATAGTGCCATCAAAAAGTTGAAAATCTATTTAATATGCTGCCTGTTAGCATTGTAAATTGTAAAAGTCTATAAAACATGTTGGTAATTAAAATATATAGTCCCAGCATTTTTTATGACATTTTATGTTACGTTTTTTATGACACTCCTAAAAATGGACTATGGTTCTCTTTTTTCTTTTGGAAACAAGACCATTACAAACAACCTATATGTGTTCTAATCCAACCAGGGATGAGATTTCTCCGCTTTTTAGCATACCAGTATAATCTCAGACAGAACGTTGCTCATTTAAATCGCTGAATGTTCCCCATTTTCTGTAAGATTATACTGGTATACAAAAAAGCAGAGAAATAATCCAACGTTTGCAACAATTTACTCCTATGCATTAATAAATTGCTTACATTTTACATACATTTTTCACTTAGATCTATTAAGGATAATACATGAAACGCCCATTAGTTTTTCACCTGTTTTACTTAAATTTTTTAGTACCATTGGGGACTCTTTTGACCCAAATTATTTTTGTTTTGAAATTTTTCATGTTTCGAAAGTGACAAAAATTGTAACTTAAACATAATAAACAAAATTAAAGAAACAAAACAATTCAGAAAAAATTTAATAAAAATAATATAATTAATTTCTAGTTCCAATCATCCAAAACTATGAATGCTCATAAAATATTTAAGCCTTCTTTGCATGAGTTTTTCTTTTACAATTGGTTTTTTATACATATATTAAATATTAGACACCAGAAATTTTAAGATAGATTTTAAACTTTGTTCAGCAACATAGTTCACGGGAAATTTACTAGATTAATATTTCTATATAAATATAGTGGTGGCGAAAGAGTTGATTTATTTGATAAAAGTTAAATAAACAGTGATGGAAATTTCCACCACAATGCAAAGAAGGGTTAAACTTTGTAATAGGAGGTTTAAATAGGCAATTTAAATTACAAAAGTGTTCAAAATAAGGTTGAAAATAAATTGAGTTTATGGAATACCTCTTTACTTTTAGGTAGCTTTCAATACAAAAAAGTATAAAGCTACCTATTGCAGCCGTTCGGAGGAAAGCAATTCCGGAAAATTTATGAATATTTTCACCGATCATGACCCCCAGACCCCAAAACCACCCTCCGTTCAAATGTTGATATATATATATATATATATATATATATATCTGATCTATGTCAGATGATAACACTAGTATTTATAAAATAATTTGGATGAAATTAATTGTGTTTATTAAGCTCACCAATGTCTCGACCGAGTTCGTTGGCCAGCTTGGTCCGCCATCTTGTTTCAAAAGGAAGGCTACTGAAAGATTTAAAACTAAAATAAATATACAAAAAAAATTTAAAATTCAAATTTATTCAAGTGTTTTGTTTAAGTGTTAGGCCTTGATACAAGGATTCCGGAGCATTATTCGTTTTACCTCTATCTTAATAAAATTCTTGAGATAGAGCAGTTTGAAAGTCTAGGGTAGCTGACATATTTTGAAACAAGACAGCTCATTACAAAAAAACAACGATTAATTTATGAGTTTTAGTGTACACGATTTCTCGCAAATTATTATCTTTCATTGTTGTAATCATTTTCCCAATCATACGAATAAAACTATATATTCATATCCGTTAGCGCCTAATTTTCGCCAAACTGGGCAGCACTTGGCGAAATATCGCCAAATTTGGCGACCAAAAATAAGTATTCATAAATGAAGCCAACTTGACTTATTTGGCAAATTTCTTATTCAAATTCAATATTAACGAATCTTCTGTCATCGGGTTCGTTGCATTTTAGCTTGCTGTTTTGAGTAACATTAGCTAAAACCTTAAAACGAATATATAAGAAAGTACCTTTTCCTCCCCGTACAGGCCGGAAGGACATTTTTTTTTCAAGATGACACACCTATTAAATACGATCCCTTTAGAGAAAGTAATTTAACTAGAAAATTTCCCCATTTACTCCAAGAAAACCACCAAAATATGTATACATTTATGTTTAAAAGAAAATTAACCATTGTACGTGTAAATAGAAACCAATGTATAAAATTAGGAATGTAACCTTAGGATTGACCTTCATTTCACTTTTTTCTTTCAGAGTGTATTTATTCTTATTCTTTTAATCTCTTCGTGAACATGGGTGCATAACCAGCAATAAATAAAACAAATATATAACTTTATGTAACAAAACAGTGCTTCACAAAACAAGCCATCTTTAAATAAAAGCTGTGCCTAAAAACAGGAACATTTGATTGTTTCGATGGGATTTCCAGTTGTTAACAACTCCACTCCCTGTATATGAGTATTTGTGTATCACATCTTAAAGGAGCCATGAATAAAAAGTATAAAAGCAGCAAAAATGCATTGTAAAATGAAAGAGAAAGCAGGGGATTTCACGGACAACTTCATCAGCCAATCAGAGAAAAGTAAGCCAGCCAATCAAATTTCGCTTGCGTAAAGCAGCCAATCGAATTTAACTCGATTTGCTTCTCTCTAGGAGGAGTAGGAAAAAAGTAGTAGGCTGAGGATTAAAGCATGAAAATAGAATAATTTCGTAGAAAATAAGTAAATAGATGAAGAGAAAATATGTTTGGCTGTTTCTAAAAGAGAATCGTTCGCAAAAAAAAAAACTTGGAGCAACGGAACAATGTAGTTAGCAGCGTGGAATACCTAGTTGTGTACCAACTGAACTTCCAGGTTAAAGGTAATTGGCTTGAAAGGTAAAAGGGGCCGTGAGAAATAAAAAAAAATAAAAATTAAATAAAAGTATTTACAAATATAGACCATTCGCACTTGTAAAAGTAAAAGTAATTGCTTAACAAAAGTGGTGGAAAATGAATAAAATTTGTGTTTGAGACATGATCCCTGAAGGGGTTAATATTTGTGTGAATTTATTTATCTTTTAAGCGAGATTTTACGATTTGCTAACAGTTTAAAATTCAATATTTATTTTTCACGCTATCGAAAGCTAACATAAACCTGTCTTTTTTAATTCTATTGAAGTTCATTATTTTAAAATGTTATCCACATGGCTTATTTAGTAACTACGAGTATCATATTGCTATTTTTAAGTTCACATATATATATATATTTTTTCAGATATTAAAATTTTTATTAGGTACTTCTTGTTTAATGGAGCCTTGGTCAAATATACAAGCAACATTTTTCCATGTACTATGGCGACCCATTTATTTTTCTATATGTAGAAAAAATTCGTTTAATATCTACACTAAGTTTTTATTATACGTAAACAAAAATATTTTTTTTATAATATGTACACGCAGAAGAAATTTATTAATTTCATACAAAGTAATTTATAAATTATATAACATCACATGAATTTTTATTTAATAATTATTTTTATTACTATAATTATTTAATTTTATTTCTTTAGTTATTTATTATAAACAAAGTACAACAAGTTGGAAATTATAAGTTAAACGTGACATATGAGGTGCGTTCGTTTTATAACTAGTTTCACAATGTAAAAAAACCATCCTTATTATTTCAGTGAAATGAATCATGTCGTCTGCTATGAGTGAAATGGGCATGCTTTTTTTTCTTATTACGTATGCCGCGTTTACAAATGCGAATTTTTTTCTACACCAGACAGCGCTGTAAAATGCACCATGGAGATCTTGCTTTGCAAATGATTACCTCAATGGTTTAATATTTTTATGACTCATAATGAATGAATCTTCTGTCTTTATTAACTCTAATGGATTGAGATATTCGGCTGTTAACCTAATTTCGACTGAAGATATCTCAGAATCTCAGAATTTTTTAATGTAACTCATCTCTCAAGAAAGCAACTATCTTTCTAAAAATGTAACTTTTAGGCAATTTTATTCGAAAAAATAATTTTGAATAAAAATGGCCTCCTGGAATATGTCAAATGACTTGCGCTTTTATTATATAGATTACGTACGATAGGATTTAATAGAATAAAGAAAACTTTTATTAATATCTTTTTGTATTTTAATTCGATTTATATAAAATTTGAAATGACTAGACCAAATTCTGCAACGATAATATATATTAAATATCAAACCATTCGGTTGGGTAGTTTTTGCGATGTTATATGCGGACGGACGGACAGATAGACGGTCGGACCAGACGACGACTACAGGTGCTACGTATTTATATAATTACGAACGAACCTAAAAAATACTACACAATAAAAATTTATTTTCAACAGTTGCTATCCATACTCATCAAACATTTGCTTCCAACGTAAAATTCGTTTAATAAATATGAGTTATTTTAAACTACATATATAAATAAACCTCGACGTTTCAGTTAATCTTTATAACAATCATCAGGAGAAAAACTACATAAATATGAACAGCAAACAAATTAAATTTTGTTACAGGATTGAATCCAATGTTCTAACTGACACGACGCTAAAAATGACGGAATTACAACAATATATTCAAAATAAGCCAGGTGGCGCCCTCTATGAATCACCGATGTAACTGGAAACTCATGTTCAACTAAATTAAAGTTCATTCAAAATGCATTTCCATATAGCTGGGACAGAAAATTATGAGATATCGTTACAAATTTCATGTTTTCTTAATGAAATTTCAATAGATTCACGGATGTAGGCTTTAAAGGGATTGTTTTGTCTGGAAATAACTTTAACGTTGTTAAAATCAATAAACCTAATCTGTCCATTAGCAAAAGTCCTTGATAAGGCAGTGGAAAGTTTATTGTATTTCAAATCACACTTGTATTCTTTAAGTCTTTCTACGATGCGACGTTTTGTCATACCAATATATGCAGAATTTGTACCATGGAAATTCCATATATCCCCATTCTCTTTGAAAGATTAAAGAGAGTTTTCAAGAAATTTAATATACAACTGGTAGCATCCAATTCCAAAACTTTGTTTAATTTGTTGAATAGAAGCATAGACCCATTATCAGCCACTTGTTTCTCTGGGGTATATGAAATTCCATTTGAATTGACCGATGGTACAAATTCCGCATATATTGGTATGACAAAACGTCGCATCGTAGAAAGACTTAAAGAACACAAGTGTGATTTGAAATACAATAAACTTTCCACTGCCTTATCAAGGACTTTTGCTAATGGACAGATTAGGTTTATTGATTTTAACAACGTTAAAGTTATTTCCAGACAAAACAATCCCTTTAAAACCTACATCCGTGAATCTATTGAAATTTCATTAAGAAAACATGAAATTTGTAACGATATCTCATCATTTTCTGTTCTAGCTGTATGGAAATGCATTTTCAAGGAACTTTAATTTAGTTGAACATGAGTTTCCAGTTACATCGCTGATTCATAGAGGGCGCCACCTGGTTTATTTTGAATATATTGTTGTAATTCCGTTATTTTTAGCGTCGTGTCAGTTAGAACATTGGATTCAATCATGTAACAAATTAAATTTTTTTTGCTGTTCATATTTATGATGTTTTTCACCTGATGATGGTTATAAAGATTAACCGAAACGTCGAGGTTTATTTATATACCGTAATTTCCGGCGTATAATCCGCAGCTCAATGAGTCTTTTTTCAAGCCAGAAATTTTATTCAATAATTGTAGTTAAATATTTACAGCGATCTTTTAAGTTACATTTTATAAAATAATATTTCTGGGTCGAAAAACGACTCTTTGAGCTGCGGATTATACGCCGGAAATTACGGTATGTAGTTTAAAATAACTGATATTCATTAAACAAATTTTACGTTGGAAACAAATGTTTGATGAGTATTTATATGTGCAACGTAAAGTCCTTATTAATAATAGTTGCTATCCATATCCGTTAATGAGTGCGAATTATTTCGAGCAGCCCTGTATATGTTCTGCACTCCTCCTAAAACACCAAAAACTGTTAATTTTAAAAATGCATATCGCTGATGAAAACGCACACTCAGCAATACGACAATACGACTATACACTGAATTACTCCACTGTCATTCTAATGCCCTCATATATGCTCTCTGAGAACAGTTTCTAAAAAATGCGAAATTTAAAAGGGTGGTATAAGGGAAAGGTGTTCTAAAAAATATCTAAATCCCCATTTCTATTGAATTGTTAAGTACAGAAACTTGAAATTTTACATGACTGTTACTTTTTAAGACGCAAGAGCACATCGGAAGAATTTTTTTTTAAATCGAAATTTAAAATGGTGAATCAGGAAAAAAACATTGTAAATTACGATTTTTTTATACTGACAGGATTAGAAACTTCAAATTTGGCATGGCGGTTACTTTTATGATACAAATGCTCGCTAACAATGATTTGTATAGAAATTCAAAATTTGAAAAGGTGAAATGAGCTGAAAGCATTTTAAAAGCGTTCTAAATTACAATTTCTATGAATTTGTCAGTAGCGTAACCAGGGTAGGTGCCCAGATGATCTGAAAACCATTAATTTCGTAAAGTTTTCTTCGCCTTATGTAATTGGAAAAAATTATGGTCTCCATGAATCCAATGAATCTAAATAAAATTAGTGAGTTCTCAAAGAGGAGAATTGTGGAGCATGCAGACTGTAGCAATGGAATGTAGTAATTCTTCGGAATAATTTTGATCCGCCGAGCATTCCCCTGAAGTGCTGTCTTCAAAATTGTAAATAAAGATTTTTTCTTTCAACTCAAGTTTGAGTGAAATGAGAATTATTTCCACCTGGCCAACCTGATGCAGTTTGAAACGAGAGACCCTGTTCGTTTTCTTTTTATCGACAACTAATTACGTCTGCAACGCATCGAGCAAACCTGAGAGTCGAAATCATGATATATATATACAGGGTCATTCATAATTCCCTCCGGGGTTTCGAAACGTTATAGTAAAAAAACGAAGACGAATATGAAAAAAAGAAACATATGAAATTATTCCGAAATTATTCAAGTTTTACTTGCATACATTACAGGTGTTCTATGTGTGAACCCTTGGTCACACGGCATACATCCATGCGATAGTCCAGTTCCTGCCATACTCCGTTTCTTTAAATTTCCGGTACCACACATGAATTGTTTTGTCAGTTGGTCCCTGTTTTCGATATTTATTACGAAAGGCCCGTTGAACTGACACCACTGATTCAGATTTAAAGAAACGGAGTATGGCAGGAACTGGACTATCGCATGGATGTATGCCGTGTGACCAAGGGTTCACACATAGAACACCTGTAATGTATGCAAGTAAAACTTGAATAGTTTCGGAATAATTTCATATGTTTCTTTTTTTCATATTCGTCTTCGTTTTTTTACTATAACGTTTCGAAACACCGGAGGGAATTATGAATGACCCTGTATATATATATATATATATATATATATATATATATATATATATATATATATATACATACATATATACATACATATATGTATACATATCTGTGTGTGTGTGTATATATATTTCACTGGCGCCCGGCTAACCGAAAAGCAACTAAAAATATTAGCAACAATATGGTTCAGTGTAAATGTGGATATCATTAAAGGCTTTTCACAAAATACACTTCATTGCATAATTTCGTATTAACTAAAATACACCAATGGGCAATGGACCCAATTAAGGAAAATTATTTAATATGACAAAAATTTCCGCATTAACGAACGTATTGCAACTGATAAGCAAACGACATGAATGAAGCATAAATACTTAAGTGAATTAAGTGATTTTTGTCAAGAAAGATATGACATACATAACAACAAAAAATATGCGAAATGTTACCCCGGCCGCTAAAGTTCTTGATTTGTCTATTAGAATCTTCCAATTTAGCGAAGTATTAAGGGGAAAAAATAAATTATGAATAAAAGTAAAGTGTTGCAATGCTTAACATACATTTTAGACCAAACTGTTTGCCAGTTGCGGATAGTTAACGTAAGATAATTCTCAAGGGTACAAGAAACAAACACAAAAGCATTTCTAAAAAAAACCAATTTTAGGCAACAATCCTCCAACGGTGTTCAAACGCACTACCCGATGCTCTGCTGCCAAATATCGGACCTCGGGCCCAGTTTCCCACAAAAACGATGACAGTTTCACACTAAAATATAATTTAAATAAATGTGATATTAATAAAGAAAATATTTCACTTCGCATGTCAAAATAGATGATATATATGAAAATAAAAACAAATAAGCATGTTTTTTACGTGATTTATTTAATTTGAATGAATTATGTTACATGCATAACAATAATATTTATTTAAACTTGTGTGCAACGAATACAAAAAAAAAGGTTCAATAGGAGCATTAAAATATAAATTCGATTTTCTCAGCGATCGTCAAACATACAAAAATTTACAAAATATAAATTAAGTTTTACCAAGAGGATAATAACAAGTCGTTAGGGGCGACCGTAATACTTACCCATCATGGATATGCATAATATAAAATATGAAAATTAAACATGTGTAAACTATTTATAAAATGCATTGCAATTCGAATAACTAGTCGCTGGGGGCCACCGTAACACTTACCCATCATGGATATGCATAATATAAAATATGAAAATAAAACATGTGTAAACTATTTATAAAATGCATTGCAATTCGAATAAAATCGTAGCTTGATTACGTCATGAACTTTAAATGCTCCATTACTCCAAAATTGATAATCATATTAACGAACGGTTTACTGCGTCGGGTTAAGCGTCTCATTTTCAATTAAAATTTATTTTTGAATTGAAATTTGAATGAAATACAAGATCAGGAAAAATTTGCAGAGTGTGAAAAATATGATTACAAATATCTCGGCAACTAATTATCCGATCGACTTCATTCTTTATGCAAAATTTATGTATTTTTATTATCTTTTATATCCCCTCCTTAAAATGAACAATTTCGAAAATTTTATATACTTTTATCAGAACGAATATTTCGAGAGTCCGAAAAAGAATAGTTCCGGATAATCGTGGTTGCTGAAATTCAATAAGCTTCTTCCCATTATTACATGCTAAATACACACCAAATTTCAAGTCTCTATCTCGATTTTTTTCAGGAGATAGAGCGTTTACAGACATACAGACAGACAGATGGACGGCAATTTTTTTTTTGTTTTTCGGAATCTCCAGTGTCTGAAACGTGTAAATCCGTCAAAAAAAATTCGATTTTCAAAATGATTACAAGACTTACCCTATACTACGTATGATGGGTAATAAAACAAAAGTGAAGTCAATCCACCCGGCGGACCGTTACCTATACTTTGTTGAACTTTGCGTTTTCATTTTTTCGTTTGAACCTAAATAAAAAACTACAGTAAGATAAGGTCATTTTTTGACTGCTACCATTTTATTCCTCTTGTTGCGCGCGCATTTTCTATGATAAAAAAAGTTTAAAAAAAAGACCAATGTTCAACAGGAGCTTTAAAACAGAAACTCGATTTTCTCAGCGACCCTCAAACATATAAAGATAAAATAAAAATCTGAATTAAGTTTTACCAAGAGAATAAAAATAAAACAAAAACGAAGTTAATTCACCCAGTGGAACGTTAGCTACACTTTGTTGAACTTTGCGTCTTCATTTTTTCGTTTAAAGTTAAATAAAAAACTACAGTAAGCCACAGTAATTTTTTGAATGCTATTTTATGCGTCTCGTCATGTTCTATCTTTAAAAAAAATCACTGTCGTATGTCAAAAAGATCGTCAGAAATTTTAGAAAGACGTTTGCATTTTTTATTTCTTAAACATATTATACCAAACGCTATCGCGTTTACTATGATTTTTTTGAGTTCATATCTTTGATCTGTTACTTTTCTTTATTCGCACATTTTTATATTTAAGATACTTGTAAATATATATACATTACTTTGTAAATTCTTATTCACAATACAGAAGTATATAAAACATTTAATATTAAAACTTTCAATTTGATAGCATACTGTATACCAGCGTAAGGATTTACGAAAGAATTGGAGAAAATGTAAAGCTACTGAAGCGGAAAAAAAAAATCCTTGTTCTTCAAGCCCAAATCGATAGTTCCATAAAACTTTCATGGAGAAATAAACAGGAATGTAATTTTTTTCTTAGTGACCCTTTAGTCTTTAATACAAAATATTTTTTAATTCACTTCTTCAAAAATTTTGAAAACTAATTTATGTGCTTGACACAGAATTTAAAATATAAATTTAAAATAGAAAATAGAAAATAGTGTATATCGAAAAATGCTTATGAGACATATTTGTCTTAAAAAACAGATAAAATGCCATTTTTAATGAGGTAATTTGCAAGTACATTGAAGCATGTTGTTTTTAAAAGATATAAAATAGTGTTTATTAGAAATATATATACTCTTTTAGAATATGTATTTATTATATCTATTTTTTAAGAATGTATTTTGTGAATATTATTTATTAAGTAATTTTTAATGAAGTTTTTTAAAGGAATTTAAAGCTATTAAGGACTTTTAAATTTGCTTTAAAACAGAATATTTGTCATTGAAGAAAAAAACTCAAAAAAAAATATTACAAAAGTTATAAATGTTTCCGCATGACTACCTTTATACAGTACGTTCTTACACTGTTTGGATAATCTAACAATTCTGAATAACAATTAATTTTATCCGTTAATTAAAAGATAATATTTGAAGAAGTTGAAAGATTCCAAAGATGTATGGATACTTTTTTTCTGAGAAAGCTTTATACAACATTTCTATACAATAATTTTCGAGAAATTTCAATTAAAGTATCTTTTTGGAAGGATTTTGAAAGACTAATTGGAAGATATTTAACAAAATAAAACATTTTGAGTAAACAACAATTTCTAAGAAGATATTGGCGACAATGTAGCTATTATTTTCGTGTCTTGAAAAGTAAAATATTATTTTTAAATATATAGAGACAACTTCGAATATGAATAAATCCTGTATTTAAAAGTGTGTTTATTAAGCTTATGTTGAATTAATGGTTTCTACAGTGAAAACAAAGGTCAATCACATCATACCTCTATGCTATTTTGCAACAGAGGCTTTATTAGTTGCTCCCGAGTAACAAGTTTAGTCCCACCCTTCATTTTTGTCACAATATCATAAGTTAATTCAATCATAAAATTTTAAGCCGAATGACGGTACTCGACTTAACAAACAATGGTGCATATTTTGATAAATTTGTAACATAATAGAATCGTCTGGGTTCAAACACTGGGCCTCCCTTAAATTAAATTAAAGGCACAGAAAAAAGAAAAGAAAGAGACTTTAGCTCCGCGCCACTAATGCTTGACTACATTGGCGCAATTTTTTTCCCTTAAACTCTGTTAAATTTCCTTGAATATTTCCCCTTTACATGCGTTCCCAAAATGGTGTAAAAACTAATAAAAATTGGAATTAATACCTAATCCGTCGCCGAAATTTACAAAATTTATACATTTCTTACGAAAGTCATATTAGCCAATGGGTTTGCTTTAAAATTATAGGATATGGTTAAAATTATTGGATATGCTTTTAATTTCCTTGATGATTTCCCCTTTACAAGCGTTCGCAAAATGGTTTGAAAACTGATAAAAATTGAATTTAATACCTAATCCGTCAGCCGAAATTTACAAAATTTATAAGTTTCTTACGAACGTCATATTAGCCAATGGGTTCAATCGGAAGTACCGTTTGAATGCCACTATTCAATCACACCCACACATGCAAATCATGATTAAAATCTTTGGTTCGAAAAGTAAAAGCAAAGAAAAAAAAACTTTAGAAAAAAACTAACAAAATATTGTTAAAATATTAAATTGCAACGTTGGTGTGTTCTGTTTTATTATTTTAAATGATGAGAACATAAACATCCATTAGTAATTTTATTTAAAGCAATACAAGTAACTTTTTATTTTTCAAAGGAAAATCGATCTTGAAAAAAAATATTTTTCTTCAGTAAAAATGATATTTTAAACAATGTTTGAGATATATCTTTAAACAATTTATTATTGAAATGGATTATTATGAGCTGAGGTATCAAATCATGTAAAAATTGCTTCTTTAATGGTAGCTAAAATTTGTATTAGTTCATTTTTAAATAACACTATATAGACAACATGTTTATTTCTTATTATTTACCTGGCTAAACAAATTTTTAAGAGCAAAATGTAGGTTTTTTTTTTTTTTTTAACGTTGCATAAAATGATACATAAAATGATAACCCATTAATGAATTAATCTTACTAAGATCATGTTAGAACACTGTAAGTTTGAACAAATGGAGTGCTCTGCTGTATAACATGGTAATTGGTCATACGTGCGTTCGTAATTATATAAATACCTAGCACCTATAGTCATTATCTGGTCCGTCCGTCTGTCCGCATATAACAGCGCAAAAACTACCCTACCGAATGGTTTCAAGTTTAATATATATAATCGTTCCAGAATTTTGTCGAGTCATTTCAAATTGTATGAAAATCGAATCAAAACTTAAAAATATATATTAGTAAATGTTTTATTTATTCTATTAAATCCTATCATAGATAAATCTATATAGTGAAAGCGCACGTTTTGTGACTGAGGAAAACAAATACGGGCTAACCACAACTTTTTCCACATGCTAAGCGGTAATTTTTATGAAAAAGTATTTTTTCGAATAAAATTGCATAAAAGTTACATTTTTAGAAAGATCGTTCAAAAAATTGTTTGCTTGAGAGATGCGAGTTACATTTAAAAATGTATAGATTCTGAGATAATTTCAGTGAAAATTAGGTTAACAGCCAAATATATCAACCCATTAGAGTAAATAAACAAAAGATTCATTCATCGTGAGTCATAGCAATATTAAATTATGGAAGAATCCAACGCAAAGCAAGATCTCCATATTGAATGTAACAGCACTCTCTGGTGTAGAAAAAAAATTCGCATCTGTAAACATGACATACGTAATCAGAAAAAAAAGGCATCCTCATTTCGCTCATAGCAGACGATATATTTTATTTCACTGAAATAATAACGATGATTTTTTTTTACATTGTACAACTAGTTATAGCACTAAACGAACACACCTTATTTGTCACGTTTAACGCAAAATTTCCAACTTGTTTTTCTGTAAAATTGTAACAGTGAATCTTGACAACATTTTAAAAATAGAACATTTATTTTGTACACAATGCATACCATAATAATTTAAAATAAATAATGAATACGAATTTTAGTAACAAAGTTTGTACACAGAAATCCAATAAAATAAAATATATCAATCATAATATATCAGTAGTTGCCCATAACTTAACTGAAGGGTCAATCTGTAAATCTTAACTTTTTAAAGGAATTAATCACAATAGTTGTTTGTAATTTTCTTTGGAGAACTTGAATCTTAAATACCACTAAACATTCATTTTTTCTAATTATATTGTTCTGTACTTCGTCATTTTAAATATTTTATCTTAATCTTATAAATAAATAACTTGTATATATATATATCCGTTATATACTGTCAATAATAATAACAAGAATAATAATGCGAAACTTCACTGTTTATACGAACAGGCAAAGGAATTCTGGTAAATAATAAAATATTTAAAGTTTATATATATATAAATATATATATATATATATATATATATATTAGCAATATATGGCTAATATGATGATGAAACATCTCATTTCATTTTATTTGTGGTATTTAGGCAATAGGGACTTGATAATTCTGTCTAAATTCCACAAATTTCATTTCATTTAATTCATTTAATTCCATATATTCAAATTTTTATTTAATTTCTTATTCTTTCAATGTTTTTGATTCCATATTCAGTGTGTTGGGGAATCTTTTATTGTCAACTAATTATTTCATACGTAATTAAATAAATGTTTAAGTTGGTGTTATGATAATGTTTCATTATGGTTATATATTAGCATTCAAATTATTATGATGCACTTGCGCATATAATTATGAATGTAAGTTATTTATGATGTCTTATTTATGATATCTTTTCATCTTGAATCTTAACAATTCATTTTGATATTTTTTCTTATACATTGTGGTATTGCATATATATTTTTTAAATATATCGATAATGGTGCTAATTGATATTAGCAATCTTTTAAATATTATACGCTTTGATCTCTGCTGCAATTGCGCATTATCATTGTGTGTTTTATATTTGATTTCTACTTGTAGTTATCTGATACCTCGTTATAGGAATTTCCAATAATTGATTCATTATGTACATCACATGGAACATTTCCCTTTCTATTGCATTTGTATGATATTGTCCTATTAATCACTAGTATTAATTACATATTCTTTTCTTGCACTTATAATATATGTAATGTTATTTTATATTATGTTACATTTTTCAAAAATATTTAAAAATATTTAACATTATTGTGTTTTAACGTTAAACATGTTTTGGTAAATTGTTTTGATCTGATCGCAATATTCTGAGAAGTCCATTGGGTTAACAATATGGGAGTCTTTGCTTGGATTTTGTATTTTAATGGATATGTTATAATGACTTGGTTCATTTGACTTTTTTTCTACTAAAAGTCCATTGGTTTTCTGTTTTGGAGGTTATGCAATACGAGTTTTCATAATTATGGTTATGATTTTATTGAGTTTTTTTAGCACTACTTATTTAATTTGTACATTTTGTATATACTTTCATTTATTCAAGAATTTAATAATTCTAATTAATCAAGCTTTCTTAGTTTCATACATTAATTTAATTCATTTATATTTTCTTATTCTTAAAATTGTACTTTTATTGTGTCATATTTTTTAATGGTAGTTCTAAGTAAAATGCTCGTTCCTGGCAAGATACACTTTGCATCTATATGGTGTAGTGCCCGGTACAGGGGCAATAAATGGGTTGTTCCTGGATCGACATCAAGTGACCATTTTTACTCTCCTCCTCCTCTATTATTTTTTAGATTATGTAATGATGCTCGCTGCAAGACTTGTCCATTTGCTTCTCAGAAACAAATTGTAGCAGATCCTAATTTATCAACTTTTTGTAAAGCATTTAATGTAATTTATAGCATAAACTGTAACCTATGTGGTTTGAAATATATAGGTGAAACATCAGGTCCATTACATAAACGTATTAATCAACATCGTTCAGACACTAACAAGAACAAAGCAAAAAATTTACAGTCCACAGCAGAAATACAACATTTTCATAAACATAAATTTAAAAATACTACAATTGAAATTATACAAATAATAAAAGCTAAATCAGAACGTTTATTTATGGAGTCTTCATATATGAACTATTATAACACTATTTATCCTTATGGACTTAATAGTGAATTATTTAACAGACCAGTTAAAGTTTTTTCAACAAATAATACTACAGATTATTCTCCTATTTATCTCACTCTAAATCATAAATTAAATCATAAAACAACACGTAACAAGCGAGGAAAATGTACTGCTACAGTTGTTATTTCCAATAAATTTATTATTAAACAAATCAACAGTCTTCATCAAAACTATATCAAGAACTACAACTGGTTTTTAAAACGAAAATATATTTTTGCTATTAAAAAGAAACTGATAGTACAATATTTAAATGTATTTCTTAGTAAATCTTACTCTAATCATTTCTCTGATATTTTCTAAGATCTAATTATGACAAGAGCTAATCTTTTTAACAGTAATTTAAATAAAAAACAAAAAATTCAAAACACTAATACTCAAATAATTATAACTTTTTCAAATCAAATCTTTAATAAAATTAATATTAATTCTATAATTAATGATAAAAACTGTTATTTTCCTATAAAGAATCTTCAACTTTCAAAGACATTTAAATATCCTACTACAATTGGAAGAAAGATTTTTAACTATAATGCATTTTCAAAAAATACATCTGATGCTAGTACTTTTCAGTGTAATTGCAATGACCCCAATCTAAAAAAATTCATTAATAATGATCATGGACATATAATCACTGGTAATCTTAATATTGTGAATGATTATAAACTGCAAAAACTCATGGGTTATGGTACTAAATATAGACTTCCTTCTAAATTTAATGTAAATTCTATTATAAAACAGTTTATATATGATATAGACATTTTTATTTATAAAATTTCAATTTCATATAGTAAACCTATTGAATATTTTTATCAATGGAAAATACTGGTTAATGAAAAATTAAGTTCGTCTTTAAAACAAAATTTATCGAATATGGTTAAAATTAACACTAAACAATTGTTCCAGCAAATTACTAAATTACAAAAAAACTATGTAATAACATATATTGACAAATCTCCTAATAATTATGCAATCATATGTAAAGCTTATTATCACCAACTACTTACATCCTGTATTTCTACTAACAATTCTTTTAAAAAAACTAATGAAAATGTAATTGTAAACAATCGTAAAATTCACAGTTATTATAAATTATTAAATATTGCTTCTACTAACTTTAATTATCCTTATTTAGTTCTTATACCCAAATTTCATAAAAATCCAATTAAAGTTAGGACTGTAACTATAGGATTCAATACATATAATAATATAGCCAATAAACATCTATTAAAAATTCTCAATCAAATTTATACACTGACAACATCCACTGATAACACACATTGTATAAAAAATAGCTATCAACTCGTCAATATTTTGAAAAATCTTAAATGTGTTAACAATATAATGACATATGATTTCAAAGATCTATTTAATAATATAGATTTATTAGATCTACATAATATTATAAATGCATTATTTTATAAGTATCAACATTCACTTAATTTACGAATTCATATAGATACAGCTTATTTTAAAACTTTAACAAATTTCATTATATATAATAATTATATAATGCATGATAACACGTTATATTTACAGAAAGTCGGTATACCACAGGGGGGATGTACATCTAGTACACTTTCAGACTTATACTTGTATCATTATGAACGTACATTTATTAATAGTAATATACATTTATATCGTTATATTGATGACATTATTTTAATTGCCACTGATCACACTAATATTTCTATATTACCAGTTGATTATCCTACTAATTTAGAATTAACGGAAAACCTCCTTTCTAACAATACTATTAACTTTTTAGATCTTAAAATTACACTAAAAGAAAACAAAACAATAATAGATCTATTTGATAAACGTAAAGAATTTAAATTTAAAGTTAATTCATTTACTAATTTTAAATCATGTCTTCATAATTCTGTATATCGTAATGTACTCCTTAATCATATTTATAGAATAAAACGTTTATGTTCCTCTCAACTTATTAACAACAATATTAAAAAACTCATCTTTGAAGCATTACAACATGGTTTTCCAAAAAAATTCATTTATTCCTTAATATATAGTTAGTTCCTATTTGATCTTTACAACCAAATTAACACATGCGTTTAAAAAATGTATAAAAAAATCATATAATCTTATAAATATTTACAAAAAAAAAAAAAATATATAATAGGAGGAGGTGTGTGGCGGCGTTGTATGGAAAAATACGCATGGTTAATTTATATTATTAAAAAAAAAAATGGGGGCATTTTGATTTACACAATTGTTTGATCATACACATTTTATAATGGACTGCGATGTGTTATTTTTATATGTATATTAACTTAGTTAGATTTAGTTATTCATTATTTAATTATTTTAAATGAATTTATATTCATTATTATTAAGAATGTATTTGATCTAATGATTTGGATTAATACCTTTGGTGGACAATATCATATTTACTTCTAAGATAATGTTTACTTTTATACAGTGTTAATATAATATGTTTTAATTTTATTAAGTATTTTTATTTAATTTAACTTTGTTTGAAGCCACATTATTTGTGACTAATTCATTTCAATATTTAATCAATATTAATTTTAAATTCTTTGATTCTTAATTCAAATCTTTAGTATTTAAATTTAAATTATTTTAATTGATGTTGCAATTTTAGTACAGTTATTTAATCGTTGTTGTCATTTAATGGTACATTTTTAATGTTGCATTAATTATTAATTTTTCCATATTACTACTTATTTATAACATAGTATTATTAATTGACACATCCATTACTTAGATATTATTCAACATTCTATTTATTAATTAATTTCATTTATTTATTATTTAACTTATGGCTATCATTAAGATAGTAATTTGGTTTAATTATTAAACACTAATTTTCATCCATTACTTTATATTTACTTTTACCACTAGAGGGCAGCACTATTTTAAGTTGTTTTAGGTAGATTTCGTAAGAAATACTACCTATTACATTCTCACCTAAGTTGGAAATTTTGAAAATTTTTTGCAGATCTACGCCGATCATGACTCCCAGAACCCAAAACCACCCCCAGTTCAAAACTTTATCTATCTATCTATCTATGTCACTTTTTTCTGACCACGATAACTGGAAAAATTCTGCATTAATCTTTTACAAACTGATACATAAAATCAAGGGGCATAAAATCTCGGTCAAGTTCGTTAGTGGGCAAAATCGAACCAAGGGGGTGAGGGTGGGGGGGCTTTTTGTGAAAACAGAAAAAAACCCATAATTTCTTAATTATGATACGTATCGAATCCGTTTAAAGTTATTATTACTTCTAGGAGAAGGGTCGAAAATGTATGTATGACAGATTTTTGATATAATTAAAAATGGCCCCAAGGGGGGGGGGAAAGGGGGGTTTTAAGAGAAAAAAATCATAGCTTCGTCAATTCCCAAGATATCAAATTCGCGTAAATTTATTATTAATCCTCTTAATATTATCTAAAACTTTTATATTGACAAGTTTTTTATAGGACCAACTGTTATAGCAAAAAAAAAATTAAAAACAAAAAAATCCCTGCCGACTCCGTCTGCAAACAAGTTATTTTTCGAAGTAGGCTGTTCCAACTCCCGCATCTTTTCGAAACTGATACATAAAATCAAGGGGCATAAAATCTCAGTCAAGTTCGTTAATGGACAAAATCGAACCAAGGGGGGGGGGGGCTTTTTGTGAAAACAGAAAAAACCCATAATTTCTTACTTATGATACGTATCGAATCCGTTTGAAGTTATTATTACTTCTAGGAGAAGGGCCGAAAATTTATGTATGACAGATTTTTGATATAATTAAAAATTGCCTTAAGGGGGGGGAGGGGGGTTTAGAAGAAAAAAATTCATAACTTCGCCAATTCTCAAGATTTCAAATCCGCTTAAATTTATTATTAATCCTCTTAATATTATTTAAAACTTTTATATTTACAAGTTTTTTATAGGACCAACCGTTATAGCAAAAAAAAAATTAAAAAAAAATCCCTGCCGATTCCGCCTTCAAACAAGTTAGGTTTCGAAGTAGGCGGTTCCAACTGCCGCATCATCGTAAAAAGGTCATTTCTTCCGCAATTCCCGACAAACAGGCGCCCCACGGTCTGCGTCTTCGAAATCTACCTGTGCCTGTAGGCCGAGGTAGATTTCGATTTTATTATTAATTAATTTTTCATTTTATTATTAATTTTTCCATCTTAATACTTATTTATAACATAGAATTATTCATTAATACATCCTTTAATGTAATTCAATTTTCTATTTATTAATTAATTTCATTAATTTATTATTTAACTAATTGGTATCAATTAAGATAGTAATTTGGTTGATTTATGAAACATTTATTTCCATACAATTCCTTCGATTCAGATTATATTCACTTTTACTAATAGATGGCAGCACTAATGTTCCTGTTTATTTTATAATCCATTATATTTTAACATTATTTCTGGCATCACTGCAAAGCAATTTATATTTCTAAGCAATTTATATCTCTAAAATTGGCAACATGTTATGATTTTTTATGCAATTCATTCCCCAGTCATGTTGGAGTTTTCATGATGGCTCATGAACTGCAAGGTATCTTATTTTTATCTCTTTTCATCTTTATGGATTTTATACTTAATGTCTCTATTAAATGTTCTCTCTGTAATTTATAAGTATGGCTTCTTTCCTTTTTTATATTGTATTTTATTTTTTATTTTATCACTGATTTGAATCATTGTATTTGAGATGTAGTCCCAATATCATATTTTTTAGCAATATATGGCTAATATGATGATGAAACATCTCATTTCATTTTATTTGTGGTATTTAGGCAATTGAGACTTGATAATTCTGTCTAAATTCCACAAATTTCATTTCATTTAATTCATTTAATTCCATATATTCAAATTTTTATTTAATTTCTTATTCTTTCAATGTTTTTGATTCCATATTCAGTGTGTTGGGGAATCTTTTATTGTCAACTAATTATTTCATACGTAATTAAATAAATGTTTAAGTTGGTGTTATGATAATGTTTCATTTATGGTTATATATATATATATATATATATATATATATATATATATATATATATATATTACCTTTAATAAAAAAATTGCCTTTCGATAAATACACCTAGTACAGATATTAAAGCACTCTTAGCATGATCAAGAAATAATTCATATATTTTGCTTTTAATATTATTACATATCCGGGATGTTATGTATATTTTCAAAATATAATTTCTTTTCTACAATTAATATTCTATGAAACAACAAGAAATATCTATATAAAACTAGTCCTTTGGGGACACCGTAATACTTACCCATCATGATGTGCATAATATGAAATATGAAAATAAAACATGTGTTAACTATTTATAAAATGCATTGTAATTCGAATAAAATCGTGGCTTGATGACTTCTCAAAGTTTAAATGCTCTATTACTGATTGCGTAAAAGAAACATTTTGTAACTCCAAAATTGATAATCATATTAACCAGGGGTGTAAATATCTAGGCCCCAATAGGCTGGTTCCCACCACTAAATTTTATTAGTATTCTTCGTTAAATTTTATTAGTATACTTTGCCTAAATTTTATCAGTATTTTTATTAGGCGAAGTATACTAAAAATGTAGTGGTGGGAATCTGCCCATTGGCACCTAGATCTCTGCACCCCTGATATTAACTAACGGTTTACTGCGTCGGATTAAGCATCTCATTTCCAATTAAAATATATCTTTGAATTAAAATATGAATGAAATACAGGGTCAGGAAAAATCGAAGAGTGTGGAAAATATGATATCTCGGCAACTAATTATCCGATCGACTTCATTCTTTATGCAAAATTTATGTTTTTTTTAATTGTCTTTTATATTCACTCCTTAAAATAAACAATTTCGAAAATTTTAATATACCTTTTATCAGAACGAATATTTCGAGAATCCGAAAAAAAATAGTTCCGGATAATCGAGGTTACTGAAATTCAATAAGCTTTTTGTCATTATTACATACAAAGTACATACCAAATTTCAAGTCTCTATCTCAATTTGTTCGGGAGCTAGAGCGTTTACAGACACACAGACAGACGAACGGCAAATTAATATATATATATATATATATATATATATATATGTGTGTGTGTGTGTGTGTGTTTTTTAGGAATCTCCAGTGTCTGAAACATGTAAAGCCGTCAAAAATTTTTTTTTTTCGATTTTCAAAACGATTATAAGATTTACCCTATACTACATACTACGTATGATGGGTAAGTAATAAAATCAACCTATAAAAATTTTGCCGCTTACTTTTTAAAATATCAATAAACATTTATTTATGAATTGGAGATAACACTCATGTTAAACCATAAATGTTCAATTTATTTCTTTTTGTTTATTTATTTATTTTTCTTTTTTGAGCTCATTTGTTACTTTAGTTTTTCCCGTCCATTATTAAAGTCTCTTTTTCCTTCCATGCATTCTATCCCATCTTCATAAAACTTCATAAAAGATGCATATATATCGTATATATTTTTACTTTCTTCTATCTTTACAAGAAGAAAGTATTGGATTCATGAAAATTTTCGACTTCCTGTTTTCGACGGATTTATACGTTTCAGAAGGTCCTGAACACGATTTTATCATTTTTAGAAAATCTCTGCCTGTGACTCTGTCTGTCTGTATATGACAAAAATTTTGTGGGCGCTCTGTCTCAAGAACTAATGCTCGAAATTTAATAAAAACTTTATATTCAGTTAGTGCCTGATATAAATTGGCGCTGATTAGTTTTTGGTAAAAATCGCCTAGAAGGTGGCGCTGCCATGCAGTATTTTGCAGGATTTACACGATTTTAGCGATAGTCATAACTCAGGAAATAATGCACGGAATTTAATAAAACTTGGGTTTCAGTTAGACCTTGATATAAATTGGTGCTGATTCTTTTTAGTGAATGCGAAACCTGTGTGAGATAGAAGAAAGTTTTGGGATTGACACATCCAACTAGTTAAAAATTGCTTTATAATTTCAGACTATTTCCAAGCGTAAAGTATATTATACACTTTTTAACGCTATATTAATAGATTTAACGCTATATTATAGATTTAAATAACTATTTCATAAATTTTATATATTTTGTTTAAATTGAAACTTTTTCATTAAATATAATGAGAAATGTCAATATTATAATTTATATTACTGTAAATAATATCTTGTTAAAACGTTTCTGCAGATCGTAACATACTGTTAAATCTTTCCGTCTAACCTAGCAATTAATGACCATTTAGGATTATATAGCGTTATTTTCAAAATTTTAGTATGAATCAGTCACAACTCTTCAAAAACATGTTTTCGTTATTTACGAACATATTCTTAAATAATAGTGGCATTTACTGTGCGTAAATTTGAAAACTACTTCGAAAAATATTTCTGTTAAAGGAGTAAAATATTGTTTTCTGAGATTAATTGTTTTATTTTTCCTTGACTGTTTCTCAGTATAAGAGAAATAATTCCAATATCTCGAGTAATTATGCGGTTTATTTAAAAGTAATTTCTTCAACAAATGCCTGCAATTTTTTAGAGAGTAAAGATTAAATTGATAAATTCCTTATCATACTAATTTATAAATGTCAAATATTTTAATTACATATTCAATTTATTTATTTTAATGCTTTTCAGCTTACACTGTTAAAAATTTACAGCAAACTGTCCAGTCATTTGACCGTTTTTAGAGAAAACGGTTACATAGCTGTAATTTAGCGGTATTGTGACAATATTATTCCCCATATTATGGTCAGAATATACTTAAATTACGGTTACATAAAAGTTTTCAACGGTCAAATGACTGGACAGTTTGCTGCAAATTTTTAACAGTGTACATGACCAAAATAATGAAAATGCTATTTATATATAATTCATTCATCTCTCATTTTAACAGTAACAAAAGGAAAACATAAATAGGATATATAAAGGCCTTTTAAGATAAAGTGTTTTAAAATCTTGACAGTCGAGGGCCAGATTATATATATATTTTTTAAAATCCACATATAAATCAGTCAAAATACGAAGGAATCTAATGTAGTCAACACTAGGTTCAATGCCAGAGGCGGGGAGTATAAATATTTATATAAATGCGCTGTAGATTTGCAGAATTCTCATTTTCTTCTTTGTTTATAAATACGTAATTAAAAAATAAATAAATAAACGAAAACGTCTTCATGAGGTTCTTTCTTACCGTTGATTTTTTCTAGCCACACTTTATGATTAAGGCAATAAAAATTAGAGTTCAGCACGGATCGCAGTTATACTCTATAGATGTTTAAAACCGAGATCTCAAAAAATAAAAAAATACTTATAAAATATACTTAAAAACATTTCAAAAAATTTTCTCACGAAGTTTCATATAATTTTCCGTTCCTTAAAAATTATTATTATTTTATTATTTTATTTTACATATGTATTGCAAATTTATTACTACGTGTGTACCAGTTCCACATATAATATATTATTATTCGTGAATCAACATTACAGATTCTTAAACTATTTAAATTTATGCGCAACATTTATTCATATGCAAATAAATCACTTTATTTCTAAAGAAAATCGTAATACTTCACAAAAAATCAATAATTTATAAGAGAAGTACTCAAACGAAATTTCTTTTTTATAACTGCTCCTTAAAATAGTATGTGATATCCCTAAAAATGCATTTTAAATTCCTAAAACCATCCTTAATTACTTGTATTTTGCGTTTAATATGTTTCCATTATTATTGGTAAAATGATTCTTCTGTTATAAAGCCGGGGACACTGCAATAAAGTATTACTTGATTGTCTGATATTAGTAAAGTAACTCTTCGTAGAACATTTTAGTATTAAAAGTCTGTTCTTAGCTGCATTATTTTAACATAATAAATAATTGTAAATAAATGAAAATGGCGATTTTTATCAAAGTATTTGTAAATTAGTGAAAACGGCAAATTTTACCAAAATAACTGAAAGTTCAACAATTGTTTAAATTTTTTATGTAACCACTTTAGATTTTTTTACTGAATACATGTATTGCATTCAAATAAGAGTACAAATGGTAAATTCGAAAATAAATAATTTTAGGGGGAAAGTACTTATTTTTAATGTGGATTTGTTAGGTATTGAGAGGTTACATAATTTAATTGTAAACTTTATTTAATTACATTTTTAAATATATCTTCAGTAGGATGATATCTGTTTACGTTTTTTGATTTTATCTTTTTGTTTGTTTCTGTACATTAGTTAAATTATGAAAATAGCTTGTTATTGAATATATTTCTAACTGTTATTATAAGGATGAATTTATATTTTAGTTATTTGCCTATTGATTACTAATTGGTAGAACTGACAAAAATATATATGTTGTGAAAATAACCTCTTGAATTAACTTACTGTGTTTACAATTTTTAATTCGTATTTACCGCTATTAATCTATTTACAAAATTGTTTTAATCCACGTATTTAAGTGATTTCGGGCGAATCATTCAAATATTATTAATCAAAAAGTTTTAATTATAATTATTTAAGAAATCTGTTAAAAATCTCCAAATTCCATTTTAATGGTGACAATATTTTTATGAATTCCTATAGATATAAATTCTCTTTAAATTTTCAGACTAGTGTATGAAAAGAAAACTCTCAATGTGCAAAATATAAAATGATGTGAAAAATATAAAGTGATGTGAAAAATAAAATTATTAAAAAAGTCAATTGGCCTCGATATTCTTCTTTAGCCTAATCAGTAAAATAAAAGACATTTTGCTTTGTTTATTATTTAATATGGGAGATTTTGTGAGTGGTTTAGAAAAAAAATATACTATCACCAGTTTTATACAACAGCAAATAAATACAAGAAAAAGAAACCATATAATAAAAGCTTCTTTCGAAAAAAAAAATAACTTGTAGCATAGCTATTAAAATATTAGTAAACCATATTTGTAGATTCGATGTATTACTGATCGATATCATCAATTTTCAATTGTTTTTTTTAAATAATTTATTGCTTCAATTTTTTCCACCAATCATATTACCTCCATTTTTCACCAAACTCGGTTTTACCTTTATAAATTTCATGACATATGAACTTGAACATAGGTTATATTTTAAAGTTTAATCCCTCCTTCAATTAAAACAAATATGTGTTATCGTAATGCACATTTTGATTTTACATATTTCAGATGTCGTACGCTTTTATCACAATTTCTATTTAAGAGTTTTTCTATTTAATATTTAAACAGAAAAAATATCAAACTCCTCGATTAATTGCAGGATTTGTAACACTTTCCTGTATTTAAGAATGTCGAAACATTCCATTAAAAAATTGTGCTAAAAGCGTATGAATCCTGTATGAGAAAATCCCTGAATTAAAAAAAAAAAATCTGCTTTAAACATCAATATTAAATAAATGCTGAAAGTAACTCCCAAATCAACAAAAACTTAATGAATATGCATTTAAATTAATAAAACTTTGATAATTGCAATAGATATAATATGGAATGTATCTAAAATATCCCACTAATAATAACAATAAAAGTAAAAGGCTTATTAATCATGATCAATGTGTTTCAATCCTAAATCTAACGTCATTTTTCTTTCTACTGAAAACAATAGCTTCTCTGTTGCTAATTAGTTTTCTTACATTCATAATTGTTGTTAAATTCTATAATGTAATATATTAATTGAAATTATAATCACTGATTTTTTTCTAAATCAGTGCCTGATCATTCGCCTGATTCACCAAAAATTCATTAATTAAAATTTAAATTAGTATTTCCTACAAGCATGTCTAGAATTTAATTACTATGTTATATATTTTTACTAAATGTATATCTATGTTATGGGAAGCAAACTATATTAAAATATGTTTACAGTGCTGAACATATTGAGAAAAATATATTATATACAATCTATTTGTTATTTAATGTTAATATTTCAGAACAATTGAATTTGAATAACGTTTAATTGTATTTCAAAAATCTATTCATAAAGCTACTAAAAGCATTAAGAGACGCTTCTAAACACAATAATAAAATCGTCTATTCAAATGCATGCCATTCAGTGCAAGAGAATGTTGACATAATCAATTTCGAATTGTTACCAAATCAGAAACTACTCATGTACGTAAGTAAACATCATTTGATGTTTGGCTTTTATCCAATTTGCTACAAAGATAAAACTGCTGAATGAGTGCAAAAACATATTTTAAACATAAATTTACATTAAACTTCAAATGCAGTGCTGTACATTTTTACGCTATTTTTATTTAACATAGGATGGTTCTTATACGTAAAAATGTAATTTTATAATTTGTTTTTCACTCACTTTGTTATATGCTATAAAACATATATGCATTCAGGTGTTCTTCCGATAATAATAAAACATGTAAGTAGTTTTGGAACTTAATTATAAATTAAGAAAATGGTTTAAACGTATTTTCCTCTTAGACGGCCATTAGTGATAAACATCAAAATATGTTTTATGGTTACATCTGTATGCGAGTTACAACAAAACTGGAGTTAATATTGCGCTAAACCACATTAGCTAAAATTAGAAGTTGGCTGTGAAACTGAAAGAAGGAAATATTTTAACACTAGAACTACCTGAAATTTTACTCAAGTCTTTTAAAACTATTTCACACCAGAAATTTTATTTAAAACTGCTTAACTTATTCATTTAACGTATTTCCATGAGTTTTATATTTAATTTATTTTAAAAAGAAATTTCTGGTTCGAATCGGAATATATTCATTTGGTAACTGTCAAAATGACGGCTAATAGTAGTTCTAGTGTTAAACACTAAAAATTAGAAAATAAAGTACAAATATAAAGTGTAATATATCTTTTTTTAAAAATACGGCTTATTCCCAAAAATATATTTTACGTCAGTGGTATCAAGGATTTACCTTTAATTTTTTAAAGCTTTCTTTTATTAGATACTAGCAGGCTTCACCCACTACGCTGGTCGGTTTCTCCATACGAACTTTTAATTAAGCGAAATATATGAGTATAGCTGCCAACTTTTACGCTTTTTTCCTACCACTAAAGTAAATTTTAAGTTATTAAATCGCCTAAACCGTATGATTAGGTAACACAAAAATTTCTGTTAATTTCTAGTGGTTACAAAAAAGGGTAAAAGTTGGCAGCTATGTATCAGTGAATGTGACCTTGTGTTTTAAAGCAATATGGACATTTACCTGGAATGTTCTTCTCCATTGCTGACAACGACACGAACGCCATTGCGTAATATATTTCTAATGTACAGACGAAAATTGAGCTGTTCAGGACTAACTCTTTTAGTTGTCATTTACAGTAATATTTGATAAAAAAAGATATAACAATATGCAACAGACTAAAACCCTCCCTGAAAATTTATAGAACTAACAATGCAAACAAACTAAATAACAAAATTCATCCAGTAGAACTTATAAAAAAAAGTCTTGTCCTTCATATTTGAGTTCACTGCACTATAGAACTAAGACCATAATTCTATAACTAAACAACGTAGAACGATAAGCAATATACTAAAATTATCCGTAAAAAGTATCTAACTAACAATGCAAGTCTAATGAAAATCCGTTCAGTAAAACTTTTTTAAAACGCTAATCTTATATAATCGTGTTCACCTTATTATAGAATTTCCTCATACAATTATAGAAATAAGCAATCTAAAACAATATGCAATATACTAAAACCATCCCTGACAAATTAACTAAATAACGATGGAAGTATCATCAAAATACATCCAGTGGATATTTTTTAAAATACTAATATTTCCCCATAGCTCTATAACCAAGCAACGTAGTATAAGCAACGATATGTTATATATGAAAACCTTCTCTGAAAAATGTCTAACTAACAGTGTTCTATCAAAACCAGTTCAGCAAAACGCACGTTATAAGCAGCCGGAACGAAATTCGCATTTACATTTTATGTATATTAAAATATATATTTCTTAATGCACATACGAAGAAAACAGCATTTTTGTATTTATATCATTATGTAATATAGTGTATATAATTACAAATTTTAAAAGTCAGAGTGATGTATCATATTTTCTTAAATGCTGCAAAAGAAGGATATTCTGTACATGTCACATCGTTACAAATACCTGCTGCTTTCCCATATATTATAAAGTATTTTTAACAGAATATCTCCCTATCATATAAAGTACAGATTTGCTTCTTTATCTAGCATAGATACCATTTTCACAGTCTAGAAGAAACTTTTAAAACCCACAAGCTTCTTCACTTTTGACTAACAAAAATATTCGAAAAAAAAAGAAATACTGCAAACGAAAATGAATGTGATCTTGTGCAAAGAACTTTGTTTTAATTATTTCGACAAATGCTGGAAAGTGAATGGAAGATGATTTGATTGAAATATTTGCTTTCTCAGATAAATAAAAATTGTGTTAAGTAACATAGAAAATTTCTATTAAATAATAGAGTACTCCGTTCGAGATGAACTAGATTGTTTTCTCTAAGATACGGAAATTTTGTTTCATGCAAAGTTATTCTTTCAATTTAATAGGATTACCCTGTCGATAACACGGAGAACTTCCGTTTCAAACAGAGAAATCTCTTACCATTTACTAACAGGATTACTCTATACAAATTGCAAGGGGAAATTGACAGCATAATTGGCAAGAATCTTTTAAGCAATATACAAGATTTATTTTAGAGTGTGCAAGGATGGGCCAAAATGGGGGTATGATAATTCTATGTATAAAGCTATATCGAGACATCATTCCTGCAGTGTTGCCAGTAGGCTACTTTTTAAAAATTCAGTTTCCTTGATTGACACCAGTTTTTTTAAATGATATAATTTGCCTTCTTTTTGCCTTACTTGATCAGTCATTATATAAGACAAATTTTACTTTCTCAAAAAACTGGTGGCGATCAAGAAAACTGATTTTTAAAAAAGTAACCGACTGGCAACACTGCATTCCTGCAACGTAACTAAATTTTATTCTTTTTTTCCCAAAATGAGTCACATACACCAGGTTGATTTTAAAGTAATTTTATATAAATATTTTTTCCTAGCAGCAAGTTGATAAGGAAAGGAAAAGCCTATTCAAAACCAATGAAGCATCAAGGACCAAAGACGTAAGACATATCAAAAGTGGAATTTTCATCCAAAACCCACTGTAAATGTCTTATTGGGTGCCATCAATCGATGGTTATCGGGATGAATTTAAGATGGCGGTAAGTTGATGATTTATAAATTTGGATAGTGATACGTACACACACAATTTCATCGAGAAATGCTTCGATCTGACTTTAGAGTGAAATTTTTGCCATCAGACGGCGCATGTCTGATACTGTCCTAAAGTATATCACTATTATATAGACACTTTGTGAGTTTTGATTGAATGGATTGATGGCGAATTAAATAGGAATGGGATGCTGCTGCTATATTTAAAATATAGAATATATAAATATATAGTTATCTATATTCTTTGTGTAAACATTTTGTGATGTAATGTGACTTATTGTATATGATAAATGTACGCCCTGTTCCAACATAGACTCCCGGAGATTCAAATTAAGTAATATAGAAAAAAAATATATTAAGAATAAATAAATGAATTCAAAATTTTTTATCGATTAACTTTGTAAATTGTAATTTTTTATGTTGTTTTGTTTTAGAAATTTAAGCCCTACTCTTCCTCATTCCACATGAAGTACCAAGCTGTTCTAGAAACTTAAGAAGGTGACCTTCTTTTACAATTAAAAAGCTAAATAGGAGGATAAGTAAACATAAGTAACCTTTGATTGAACTTTAGACATCAGTTGAACATTCTTACATGTTGCAGAAACGCATCACCATCTATTATAGAAAATTTTGTTCAGTTTTTAAATAATATATTTAAAATTTACTAGATAACTTATAAACACACAGCTATTTTCTTTCTGTTTCTTATAGTTAACAAATTGTTGAATTATAATGTTCTGGAGCCTCTTTTTGGCCATCTTGTATATAATTCTACACATGAATTCAATACTATTTGTACTAGATAAAATATTCTTATAAGATCATTTAAAAGAAAAATCTAGTTAATTTAAAGGAATGTGCAGATATATCATTTTGCCTAGTCTTAATTTCCGATAATTTCAATAATATTAGCAGTTTGAGATGAAAATAGATTTAACGCTAAATTTCCCCCAAAATGGGACCCAACATGTAATTGGCACATTAAGTAACAACCAGATTTTTTTTTTTTCAAAATTAATGAAATATAAATCACACGGGCGGGGGGGGGGGGGTAAATAAAGATGTTAAATAGTTTTAAATAAAAATTTTGCTGTGAAAAATATTTAAGAAACTTGAGTAAAATTCCTGGTAAGTTTAGTGTTAAACCATTTATGATAACGTATTTATAGATTTTTTTTTATCTTTTGTTACCGGTTTTAAAAATATATTTTTTTTGTTATTAAATTGAATCACAGAAAGGGTTTTATCAAGTACAATATTTTTTAAAATTCAAATTTAATGGTAAGAATAGTTAGTAATTCTGAGCACTTTATGAGTCACATATACGTGACGCTAGTCGCGAAAGTGTTTAATAGTATTTCCGAACGAAATATTCTAACAGTAAATATGAAATATCTTTCAACAAAGTATTGAATAAACATTTTTTTTTTGCTTAAACCGATATTAGATATGTAATACAGAGACAACAGTTAAATTTAGACTTTAATTGCTGAAACGTCAGTGAAGGCTCACTGTGGAGACGCGAAAAGTTTTTGTCTGTCTATTCCGTGATAACTGCAGTAAAAAGGGCCCGATTAGATTGATTTTGGGTGGGTATGTTGGTGAAGTTCCCGGAATTAGTTGACTAGTTTTCAGTTACATTTGGTTCATTCGTTCGAAAAATATAGATCATTTTAAGTCATAATGCTTTCCTATGGGAATGCAGACGATTTTCAAATTTCATTTTTAACTGAAGTGAAAATCATATATTTGAATAATGGATTTAAACGTAAAATTACTGATTATAAATTTTCGATATGGAGGTTTTAAATATATCCAATAGCTTTGTAAATTTGACGATACATTTATTAGAATTTAGAAATTAATTGTTTAAATTATGGGAACATTTTATTTTGCATCTGTTCGGGAAATATATAATAATTTATTTTCATACTTACAATAAATTTTAGAATGAATTTCTTTTTACTTAGTTGCTTATAGTTAGATATTTCAAAGAATATCAAAATAATAAAATTCAAGTAACTTTCACTATTTTGCTGCAATATTTTATTAGCAAAATTAATTATTTTCGGGAGATTTTAGTATTCTATTGACATAAATGGGAATTTATTTTGATACAAGTTTATTTTTTTATCTAAAAAGTTACATGAATAAAAAGTTCATAAGAATTTAAGAATATCATTCCATAAACCGTGTTTAATTTAACGCTTCTAATTTCTGAAACCTCCAAAGTATTTTATATTATTATATTATTATCATGTATGTAATATAAAAAAAATAAATTACGAATTGTAAGACTCTAAATAGTATGAAAGTGGGATTTAAAAAAAAAAACAAAAAAACAATGACTTTTTGAACTGACGTTAAGGCTCCTGATCTGCATATTTACTAGTTTTAATTCCAAACGTATTTTATATTATTGAAAAGTACATGTACTATGGACCCATTAGCATCATTAACGCATAATATACCTGCATTTCACGATTTCGTTTTTTGAGAAATTCTGAATTCAAAGCGGAAAATTTTATAGACGGATATTTACTTTATGTAACCCTAAAAACATCCGTTATTAAATAAACCAAAACATATCATTAAAAATTTGTGGTAATAAATTATGAATTTCTGAGAAAAGAAAATTAAATTCCTGGTATGCACGCGTAGATGCGCTAATGGCGCAAATGCTTTAATGTACATTTCTTTAAAAAAGAATAACGAACATATAGCTAATATTTTTAACAGGAATTTTACTAACAGGCTTTAAATAATTTGAAAATAACGCTTTTAATGCAGTTTGAGAAATGAAATATATTTGTAATATGAGTATTTTTTATACCTTTTTTCCTATTTATAGTTTGTATCCAAATGTTTAAAATGAATTTTTTTTTTCGGAAATATATGAAGAAACAATATTTATTAAAATATGAAGTATTAAAATCATGTAAAAATAAACTTATCCTGATATCTCACATATGAAAGAAAAGTTGTAACTGAAATACAATTTAAAATTAATAATTTACAATAAATATCCTGATAGCAAAAATATTGAATATGATAATTCATATTTTACTTTTATTCACATGTTTGAAAAAAAATCATGAAAACTATATAACTTTTCCTCTAAAATTTTTTTCATATGTAAAAAAAATATAAACTTTTCTCATTTCAATATTTTGGAATCTCCAATCTATTTAAAATTTGAAAAAAAAAAGTATATTTTTTATATTTTCAAACATAAATGCATATGTATATTCAATTGCAGGGATCCTCGTAGAAAAATTTAAATTGGATACTAGATGAACTGTATAAGAGATGCTTCTTATGATTATAAAACTAGCAAATGTTTTACATATAACTTTATTTTTATACAATATTTTGTTTGTTTAATTAAAGATTATATATTGTTCAAAAATTGAGGTAAGTAAAGCAATGCGAAATAAATTAAACAAATCGAAATATAGTAGTTCTTTATAAATTTTGTTTTGTCACCATTAGCGAAATTATTATTGAAGTTCTCTTGAAAATATATTTGTTCATAGTTAAATATGTTCTCGGTATTCACAACAGAACAAATAATCTCCTTACAATTAAATGTTTAGGATTAATAATCTAATAAGAGGACATTTACGATTGTGTTGATTTTAAAATATAATATTTTGTTATATTTAAAAAAAACTTATATCTCTTCTTGAAAGCATCAGATAAGTAAAAGCAATATACAAAATGCAAATGCACTAAATATAATTTCATGTAAAAGTTTCATTATTCGCGAAATTATTTGTGAATTTATGTCGTAAAAATATCTTAAGATTAGCTTTATAAATAAAACTTTAAATTATATAACGAACTATATATACTTCTATTATATATATATATATATATATATATATATATATATATATATATATATATATGCATACATGCGTGTGTGTGTGTATGTATGTATGCGATATTCAAAGAACTCATTTATAGAATGCATGTTCCAGAAATTTAAAAGTACAAGAGTTACAAATAAATAAATAACTCATTAAATACACATATAAAAAAAGAAAACTGCCCAGTTAAACTGAGGGCATTGAGCTCACAGGCTATTCACACTAATTGTATATTATACTCTTATTTCAAAGAATCTGAAATAAGACCCTCGAAAAATAAAGAAATCAACAATATATTAAGGGGGCTCATCCCCCCGTTACTCCCCTCATATTTAACTAATGAACCCCTTGAAGTAATCAGGAAAGTCTCTAATTACAATGAATATATATACAAAATTTGAAGAAAATCGGATAATTCTGCATAAAAAACCCATTTATTTAAATTAAGGTGGGATTACCCCCCTTTCCCCCTTTATACTTAATCAATGAACCCCCAAAACTCTTGAGAGAAGCGCATTATCAAAATGAACCTATATACAAAATTTGAAGAAAATGGAATAATTCTGCATGAAAAACTCACTTATCTAAATTAGGGGGGTTATCCCCCCTTTCCCCCTTTATACTTAAAAAATGAACCCCCAAAACTATTGACAGAAGCGCATTATCAAAATGAACCTATATACAAAATTTGAAGAAAATGGGATAATTCTGCATGAAAAACCTATTTATCTAAATTATGGGGGCTTAGCCCCCCGTTTCCCCCCTTTATGCTTAACCAATGAACCACCAAAACTAATCAGGAAAGCGCCTTATCACAAGGAACCTATAAACAAAATTTAAAGTAAAACGGTTAGTTATATCAAGAGTTATCGCGTTACGAACATACGTACATACATACATACATACAGAACCGGCGGGCACATAAGCTGTCAGGCTTTGATAGCCTGTGAGCTAATAAAAAACTACGATTTTCAAAGAAATTTTTTATGAAATATTCAGTAAGTCGATAACTTGTCTAATATATATTTGTTTTTATTTTAACTTGTTAATACTCAGAAAAGTATTAATTAATTTATTTATATTTGTAAATATAGACGTGATGGTAATCTAATTTTCATAATTCAATTATAAACATTTTAATGAAAACAATGAATGTTTCATCGATAAATAATAAAATCTTTTTTCAAACTTAAATTACAACGCTGAAGAATTTGTTTCTTTCATAACATTTATATACAACTGTACATGTGAGCATTTTTACACACAGGAAATAAATTGCGCATGATAATTTTAATTTCATAAGTGTAAATTGGGATTAACCCTATGCTGTTAATGCCGCCCCCCCCCCCAAAAAAAAAGCTCTTTCCCTGCACTTTCTTATCGACTGAAATGAGAGGACTGACGTAATTCGCTGATATTCTCACCGCCCACTGAATACTAGGCCTGGGCGCAGACAAAAATGGCGGCTGTCGCAGCCTGATTTTTTTTTTCATCGTTTGTACGGTTCCTCGAACTTTAACACCAATAATATCTAAAAGTTTTCTTTGACTTATTTGATATCACAAAAACTAGGCGAAGAAAACTTTTAGAAATTATTATACAGAATGTATCTGAAATGCTTCAACAAACTTAGAGGGATGATAGTACTCATGAAGACAAACAAAAAATGCAATGGAACATGGGGTCGCAAATGACGTTTAAGCCTTTCAGGGGCAGTGGTATGTTTATGAAACCACTTAATTTTATTTCTAAAACGCCACAATGGCTCCAGAATTTTGCTAAAATCTTTTCCATTTAATATGTATATGAAATATAGCCTTTCTCATATTTACAAACAAATATTTTTGTAAATTCCAGTGCCAGTCATTTATTTCAACATTTTAGTACTAAAAGTACTTTGCTCAAGAAAGGCTTAAAGGATGAAAATCGAGAAAATGCGTCTGAAAATGGAATGGCACTGGAATTTACAAAAAAAAAAAAAAAAAAAAAAAAAAAAAAAAGTTTGTAAATAAGAAAAAGGCTATATTTCACATACATATTAAATGGAAAAGATTTTAGCAAAATTCGGGTGTCATTGTGGCGTTTTGGAATTAAAATTAAGTGGTTTCATAAACATACCACTGCCCCTGAAAGGGTTAAACGTCATTTGCGATCCTAGTTCCATTGCATTTTTTGTTCGTCTTCATGAGTACTATCATCCCTCTAAGTTTGTTGAAGCATTTCAGATACACCCTGTATATGCACCGCGTATCCATCGCAATCCACCACGTATCGCAACGACCTATGTCGTCACGATACGCGCTGTATCTCATTAGGAGACCACCACGAAACACTTGAGGACGGGTCGGAGTCCCCCAACAGCTTCGGAGCTGAACACCCAAAAGGGAGCCAGGTCCTGGGCCTTAAGTCAGGTTTTCCCGACCCGCACTTGCTTTACCATAACTTGAGGGATGTGGAGACCTATAAAGGTTTAAATTTGTAAAAATAGTGGTTTTTCGTACAAAACTTTGAGTTTGTACATTGTTTAAAAATACAAATATTTGATTCATAATAATAATCTTGTGTACGTAATTGGACAAATGTGTTCAGAATATGCGTTAATATCTGAAGACGATTCGATTAAAATTATTAAATAATTATTAAATTAAGACAACTTCAAATGAACATTTCAAGGCGCTAAGTACACAGGGGCACTATTTCAGAAATGTCTTGTGGAGGATCAAAAATTCTTTGCATAGGACGGGAACAAAAATGTGTTTTCGTATTGTTAAAAACATCTGAGAAGCTATTGGTGCAGATTTATTGTCATATACTTTTTAAAATTAGCCAAATTTCATTCACTCATTACTGAAAAATATATTTCATTTTAAGCCTGTTGCAATAAGGCTTTAGAAAATATTATTGTCCTAATCCTAATAATATTATAAATCTGATTGTGTGCAAATGTTAGGCTGAAGCCAGCGTCAAAATGGAGCATTTAATGATCCTGTATATTTGCATACAGGTTGATTATAACCCTCAAATGAACATAGGCTGGTTGTTGTTTATTTTATTCAAATATTTTTCTTAATAATTCAAAATTTCGTTATTTTCATAGAGAATAAATGGACATTTTTTCGTATAATATTTTAAAATGGTTAAATTTACTTTACCGTTGCTAATACTTTATCGTTGCCAAAACTAATTCAAAACCCGGAATAATAATTTTTACTCAACAATTTAGTTTCAATTGAAAAATTTTCACGTGAAAAATGAAAATGAAATAAAAAAAATTAAAGAATTAAAAAGAAGATTAAGTATTATTAGAAATAAAACGTACTTTTTTTAGTTTTTGATAATAATACAAGGTTTCAATATGCGTAACCATAGGAAACAGGCGAATATGACGTCATTCATCGAAAATAAAGCGGATATGTTTTGATTGGGGAAATAAAATGATCTTGGGTTTTTTCTTCACTTTTTTTCTTTTTTTTTCTTTTGTATGGTAACAATACTACTTGGCGTTTTACCGTCTGCGCACGGCTAATAATAACTATACAGTATTTTTTATTTAAATTTTAAAAAAAGTAAAAAGAAATGTCAAAAGGAAATGTTCAGCAAATGTCAATAATATGCTCCTCAAAATTATCCATGTCAAAAATGATGTCATGGATAGCGAGAAATAGTTATTTTCATTCTTAAAACTAAAATAAATAAATCGATTACCTAAGAAAAAATGACGAATGTTAATAGTTCCATTTTTGTTGATAAAACCTAAAGATTTAATATTATTTCGTTAAAGTAACATAATTTCCCCTATGCCAGTATTGAAATTAATTGCCTGGAAAAGAAAATTAACAAGAATTATGTCATTAAAAAGGGATTTCTTTTGGGAAAAAGAGACATCATATTTATATAAAACGGGAATTTTCCAATATGTTTTAAAATGAGTGTGAATCAATTCCCTACATTAATAATACAAGGATCAGTAAGTATAGAAAGTAGATGAGTTTCACGACATATTTATAACGAAAAATTTAAATGATTTGTTATCTATACTGATTATTAAGCATGAGTATCCGTTATATACAGATGAGAGTTTTCTTCAAAAAATCACATCATAATTTTAAGAAAAGGAAAATGAACACGAATCTACACTAAAAACACTTTTTATTTTGCTTAAAAGACGTCAACATAAATCTTAAAGATGTTAAAATTGACATATTTTAAGCAAACTAAAAAGTATTTTTAATGTATATTTAAATGTTAATTCTAATGGACGTATTTTGACTTTCCACTTTATTTAAAAGATAATAACAGTTGAACACGAATCTATTATATTAAAATCTGACCGTATGTTTGTATTTCGCAACTACTCCTAGACTATCGAACGCAACGCGATTTACTTAATACCGGTTACCTTCTACCGAGGAAGTCACACAAACTCTCAGAATTAAAAAAATTAAATTAGATGCTAAGATTTTTTTTTGTAAATTAAAACGAAGTTTATCTAAAAACGGAAAGTAAATTACTCCATATTTGTGTATAAAAATGGAGAAATAAAACAGATCAGTATACTTTTTACACCATTTTCTCATTAAAACTGAAAAACAGAATTATTTTCACTTTGAATACATGGTGAAAACAAAATCTTGATTTCAGTAAATTATCCGAAAAATAAAAACATATTTTCACGTATTCAAATTTCATGAATCAATTTATTCTGGAGAACAAAAATTGCCTGTCAACATACTGTCATTTAAAAACAAGATTTGTTTCAGCTATACATTAAACCGAGGAGGCAAAATTGAATTTAAAGAAAAAGCATATACTATTTACAATTAATGTTTTTTTGAAGGATGGCTGTTAAAACGTTTCACAAAGGCGTTAAAAGTAAAATTGTTTATCAGGTAAAATTGACATTTGTTTTTACCCAATTCGTCTATTTCCACGATTTTATTTGGCTCTCCTCTTTGCATTGGTTGCAATTTCATTTTCGCGATTATTTGGCACAAAATTTACTGAGTTATGTCAAGGTCCCTATAACAAAAAATACCGTATTGTCTCCTATGAAATGTGATAAATAGTTAGTTAATTATTAACGTTTTTAATTATCGGGAGTGAAATATTTTGCTTAATTAATGTATTTATTGTTATTTTAATGTTGCGTGAACGAAGTCACGGGTAACAGCTAGTAATATTATAAATCTGATTGTGTGCAAATGTTAGGCTGAAGCCAGCGTCAAAATGGAGCATTTAATGATCCTGTGTTTTTGCATATAGGTGGATTATAACCCTCTTATGAACATGGGCTGGTTTTTGTTAATTTTATTCAAATATTTTTCTTAATAATTCCAAATTTCCTTATTTTCATGGAGAATAAATGGACATTTTTTCGTATAATATTTTAAAATGGTTAAATTTACTTTACCGTTGCTAATACTTTATCGTTGCCAAAACTAATTAAAAACCTGGAATAATAATTTTTACTCTACAATTTAGATTCAATTGAAAAAATTTCACGTGAAAAATGAAAATGAAATAAAAAAATTAAAGAATTAAAAAGATTAAATAATATTATTAGAAATAAAACGTACGTTTTTTAGTTTTTGATACTAATACAAGGTTTCAATATGCGTAACCATAGGAAACAGGCTAATATGACGTCATACATGGAAAATAAAGCGGTAATGCTTTGATTGGTGAAACAAAATTATCTTAGGTTTTTTTCTTCAATTTTTTTCTTTTTTTTTTCTTTTGTATGGTAACAATACGTGGTGTTTTACCGTCTGCGCACGGCTAATATAACAATACCGTATTTTTAATTTAAATTTTCAAAAAGTAAAAAGAAATTTCAAATGAAAATGGTTAGCAAATGTCAATAATATGCGCCGTAATATTATCCATGTCAAAAATGATGTCATGGATAGCGAGAAAAAAATATTTTCATTTTTAAACTAAAAGAAATAACTCGATTACCTAAAAAAATGACGAATGTTCCATTTTTGTTGATAAAACCTAAAGATTTAATTTTATTTCGTTAAAGTAACATAATTTCCTCTATGAAAGTATGGAAATTAATTGCCTGGAAAAGAAAATTAACAAGAATTATATCATTAAAAAGGGATTTCTCTGAGGAAAAAGATACGTCAGATTTGAAATAAAACGGGAATTTTCCAATATGTTTTAAAATGAGTGTGAATCAATTCCTTACACTAATAATACAACGATCAGTAAATATAGAAAGTAGATGAGTTTCAAGCCATATTTATAACGACAAATTTAAATGTTTTGTTACGTATACTGATTATTAAGCATGAGTATCCGTTATATACAGATGAGAGTTTTCTGCTAAAAATCACATCATAATTTTAAGAAAAGGAAAATGAACACGAATCTATTATATTAAATTATATTAAAATCTGACCGTGAGTTTGTATTTCGCAACTACTCGTGGACTATCGAACGCAACGCGATTTACTTAATACCGGTTATCATTGATCCGAGAATGTCACATAAACTCTCAGAATTTAAAAAAAATTAAATTAGATGCCAAGATTTTTTTTTTTTTGTAAATTTTAACGAAGTTTCTCTAAAAACGGAAAGTAAATTACCCCATATTTGTATATAAAAAAGGAGAAATAAAACAGATCAATATATTTTTTACACCATTTTCTCATTAAAACTGAAAAACAGAATTTATTTTCGCTTTGAATAGATGGTGAAAATAAAAATCTTGATTTCAGTAAATTATCCGAAAAATAAAAACATATTTTCACATATTCAAACTTCATGAATCAATTTATTCGGGAAAACAAAAATTTCCTGTCAACATACTGTCATTTAGAAAACAAGGTTTGTTTCAGCTATACATTAAACCACGGAGGCAGAATTGAATTTAAAGAAAAAGCATATACTAATTCCAATTAAGGTTTTTTTGAAGGATGGCTGTTAAAACCTTTCACAAAGGCGTTAAAAGTAAAATTGTTTATCAGCTAAAATTCACAGTTGTTTTTATCCAATTCCTCTATTTCCACTATTTTATTTGGCCCTCCTTTTTGCATTGGTTGCAATTTCATTTTCGCGTTTATTTGGCACAAAATTTCACTTTTTTTAAGACTGAGTTATGTCAAGGTCCCTATAACAAAAAATACCGTAAAAAATACCGCAAGTAACTCCTATGAAATGTGATAAAGTGTTAGTTAATTATTAACGTTTTTAATTATCGGGAGTGAAATATTTTGCTTAATTAATGTATTTATTATTATTTTAATGTTGCGTGAACGAAGTCACGGGTAACAGCTAGTAGTAAATAATTTACATACTTAATGTCTTTATTTAAAGATAATGTTCTTAATTTTTCCTAATCTGACAGGTTATGTTAGCGTTTGTACATATTTTGAGACTGTTTTTCTCTTAAATCAGATGTGTGATGGCTTATCGAAATTAAAATGTCATATTCTTTGAAGTGGATGCACCCCACCCACCTATAGACGGGTACATTCTTCATAAAATTGTTCCTAAAGCCAAAAAATATTTTAATGATATATTTTTGCTTTACAATAACTATTTACATACATTAAAACAATTTTTCCTATATATAACTTAGTAAGATTGTTTAACTGTCGTTGGTAAACTGTTGCTTGAAGTTTATCATCCGAAAGCTGAATTCAAATACTTACATAATATCCAAATATTCAAAAGCACATTTTCCTTATAAAATTGCAGTGATCAGTATATCTAGTTTAGATATATGCACAGAGCCTTAAAATTCTCTTAATTCGAAGGTCTTTTAGGTACAGAAATAAATAAAATTAAAGAAAGGGCCAAAAAAGCAAGATATCCTGGTAAAACAGTTGATAAAGTAATCGAAAGTACAATATCAAGATATAACACAATACAATCAGCTCAAACAGATATGAAATTTACAAGTTCAATATCATATATGAATAGAGCATCACTAAAAATAAAAAGAGAATTTAAAAAACTCGGAATAAAGATACCTATAACCCCAGACCCCTCAATATTCCAATTAATAAGAACAGACAGAGAAAAAAAAGCAACCATTTAACAACCTCAGGAATACATAAAATAAAATTCAATGGCAATTCAATGGCAATAAAGGTAAAGAGGGTGCGTATATAGGTATGACTAAACGGAAAACAGAGGTAAGAGTTAAATAGCACGAAAGAGATATAAGATTAAATAAAGAGACTACAGCAATAGCCCGACTAACTATAAATCCCTAATATAGATACATTTTAAAGAAGTACAAAAACTTGCAAATTATAACAATTTAAATTACACGTTAATGTGTGAAGCTATTGAGATTAGTGCAGCAAAATCAGAGATCTGCAAGGATGTATTGTACGATACAATCGACAATAGATGGCGCCATCTTTAAAATTTTAGAAAGATTGGGAAGGCTCGAATTAAATCAACAGGCGATGAAGAAATGTCAGTAAACTGAAGATGTCCAGGAAAGTAGAGTGAAAATATTTTTTTACGACACGTATAATGGTTTTAAATTGACTGACTTCTCCTATCTTGAATAGGTTTAAGTATAACTTTTAAAAAAATACATCTACGTAAGTTCTATGTGTGAAAAATTGTTTTAATGTCTGTAAATAGGTAATGTGAAGTAGAAATATACGTTTAGATATATAGGTATGACTAAATATACATGACATTATAATAAATTACTTAATGTGGCATTATAATAAATCACTTAAAGTGACATTATAATAAATCACTTACAATTTTTTAATAATGTTAAAGAATCGTATAATAAATACTTTGAAACAAATTTTCATTCCTATGGATATTTTTCTCAAAACCAAACAAGAATGAAAAATCATGCGTCAAGCATAGATTATGTAACACTTTCCAACGCTTCCGAAATAATTTTACAAGTCATACCTTTTAATAAGCTGAAAGATAACATCTAAGTAAATAAAGCCCTGTATATGATCTATAGATTTGTATATATACTACATAGGATGCTAAATTTTAGTTCAGTTAGGAAACGCGTAGCACAGTTTAAAATTCTCCTTCTGGAGTTTCTGTCAATAAACGGAAATGTGTTCGCGAACTTTTGTGCTTCCCTGTATATGATCTACAAAATTTATACACACCACGTAATAGACAAAAAGTGAGTTAAATTTAAAATCGCGTTCAGTAACTTAAAACGCACTTCCAGGAATTATTGTTAACAGACAGTAGAGAATTATTTTGTGTGTCCTTGTAAATGAACGATGACTGCTATACACACAATATTCTGCAGTAAGCCTCTTGTAATGCACCTTAGTAATATATAAATTTCAATGCGTTTAAAATAGTGAAACATTATTTAAATAAACCGCAGACGATTTTTCTCCATAGACGTAATGTAACGGAATTCTTTTGACTGTCCCTGTAAAGTAACTACAAGTGCTATGCACACCCTATTCCATATTAAGCTTCTTGTAACGTACCTTAGTGATATATATCAATTACAATGTGTTTGAAATTGTGTAACATCATTAAAATAAACCGCAAATGATTTTTCTTCATTGACCGTAATGTAACGAAATTCTTTTGAGTGTCCCTGTAAAAAAACTATAAGTGCTACACACTTCCCCTGAAATAGGGAACATGCTATAGATCACGACAATAACATATAAAAATTGCAGAGCAATCCGAGCATATTTACGGGAGTTAGAGCACGGACAGACGACCAGACGGCAGACGGCCAGACAAACCAAAGTCATAAACACTTTTCAACGAGGTTGGAAAGTGTTAAAAATGAATAAATAAAAAATCAGGGATTTTTAAAGCATTGCAGGTAGCGTTACCTCTTAAAGTATTATGTGCAGGGATTGTATGAAATACGCAATAATCCTGTGTTCTGACGTTTTGGTTGCAGATAAAAGTACTACTTCGTAATCGAAACTCCAATGTCCAATAATAAAATAATAACATTCAAGTTGTTTAGTTTTTGACAAACTATTTCTAATTCGTGAAAGTTTGAATTTATGTTTAATGATAGACTATTTAAAAATATATTAACATTTTATCTAATAATGTCAAATGTTTTGTATTTCTCACGAATGAAATTTAAAAGTTGAGTTTGAAAGTTATAAATAGAATCAAGAAACAAAAATTCAAAACTACAACTTAGTTTTTAAACAATATACAACCATTTGCTTATTATCATACATTATGCAAGAAATAGAAAAAAGATATTATATATATCAATATATATATATTTTGTCATTATGGTCATTATGGGTCATTATTTTTGGCTTTATTTATTGCATATAAGACAGATAGATCTGTAATATTTTACCTATTTATCGACATTGCATGTGATAGTCACATAAAATTTATATTGGCTTGTCCGGAAAGTTGGTGCCGGTTGGGAAAATTAATACGTACCAGAAAATTCTGCCCATTAATTATTAGACATTAGATATCGGTATCAATGTCTAATAATTAAATGATAGAATTTTCCGATACGAATTGATTTTTACCTACCACCACGAACTTTCCGGACAAACCAATATTTTCTTTCCTTTACATTTCTTCAAAATATATTTAAAAATTTCTGACAAGTTTTTCTTTACATATATATATATAGATAGATAGATAGATAGACAGATAGAAAGATAGATATAAGTGCTTTATTTCCAAGCAATCTTACATCTACGCAAAAAAAAGTGTTATTGGAACAATATTTTATTTCGTAGATTAATATTTTTTTTTTTCATTTCCTGGCAGCATATACGAAGAATCTGCATATTGTCTTCTTTATCATATGAAATTTCAAGCCTGATCAAACAATAAGGGCTTAGTTTCCATAGTAACAAAGCCTTAATATTTGCTCTTATGTTTATTTTCGCAGATGTTGTTCCTTCTTTTATTACAGGCGGAATGCGTATTTTTTATTTTAATGGGAATTCTTTCACGAATAAAGTGTAAATTTCTAATCATTGGGTGTAAAATTGAAACGGAAAAACTGAAACTTTTTAAAATGAAAACGAGTCATAGAACGTAAATTCGTGGAGATAGACTATTAAATTAAACATAAAAAATGACAACCTACCTATTTTGAAGGTATAATTATTCATAAATGGGAGAATAATATCCTCAACTACATATTTGAAATCTTCTATGCTTTTTTAAATGATAAGTATAATTTGAACCAAGAAATATATTTATTAAATTATCTGCTACATTTATCCATTGCAATATAGAACATATTTACATTTTTAAAAATTGTTATAAGTAAATATTCTGTTTTAAATTATATTTATTTATCTGTAAAAAAAAAAAAAATGTAGAAGTTTGCAGCCTTAAAAAAATAAATAAGCATCGCGCTTAACCCTTTACGGCACAGACAAAATCTGTTCGTAAAATGAGAAAATTCTGAATGACACCGGAATTTACAAACGACTTTTTTTACAAAATATGAACTCCTTATTTTAAGCTTTCATTATAGAAACAAAACTTTTTAAAATATTCTTGGTGCCGATTGCTAGTTTGGAATTAAAATGAGGTGTGCCCGGAGTGGGACCACTGTGCCGGAAAGGGTTAACTACAACTGAGTCAATAAATATAAATATTGTCTCAAATTGCTCTAATGTTTTCATTATAAATAACAATGGAGATAGATTGATAAGTGCACATGTGCGACTCAGAATTGTCCCGAATATGTACTGTAAAAAATAAAAGTTGCGTCTTTACAAATTAACATATTAGATAGTTTTGACGGATTTATTGCTATATAATATTACTATATACAGTAGACTATTACTACGAGCGGCAGTCGGAAAATAAGTTTCCCCTGGCGACTGTGGACAGAGGTGTGTATGAAAGATAAAAAATGTAATTAGACATTAAAGATAAAACATAACTTTATTTTTCCACATAAGTAACAAGTACATTGAGACATTTGTCATACCGCTTTATAAGCACTGTAAAAAAAGTGCAGTAAAATTACGGGCAAAGGCCGGCAGCAGAGATTCCAGTGATACCCCGTAAAAGAAACAATCCATGTCCATCATTTTGTGCAGCCCGTAATTTTACGGGGCGAAGTAATACAGCATTATATTGCACAGGATATCATGTACTGTAAAACACAATAACACTTTACTTACTGATCTGTAGCACATAGCACGTTAGATAATCATCACAGAAACGCTTTTTAGGAAGGTTAAAATTTTCGAAACACGAGTAAAATGAAGGGTTACACCCTAGCCGAGGACAATGTATGGGGTCGTACCGTATTTTTGCTAACATATTGGCTAGAACTGTATCTAATGGATAAGGCCGCTTATTTAGTGGATCAGACCGTTTTTCATCAAATAAGGCTGTTGCCCGTGAAAATTGAAGGACAAACGCTCATAAATTTACAGTTATTTCTGAGAGTGAGCTTCAAAAAGCCCTCCAGGCAAAAATCAGGGCTTTGCATACGGACGAAACATTGAACGGCTATGGGCGAAAGACAACACAGCAGGTGAACGCGAACGTGCAAGACACCGATACCATTGTGTAGAGGTTTACCGTGATCAAGGAGATGGCGCTGTTGCACTGCCTGCGCAGATGGTGCTGTTGCAGTCAACAACGCCATCTGCGCAGGCACTGCAACAGCGGCATCTGCTTGATCATGGTCGACGGCATGGCCCAATGGTCATTGGGCCTTGATCATTGGGCCTTACCATTGGGCCTTGATCATGGCCCAATGGTATCGGTGGCTTGCACGTTCGTGTTCACCTGCTGTGTCGTCTTCCGCCCATAGCTGTTCAACGCTTCGTCCGTATGCAAAGATGTCCGTTTGCCCTGATTTTTTCCTGGAAGGCTTTTTGGAACTTATAAAGCGGTATGACAAATGTCTCAATGTACTTGGTACTTATGTGGGAAAATAAATGTATGTTTTATCTTTAATGTCTCATTACATTTTTTGTCTTTCATACACACCTCTGTCCACAGTCGCTAGGGGAAACTTATTTTCCGACTGTCCCTCGTATATGCATCTCTTTTTGTTTACTTTTCTAAAGTTGTAGTCATTCCCCATAGGCGCACTAATAAAAGTGAAATAATACAGGAAAAAGAAATAACATAAAAATGAAATATATTCTAAAACAAAATGAATATGCATTAGAGTGGTTCTTGGCTTACACCTAAAGAAATAATTGTATATATCTTTATAATTGACATATCCTTTTTTTTCCTATTTGTGTCAGTATGTAACTGGTGAATATATTTTTTTTTAATTACTTAAACTAAAAACGTGCGCACGGAGATCGAAAATAACATTAAGAATGTTAACTCACACAATAACACTTTTCTTATTTTTGCTTTCAGTTTAAAAAAAATATATATATATATATAAGCGTTATAACAACTAAAATAAGGCTGCATAGAAACGCTTAACCACACAAAACAAGTTTCAATTAACTTTGATTATAATAATAAACGTTTTAATAGGATTTTGATAAAGAGCACGTAGAACAGACCAAGATGGAAAACGGCTCCTAAAGTCTTTTACAATATGCATTATGTTTTTTCTTGCATTGTGTTAAAACAATCATTTCTCTATAACCTTCCTTCCTATTTATGTGATAACATTCAAGATTGCCAGAATTTTGAACCGTTTAAAACAAATTGGATGTGATTTTTAACACGAAGTTATGTAGTGGATATGGGGGGCTAAAAGGACATGTTTTACATTTCATATTATACAAAGTGTAGTTGAAAAAATCCTGGATTTTTTGCAGACAACTACATTATACAGTTTACTATTAATAGATAATACATGCTAGTCATAGGTTAGTGAAACAGAAATAGCGGATCGGGAGTCTAATTGGATTTGAAATGGGTCTAATGAAACACATTAATTAAACAAAAAATGTTTCGAAAATGGGGACATTCAATATATTTATCAAAAAAAAAAATACTTCTAATTGTGTAAAACGCACTAAAGGAGAGTAAGTAATCATTTTCTCACATATAAAAGATTTAGATACACTAAGTTTTTAATCTAAAAAAATATATCGTTTAATATAAATTTTGGATGAAATATTTATTTATAATTATTTTGGGGGAGTCGAAGTCCTGCACATTTAACATACTTATTTTATGAGAATATCCACTTGTTCCATTATCCACGTGCTCCATTAGTGCACAATTTCCACTAATTATTTCTCGCGAACAGTTATGCATTTCTATAATAGAACATTCAAACGCTTAGAGTAACAGATATTTGATAATTTTTTTCAAAAAAAGTCTTTGTCCATCTTAACATCATGGTGTTGTTTAACAAAAACTATATCTTCAAGCAAATCGTGAATCCAATGTTTTTTCGGTAAGATGCTATAATCTTTTCCTTTATATATCATTGAAAAAATATAAATCCTTTACATTCAACGACTCCTGCGATGTTTTTAAATGAATATGTAAGTTTAGGAATTTACATATTTTGAAAAAGAATGGAATATGAACTAATACAGGGATATTATTATTAATATTTTTACATTACTGATAGGAAAGAACATTATTATTACTACTATTATTACTATTATTATTATTATTATTATTATTATTATTATTACTATTATTATTATTTCTACAAAATCTTCTAAAACATTAAATACATATATAAGGTTAATATTATCTAGTGCAATATTTCTTGATAATAAATATTCATAACTGTTATTAAACTAGTTCAGCGTATATACGTCAATATTTGTGCTTTGAGAGTTTGGGGTATAGGTATTTTAAAGTCCAGAAGTTAAAACTCGTTAAGTTTTAAACTAGAGACATTGAATTTTATTTTAAACAATAAGTAAAAATGTCGACATGTATATAAGAACGCACTGTAAGGGTTTTTTTTTATATTCAAGATAAAATAGTATATTTGAAAATATTTAAATAAATATTTGTAAACTCGAAGTATTGTAACTGGATTATAGCCAATATTAATCAATAGAATTTTCTGTGAGGTTACCAATTCGAAAAATTCCACATTCCCTCACATTTTGCAATTCTTGAATAAATATTATGCATATAAAACAGCTTAGTAATGCATCTTTGTATTAAAAAAAAATACGAGTATATAGTTAAGTTGATGCAATAAACATTTAGCGTTAAATTTTTGAAAGATAATGAAATACATAATGAAACAACTTTTTAATTTCATTAAGTCTTGAAATACACAGAATTTCTTAGTTCAATTTTTTATTGTTTAAATTTTAAATTTATAGTAAAATTTCAAATTCCTAGAAATTTAAACACAATTATAATACTAAAATAGAAATTATTTACAATACAAATTAAGGATTTTTCCCACAAATTTCTACCGTAAATATATACGAGAAAAAAGGCTAAGATACAATACATAAGACATAAAACTGTTATTACCAATATGCGCTTTAATCAAATAAAAAATAGTCTCTCTTAGATTAAACAGCTAAATATATATATCTGCTAAATTAATTAGTTCTATGTGAAGCGCATTTCAGAATAATAACACTTCCGTTTCTTTCTATAAATATTAATACCGAGGAACGAAATAATAATGCCGATAATTTTATTTCTATAGAAATAAGAAGATAATATTTTTCCAGTGAGTCAAGGCATATTAACAGGACGATACAATACGTTATGTAAATATATAAAGATGCAAGAAAATATCTCTCGAAAACTAATTTATTTGATAACTTTTGTTATATTTCAAAAACTAATTTTGTATATTTGAAGAAATTTTTTTAGATGTTTATTCATGCAGACTGTAAGATTTAAATATTAATTTTATTATGAAAATTATACATTGTAATAGAATAAGAGAATATTTGTTATAACATACTTTTATTACAAAATTTATTTGTCTAAAACATTAAATATATTATTAAATTGTGTATATTTACATTTACAATTACAATAAAGCGAAAAATTTGCATTAATTGAAACAAGTTTTAGATTTCAAGTTTAGCTTAAATGTCTTTCTCTTTCCTGTGTATCTGTTTATGTGTATTATTATCTAGATATTTGTATCGATTTCTTTCTTTTTCTTCTTCAGTGTGTGTGTGTGTACAAAGTCTATTCGCACATGTTGTTTTTACTGTTTTAAAGGTTTTAACCCATTACCCGCTGGTGTTGCAACATTCAAAATAAAATTGTAATAAAAAAAACTGCCATGCCACCACTATTTTAATATGTTAAAAAATACTTTATTTAATGACAAAAACTTTGATATTAAAGATACCGAATATTATCTTTCAGAATTTTTGGTGGGAAACGAATTTCAGTAAAAATATTAAAGGCTCCGCCCACATAGTTTTGGCGGTTAATGGGTTAATGAACTATTTTAAATAATAAGTTTGTATTTTAAAATATTCACTTAAAAAACACTTATTCTACACTATTTTTTACACAGTATTTCCAATACAATAATGTGTTTTGTAAGTAGAATTTTGGCTGATGCATAGTTGAAAAAATACTGAGAAGCGAAATAGTCCTAATGGTCCCTTAAAACAGGTGTTTTAATTATAAATCCTGATGAAGGCTGGGTTCACAGACAAAAGTGCTCGATTTATTTTAATGTTCTAAAATATAAATAAAGTTTTAATCATCTTTTAGGTAATGGAACAACATATTTTAGTGTGTACTTTTTATTTTAATTTGACAAAGATGAATTTAAGCATTCCGAACTTGTTTTATAAGGGAAAATCCAGTTTTAAAAATGAGTTTGAATATCTACCCTATGATTTTTTCTAGACTCACTAGATATCTAATACGAGAATGTAAGTAGGTAATTGAAAATTAATTACCATTTTGGCCAGCTATACCATAGCATGACATAACAAACCATGACATAAAACAAAATTTCTTAACCCTTTCCGGCGCGGAGTAAGTCTGTTTGTAAAATGATGAAATAATGGACTGACACCAGAAATAACAAAGAATTCATTAGAAAATATAAACTTGCTTATTTTCTGGTACTTAACAAAAGGAAAATTTTAATTAAATATTCTTGGTGCCGTTTGTCAGTTTTGGAATTAAAATTAGAGATCGACCGAAACAGGTTTTTAAGACCGAAACAGAAACCGAAACCGGATTTCGGTGATCCTCCCACTTTCGGCCGAAACCGAAACCGAAACCGAAAGTGTCAGAAAAATTCGAAAACTGATTAATACATACATAACTGCATATAAATATTAATTAATTAATTAATTAATAACAAATAATTAATAATTACTTAATAATAACTAATTACGTTGCTAATTAATTTATTAATTATACGTGTATTGAACCACATTTCTAACAAACACACGTACATATATATATGTGTGTTTATAGGTTTCAAACAAAAATGAAACATAAATAATACAACTTTTTTATTTTATTATTTTCTAACAACCAATAACTATAGGCATTTATCAATAATTAATTAACAATGTAGTTAAATAATCTAAAACAAATTCAATAATGAATATTTAATTTTTAAATATATTCATATTTTCACTTCGTTAATATTTTGCATTCAAATTGATTGAAATAAAGTACTTAAAAGTTTGTTTTTTAGGAAATTAACATTGAATATGTTTTAACCACTTTATAATTATAAATATTATTAATTTAATAAACGTTTAAATATAGATATATATTTAAATATTGCTGAATATTTTTATTAATTATTTAAAATTTTGTACAAACATTTTTATGGTACATATGTTTAAACAAGTTTGTTTAAAAAAAGCTTTGCCACTCCCTGTCTTTTCTAAGAAAGTATTGAAATGGCACCCTGTTTGAAAATTTTATCTCCGGTGCCAAGTTGACTCTCTGTTCCTCTATCTAAACTATTTATTTTCATATAAAATAAAACGTAATTAATTTATGAATAAGACAGAAATAGTTTTTAATTATACGAATTTCATCTAATAAAAAAATATTTTAAGTATGCATACCTCGATATATCTTTTGTAATAAATTAATCTTCATATGTTTTAACAACACCTTTCTCATAAAGCATTTGAAACAATCTGGAGTTTCAAAGTAAAAATTTTCTATAACTGTTAAGTTTGCAGCTTTTAAAGATCACGTGATAAGCGTCTTTTAAGTTTAGTCATATATGTATTGCATTGCTTGCTTTATAATTTACACTCACATCATGAATCAGTCATGACGGATAATGATTAACAGTGTTTCACAGCAGTAAACACAGGGCTGTAGCTAGAAGTAAACAATAGGGGGTGCTCAAGAAAATGTAAGGGGTGGGGGGTTCATAATATTTCTTTCTCTCCGACACATGCACGCACAAACACAGATATATATGATCAAAGTATTATGTAGAAAGGTAAATGAGTGCATGTTCATACTGTAGGCACTATGTTTCTTATTAAATTGTTTATAATAACTTTATTTGATGCTAAGAATACTAAAGGCTGCAGACAGGGATGTAATGGAGGATATACGATGGATACGCCGTATACCTTCTGGATTATTTTAAGGAATACCGTATACCCTCTTCTCATAAACACTGTAGCATATACTTTTAAGGGTATACCCTCTGGTTTTTTTACTACTACATCACTGGTTGCAGAGTGAAAATTTTCCGTGTATAATTACACTAGTGAAATAATAAATGATAATGTGAATAAGTAAATAAAAAGCTGACAGTTCACCTGTTTCAAAAGAGTTGCAACCTTTAACTTTTTTCTAAATATTCCCTGCCCTTAAGGATTCTAAAGTTATGTTTTTATATGATAAAAAAACATTAGAAAAATCAAGGGGTATTTTGCATTTTAAAATTATTTTTGTGTCCAGTCAAAAGCTAAAACCACTTGTATTTAAATTGGCTATAACTCTTTAGAATAACTTTGTTTTATGCTTTATGCTAATAATGGGAAACGCTGCAAAATGAAAAAATTCAGTATATAACTAATGCAAAAGTCACTGTTTGCAGCAGCAAAAGGTTGCTAATGCTGAGTATGTGCAGATACCATGCGCGCCTATTGAAGCACTTATTTGCAGTTTTTAAACAAATACTACAATTTCGTATTTATGCAAAACTGTAAAGAGCCCCCAAAACTAAGTTCAATTCTTGAACAGAGTTTCATTTGGATTTTTGAAACAGAATTTCATTTGGTGGCCTTGGCAACTTTCCCAGGGGGGGCTCAAAAATTTTCAGGTGGTGCTCAGCCCCCTGCCCCCCCCCCTAGCTACGGCCCTGAATAAACAGTGTCTCATTTGAGCTCATACAACTTATATCAATGAGTAAAGTTGAAAATTTCCGAAAGAAGGTAAGATATTTTGAAATACAGATAGTTTCGGTCGAGTTTCGGTGAGGCCGAAATTTTGGCAGCAGTTTCGCCGAAACCGAACATTCGGCGAAACTCCGATTTTGCGCCGAAACCGAAACCGAAATTTCGGTCGATCTCTATTAAAATTAGGTGTCCTTTTTTGTGACCACTGCCCGTTAAGGGGTTAAGAGTTTTCAGAAATTTCGACTATTGAACTTATGATTATTGTTAAATTATTGTTATTGTTAAGTATTATTGTTTTAATTTTTATTGTTATTTTTATTGTTGTTATTAAACATGGTATTATTAATTGAGTTTTGTTATTATTAGTGATATATTAATTCTTATTTATTAAAACTGAGAATGAGAGTAGATTTAAAAATTAAGTTGCTAGTATAAATATAAAAGTTTCAGATGAACATTTACATTCTGAAAATGGACTTTGAAAAGTAAGTTTGAGGACATTTTTCAAAGTAATTCCACTAGCAGACTTAATATTGTAATATACTCAGTTCATTTCCTTCTTATTAATGAAGTATGCAATAAGACTTTCTTTACTTGAACTATCATTTATAAAAGAAATGGAAGAACTTCTTAGCCAAATATTTTTTGGAAAAAAGTGCATTTTCAAAAATGAACGTGTATAAGTTAAATTCACATTTTCAATAAGTCAATTTCGCATTTTGTGAAAAGGATAAAGGCTTTGTTAGCTGATTACTCTCAAAATTTACAATGATTTTCTTATTATATGTTTATATTATAAAAACTATTTTTGTAATTTGTAAACACGATTAATATATTGTTATTGTATTTGATGAAATAACAAAGCAAATGAACAGGCGAGGCCTTGGATCGAATATATAAATTGAGTTACAAAAGAACATTACACAATGACAAAAACATAGTAACTGAACTGAAAATTGAACAACACATCTATATATATATTTGTCTTACGTGGCGCGGAAATAGGGCTGAATTTCTAGCTTATTGTTGGCAACAACCGTAGTTTCCAGAGCTCAGACCAATGAAAAGACTAGATTGTGTTAGATAGATAAGCTCGGCCTCCAATATGGCGGTCAGTGTCAGAACAGTGAAAATCAAGCAAGCAAATATTAAAAATAAAATAACATGTACGTAATCCAAAGCGTCTGAGATTATTCCTCATTTTAATTATGAATAATATTGCTAATTTCAAATGAATTCTCAACTCTTATTTAGAATTTATTTATGAATTTCACTCACATGAAAAATCGGAGAGAAGTAAAAATATCAACTGTCTAGGTTGCACCTGCTGCCATCTGTTGCAGAAATCTATAATCAATTAGAATAGTAAAATGTCGAACGAAATTTAAATAATCATTGATGATAAACTATCTCTCTATTACGTAATGTTTTTAATGAATAAGCCGTGCTGTACAAAATTTAGGTGCAATAAGTTTTAAACAAATTATGTTTCCAAGATCCTTTATTCATAGTATTTAAATGATTTATATGCTCATTAGTAGCTCCAACTAAATGCATTTTTAGTTGTGTTTTCAACGGAGTTCAATTAGTTTTTTACATTTAAAAAAATTGTCAATTTCTTATGTTCAAATGATTTATGGTAGTACATATTACGGCTAGAATTGCTGCAAAAATAAAAAGGGGCAAGCGAGCGAAGCGAGCTGGGACCGCGGAGCGGTCTCAATGTTAATCACTTCGCAATTCACGGGAAGTTGGCGAGCGTTAGCGTGTAGGGGGCTGAGCCCCCTAGTATTTATAAATTCGTCTGGGATTCTGCCAGTCATGTTCCCGGACGTGCGAGAAAGCTTACACAAAAGTATAATCCAATAAAATTTAAGATGTAATGCTACGATTACAATTACGATACGATATACTAACACCCGCCCATAATCTAGCATTACATTAGAAAAACACATAATAAAAAAATTACAATAAACAAACATTAAAAGTATGACAGAGTTAAAACATTACTTATACAAATAGCAAAGAACCAACAATTCATAAAATTTAGCTTTAGGCAATGCCTTTGTAAACATATCAGCAAATTTGCATATTTGTAGGAATATATTCAATTTTGATATTATTTTCTTTTACAACATTACGAACAAATTTTAGTTTTATATCTATATGTATCATTCTACCATAACTACTTTCATTACTGATACATTTTATGCAAGAATGATTATCCTCTAAAATAACTAAATCTTTAATACTTACAATTTCACAAGCAATATTTTTGAACCACAACAGGTCTTGCAAACTTTTAGTTAAGGCAATGACTTCAGCTTCAGTTAAAGATAATGGAACTGATTTTCGTTTATTACAACACCAGAGAACAGGCATGTTACAAAACATTAAAATGTAACCTGATACTGATTTTCTATCATTTGTGTTAGCCCCCCAATCAGAATACACATACATAGATAATTTAGGATCAGATTTTTGCTTTTTATACACAAGTTTAAAGGACAAAGTTTCTTTCAAATATCTTAAGATTTTCTTTAGTGCAATCCATGCAACTTCAGTAGGATTTTCCTGCATTTGACTCAAACAATTAATACTATATAAAATATCAGGTCGTGAAATATATGCTAAATACAATAAACCACCTACAAGTTCACGGTATGGACCATTAAATGGTTTTCCATTTTTGAAATAAGATGGAGTGGATTTAGGAGAAATAGGAATATCACTAGGTTTACATTCTAGCATATTAAATTTACTTAACAATTTAATTATATAAGACTCTTGATCCATTATTAAAATATCAGATTTAAATTTCATTTGAATACCCAGAAATTCTGAAACACATTCTGATTTTGAGATATGAAACTCTTTAGAGAGTAAAGAAATAACTTCATTAGTTTTATTTAAATCTGAACTTGCTATAAGCATATCATCAATATACAGAGCAATAATTATTTTATGACCATTACTATAACGAATAAAAATACAAGGTTCATTATCAAGAGATTTAAATTTTAATTTTGAAACAAATTCAAGAAAACTTTCAAACCATTGTCGTGGGGCCTGTTTCAGGACATATAAACTCCGTTTGAGTTTACATTTTAACCCACTTTCGTCATCATAGCCTTGCGGCTGATCCATAAAAACAAGTTCATTTAACTTACCATTCAGGAAAGCTGTTTTTACATCAAAAACAAAAGCATGTAAGTCTTCATTTAAAATAACAAAAAACACTAAACGTAAAGCAGGCATACTTATTACAGGGGCGAAAGTTTCACTATAATCTAGTCCTTCTTTTTGCATAAATCCCCGGGCTACAAGTCGAGCCTTATAACGTCCATCTCTTTTGATGGTATACACCCATTTGCAGGAAATAGCTCGTTTGTCAGGTGGTAATTTTTCGAGATCCCAGACGTCGTTGATTTTCATGCTTTCTATCTCTGCATCCATAGCTTCCTTCCGTAAACGTTGTTCATCAACAGGGAGAAATTTGATCTCATAAAAAGATAAAGTTTCTTGTTGGCAAAGTAATGCTTCATACACCTCAGGAGCCTGGATACCGAATAGGTTGTTTTCTTGATCTCTCGGATTTTCTCATTTTATCTTCTTTTCTTCAGAATCCTCTGATTCTTCACTAGTTCTTTCTTGAGAAGCTGGGTTAATTTCACAATCAGTCGATTCTGAATTTTCCACTATGTGTTGTTTTGAGTTTATGGTATGCTTCTTCTCCTCATCAAATTTGACATTTCTTGAAATAGTTATGCGTTTCGTCTCAGGATCTAGCAATCGATATCCCATTGAAGAATAACCTATGAAGATCATATGTTTAGACCTATCATCAAGCTTCTTACGATGAACGGAAGGAACTAACATGAAGGCACTGCATACAAAAACACGTATGTGCGTCAAATCGGGATCTTCTCCAAATTTTAAGAAATACGGCGTTAAGTTCTCAGTGGAGCTGCTTGGCATTCGATTTTTCAAGTAAGCTGCTGTAAGTATAGCTTGACCCCAAAAAGTCTTAGGTAAATTTGATTCAGCAATTAAAGCCCTTCCTATATCCAGGAGCGATCTATTGCCACTTTCAGCAACTCCATTCAAAGCTGGAGTGTATGGAGGAGCGGGATCAATCACTATACCAAGATCTCGAGTAAAATTCACTAAATCATTACTTAAATATTCCTTTCCGTTATCGCATCTGATTTTCTTTACTGTAGGATTAGTTTTTAAGAAAACTTTCAATTCCTCTGAAGCTTCACTTTTATGCTTCAATAATCGAACTTCAGTAAATCGTGAAAAATCATCTATGATAGTCATAAAATAGCATTCACCAGAAAAAGTTTTCGGAACAATAGGGCCACATATGTCAGAATGAATAGCAGTCATTGGAGTACTTTCTCTTTTCCTTGGTCCTCTTCCCATTGGTGTTGCACTCTGTTTTGCTCGAACACAAACATCACAAAAAGAAGGGGGTATTGGAAGTTTCATTTCCTTCAACACTTTGGCGCTTGGATGGTCCATTCTGCGATGCCAAATTTCAGAATCACTTTCTTTTGATGTGAGAACAGTTTCATAATTTGGGACAAAATAACTAACATATTGTCCATTTGAATCACGTTCACCAAAACAAAAACGATTTCTTCCTTTCTCTATGAACACCTTATCATTCATGAAAATAACTGCATAATTTGCATTTTCGATTTTTCTAACGGAAATCAACTGTCCACTTAAATCTGGTACGTAAAGAACATTATTTAGTGTAATTTCCATTCCGTTTGATAATTTTCCAATAATATTTCCAACACCTTTAATTTCAAGATTCGTTGTTTTCGACGCACACTTAATAGTTCCTGAAGATGGTTGTAAAGACGTGAAATATTTCTCATTACAGCACATATGGGAAGTCGCTCCAGAATTCACTATAAATTCATTCTTTTTAACGTTCCCCGCAACAAAAGATACCGCTGAAGAAGCAAATTTTTCCTCATTTGAATTTTTAACAGCTTTACAGTTTCGTTTAAAATGGCCAGGAAGTCCACATTTGAAACAAGTAAGTTTCTTTCTACAGTATTTAGCTATGTGCCCCTTTGAATTACAGTTTTTGCACACATATTCTTTGCGAGTTGATACAAACGCGGTATTATCATGAGCAGTTTTGGACTGCACTTTTTCTTTCTTTGAGTCGAGCAGAAGTGCTTCAGCATCTAACAGCCGTTGTGTGACAAAATCTAGAGTCAAAACAGTATTCGGTTGATTTTCTAACGCAGTCTTAACATTTTCAAATTCTTGAGGCAACGACATTAGAATATAAACAATAGTATCGGTTTCACTTACTTCAGCACCGGAAATTTTAAGTTCCGAAATTAATTTATTTATTTCATCAATGTGACTTCTCGTAGACACCACACGATCCTTTTTAATAGTTGCTAACCTCTTTCTAATTAAAATTTGATTAACTGCACGCTTTGTATCATATGTTCGTTCTAATTTATTCCATATCTTATGCGCAGTGTTTTCTTCTTGCAATGACGCAAGAACCCCATCGCTTAAAAGCGATAATAATAAAGCATAAGCATTTTTCGATTTTACAACTTCGGCAGTTTGAGTTGTCGCTTCATTGTCTAAAAACTTATCCAAATCTTTCGATCTGATTAAATATGGCTTTAACACGCCTCTTCCAAACAGAAAAATGTCTACCGTCGCCGTCAAAAAGAGCAACTCCATATAATTCTTTTTCACTCCATCACTTTCCTCTGGGTAAAAAAACAGAAACAAAAGAAAAATAAATTTTCTCTCTCAAAACCACAGCAATAAATATGAAAAGGGACTAGCGTCACTCTGTCTGCGATTTAAACCAAGCTCTGCTGATGAAATAACAAAGCAAATAAACAGGCGAGGCCTTGGATCGAATATATATATTGAGTTACAAAAGAACATTACACAATGACAAAAACATAGTAACTGAACTGAAAATTGAACAACACATATTTATAAATTCGTCTGGGATTCTGCCTGTCATGTTCCCGGACGTGCGAGAAAGCTTACACAAAAGTATAATCCAATAAAATTTAAGATGTAATGCTACGATTACAATTACGATACGATATACTAACAGTATTTAACCCATTAAAGACTGACGTTTCGTTTTCGCAACATTACGCTTCTTACAAAAAGTTTTAAGCTAACACCAGTTTTTTTAGGATAAATATTAGCTTTATTTGATGCAAGAAACACCATGAAAAAGTCACTCTTAAGGTTGAGGTAACAGCCATAAAGTACTATTAGAATGTTGAAATACTTTTTATCATTTTAAAATTTGGACACTGCACTTTAAAGTATATGTGTCGTGAATAAACAAATATGCATGTCATGTAATATAACGGAAAACTGTTTAACATATTAAACGAATAAATATATTTACTTACGATAGCAGAATATATTTAATCGAAGGAAGAATTTATAGCATCATATTTGTAAACATCTACTGTTATGGGATAAGCCATTTACTTAACATGTCTCCTGACGTTTAACATGCATTTCTGGAAACACATTTATTTAATAACCAAATTTGTTTAACTGTCCAAACTGTGCAATTAGTTTTGGAATTTTGACATAAAGGGAATGATGGGAAGTGTTTTTGATACTAAACATATTTTACTAATGAAGTTTTTATTTTTATTTTTCTGACACATTTCACAAGATATGATTAAAATTCATTACTGGTGTAATATGTATTTGAATGATCCTTCAAAAAATTCCTAATGATTTTTGTTTTGTTTTTTTACTTTTAAAACTATATGCGATAAGGGGCATAACTACGAATATTTTTAAAATTGAGTGTTCAATTGAAAGTTAACATTTTATGTGTTATTTTATTCGTTATCAATATATATTAGTTAAAATTTAAAATTTCGATGTTGGTACTAGTATAAGATATTTCTGCGTGGTTCTGATATCAATTACAGGTGTCTATTGGCGACTATCCCTTTATCATTTTACTTATCGCTATTTGCAAACAATAATCTTCATGATGTGTTAGTACTGGTTCTATGAAGATTATTGTTTGAAAATTACAGTAGATCAAATAATAAACAGATAGTTGCATTCTGCGATCTTGTAAATAATTCTTATTCAAGTAAGATAATCCCTAACACTGGAAATCAATATCTATATCCAGGATTACAATTGATTTATACCGAATTATGAAATAGAAATGATGCTGTAAAATTTTTCTTATAACTAAAATGTAATCACAGTGACAGACGTTGTTTATGTGTAAATATGATTCATTCAGCACCCAATATTTGTCATCATACATAGCGCAACCTGGATGATAATTTAAATCCTATAACAGGCACTTCTAATTTCATGTTATGACACGCTTAATGTAAATAATTTTGAACTGATGAACACATATAAAAACTTGGTAACCTTTGGGTGATAAACCCGCTAATTAGACAATCAAGTTCGTAAGCCATGATATGGAATATATCTGCTGCAAAACAGCATAAGATAAAAATTGGAGATAAAACCCGCTAATACACAACGTGCGACTATGGCAGCTAGAGAAGAACAAACTGAACTGGGCCACATGACCACAAAACTGCGGAGCTTGTCCGGCATGCACACAATACCCAAACATACATTATAAGTAATTCATTTACGCATAGACTTGAAAAAGAAGTTCAAGGTAACTAATTTACGATCTTCTATTGTTTTAAAACACACATTTCATACAAAATTGCTGTGTGTTAATAAGAAAAATGTGTATATTGTAGAGCATTTTAAAAAGTTGTTACACTATGAATCATGACCTATGACTTGCAAGGAAATTGACTTTTCTTACCTATAAAAGGATTATTTTTTTCTGAAAAACAATTAGAATTGATTGAATAAAGAATAAAGAAATATCCCAATTCGTTTAGTACGAGCATGGCTAAAACGAGCAATTTGCACACAAAGTATGATTTATAATTTAAACTATATTAAGAGTTTCAGGCTTTTTACGAGCTACAAAAGCAGCTTAATGGCTCATGCTAGCAAAACATATATAGTTATTTCAATGTGATTTTCTGCAAAATGTAAGGTAGAATTGGGAAACAATCCCTTTTATATCGAACAAAGTTTTACATAAACGATAATATTTCTCAATCACAACTTCCACTCAAAATGTAGTAATTTATCAGTTTTACAATACAGAATTTCAACCTTCAAGGCAACACCCCACACACGTAAGAAAATGCCCGATGTCTTGAAAAAATGAAAGGAAGAAGAATAAGATAAGGACATTTCAAATACTGCCCCTTTGTAAGATTTAAAATTGAGCCATAGAAAGAAAGGAGCATAGTAGAAAACTTTTATTTGATTCTTCCTTTAAATCCGGACTCTCCGGACTCTGTGTTATATTAACCATCTCTTACTGTACTTTTAAAATCAAAAGTATATGCGATATCATAGCTAAAAAAAATACAGTAAATATTGCAATGTTAGCCGAGATTTTGCGGGAACCTTTATGATATCGAGTTTATATTGTAATTCATTTGTTTGTGGGTATTTTTGTGTGTTTTATAAGATTTGTATTAATTTCACTGGTATTGCCAGTACTGGGTAATACGAGTACTTTTGTATTATTTTATTCCTCGTATTAACAAAGTTTGACTGCATATACAGGGTGTAACTGAAATGCTTCAACAAACTTTGAGGGATGATAGTACTCATGAAGATGAACAAAAAATGCAATAGAACACGGGGTCGCAAATGACATTTAACCCTTTCAGGGACAGTGGTATGTCTAAAAAACCACTTAATTTTAATTCCAAAACGCCACAATGGCACCAGAATTTTGCTAAAATCTTTTCCATTTAATATTTATGTGAAATATAGCTTTTTTCTAATTTACAAACAATTTTTTTTGTAAATTCCGGTGCCAGTCCATTTTCAGACGCATTTTCTCTATTTTTATCCTTTAAGCCTTTTAGGGGCAAACTACTTTTAGTACTAAAATGTTGAAATAAATGACTGGCACAGGGATTTATAAAAAAATTTGTTTGTAAATAAGAAAAAGGCTATATTTCACATACATATTAAATGGAAAAGATTTTAGCAAAATTCTGGTGCCATTATGGCGTTTTGGAATTAAAATTAAGCGCTTTCATAAACATACCACTGCCCCTGAAGGGGTTAAACGTCATTTGCGACCCCATGTTCCATTGCATTTTTTGTTCGTCTTCATGAGTACTATCATCCCTCAAAGTTTGTTGAAGCATTTCAGTTACACCCTGTATATATTTCTTAATCAGACATATTTATGCAAGCATTTTCTTCATCCATAATCCTAATAATATTATAAATCTGATTGTGTGCAAATGTTAGGCTGAAGCCAGCGTCAAAATGAAGCATTTAATTATCCTGTATCTTTGCATATAAGTTGATTATAACTCTCTTATGAACATAGGCTGGTTTTCGTTTATTTTATTTCAATATTTTTCTTAATAATTCAAAATTTCATTATTTTCATAGAGAATAAATGGACATTTTTCGTATATTTTAAATGGTTGGTTGGTTTGGTTGGTTTGGCCCAAAGGTCCCGGTTTTGCAGCTTTTTTTAAAATGGTTAAATTTATTTTACCGTTGCTAATACTTTATCGTTGCCAATATGAAATAAAACCCCTGAGTAATAATTTTTAATCAACAATTTATTTTCACGTGAAAAACTTCCACGTTTAAAATGAAAAGGAAATGAATTATTTAAGAATTAAACAGAATATGAAATGATGTCATATTAGAAATAAAACGTGCATTTTCAAATTTTGATAATAATACAAAGTGCATAAATACGAGTAAGTATGGAAAGCAAGCGAATATGATGTCATATATAGAAAAATAAAACAGATTTGTTTTGATGTTAAAATAAAATGATCTTGGGTTATCAAATTATTTGTGATTAATTTCTCTTATTTTTTTCTTTTTCTTTTTCACATGAAAGGAATTATTTTAAATGTACGTAATATATGTATTTTAAATGTATGTGTTGTAAATTAAAGTTCTGTGTTTTAAATGAAATGAGTGAAAGATTTATATTTTTAATGAATTAAATACAAATGATGGGATAGGTTGGCGATTTATCGTCTGCACACGGCTAACATAAAGTTACCATATTTTTAATTTAAATTTTAAAAAGTAAAAAAAAAAATTAAAATTAAAAACTATATATATTGGATGGCAAATGTCAATGATATGCATCGCAAAATTATCCGTATCGTAGATCGGAAAATCTTAATAAAAATAACTATATTTTTTAAAAGAAAGTTGCTTTTCTCATAAAAGCTAAAGATTTAATATGATTATGTCGAAGAAACAGCATTTTTCCTCTATCATTTTCCCACAATCGAAACACATTTGTAAATCGTCGTTTCGAACCGGAATTTAATATTATATTTCTTTTAGTTTTAAAATAGGAAAAACTTTGTTGTCGTTTTTAAATATAACTTTTTTAAAAGTTGTTTCATAATAGATTTTTGTAAAGTCTTGTAGGATAAAAAAAATTGCATAGATTTTAAAGCAATGTTTGAGTAAAATTACAATATTTTTTTAAACTTAAAACAAGAACGAAAAATTATGCGTCAAGCATAGATTATGTAACACTTTCCAACGCTTCCAATATAATTTTACAAATCATACCGTTTAATAAGCTAAAAGATAACATCTAAGTAAACAATTTGGAACACGCATAACATATTTAAAAACATAATTTCAGGAATTTCCAACATATACAATATTCGGAAAAATATCCGAATACTTTTATTCAGCCCTGTATAGGATCTACAGATTTGTGTATATACTACATAGGATGCTAAATTTTAGTTCAGTTAGGAAACGCGTAGCACAGTTTAAAATTCTCCGGCTTGAGTTCCTGTCAATAAACGGAAATATGTTCGCGAACTTTAGTGCTTCCCTGTATAGGATCTACAGAATTTATACACACCACGTAATAGATAAAAAGCGAGTTAAACTTAAAATCGCGTTCAGCAACTTAAAACGCACTTCCAGGAATTATTGTTAACAGACAGTAGAGAATTCTTTTGTGTGTCCCTGTAAATGAACGATGACTGCTATACACACACTATTCTGTAGTAAGCCTCTTGTAATGCACCTTAGTGATATATATAAATTTCAATGCGTTTAAAATAGTGAAACATTATTTATTTAAACCGCAGACGATTTTTCTCCATAGGTGTAATGTAACGGAATTCTTTTGACTGTCCCTGTAAAGTAACTATAAGTGCTATGCACACCCTATTCCATAATAGGCTTCTTCTAATGCACCTTAGTCATGTATATAAATTTCAATGCGTTTAAAATAGTGAAACATTATTTAAATAAACCGCAAATGATTTTTCCCAATAGACCGCAATGTAACGGAATTCTTTTGAGTGTCCCTGTAAAAAAACTATAAGTACTACACACTTCCGTTGAAATAGGGAACATCCTATAGATAACGACAATAACATAAAAAATTGCAGAGCAATCCGAGCCTATTTACGGGAGTTAGAGCACGGCCAGACGGCCAGACAAACCGAAGTCATAAACACTTTTCAACAAGGTTGGAAAGTGTTAAAAACAACAATGTTATTGAAAAGAAAATCGATTTTACCAACAAATTCGCGTAATGCAAAAGCAAAGAAGCAATCAAAAAGTAATGAATCTTTTCTTCCAGCCGAATTGTGTAAACTTGAACAAGCCGATAGTGCCAATTCATAACATTATAAACGTGAAAGCGCGTTCTATATAGTAGAATTTTTTTTACATATAGGTAGAAAATTTCCGAGAATAGGAAGGTTAGGGGTCTAAAATTAAGTCCATAGTCAATTTGCCTTTTTTTAACAAGGGAAATTTGGAGCAAAATTACCGTAATTTCGGGTGTATAGTCCGCAGCTCAAAGAGTCGTTTTTCGACCCAAAAATATTATTTTATAAAATGTAACTTAAAAGATCGCTGTAAATATTTATCTACAATTATTGAATAAAATTTCTGGGTCGAAAAACGACTCTTTGAGCTGCGGGTTATACACCCGAAATTACGGTAAATACATTTTGTAACCAGATTTGTTTTTTGCGTGGTAAACAATTAATGGTATTTTAGATGATCATTTCCCTGCTCACCTTTGATGCCAACTATGACTGTAAAACATATTAAAAAATATTAGCCGATAATTTTCTAATTTTCTTATTGCTTCATGATGTAAATATACATCCTGTTTCATACTTTAAACCTGAATCGGTCATGCCATTGTCGTAAAATTTTTATTCCTAATCCTAACCCTAATCGTATCCTACCCTAATCCTGATAATAACTTTAAAGAATATTCTTTGACACGAATATTTAAATTAAATCAATATACATAAATGGAATGAATGGAAAATAGAATAAATAGAAATGGCAAAATAAAATGACAAGAAAGTACATTTATTCGACACCTAACCCTAGAGAAAGCATAAAAAATTTCAAGCGCATGAAATAATTTAAAATAATTTTATATATACTAACAAAAATATGTAAATTTAGATCATCAGATTTGTGTCGTCGGTATTTATTTGCTTATAGTGTTCTTGACGCGATAGAGAAAATATCGAGGTTAAATTGGGCAGAATTTAAAGTACTTTCCAGCAACCTTTATTTACATTTTAGAATCGCATCATATTGTTATATCTTTGTGAAATAGCTATCAATGTATAAAATCCAAAAGCGGTTTTTTCACTATTTACACCACTTAGCGTGAAGCACTTAATTTAATATATACATAAACAAGATAATGTAGTAAGAAATATATAACATATGTCTATGCAAATAAACAGTATAATAATGCCCATTTAGCAATGCACACATATACAAATTGTACACCAAATACCACCTAAAATGCACTGTTGTATAGAAGAATTCTGCCAGTGTTGTGTTTCGTTTTACGAAGAGGAATTCCTCGATTTTCACGATTTTACTTGGTCCTCCTTTTTTCATTATTTGCAGTTTCATTTTCGCGATTGTATATATTATTTGGCATGAAATTTTACTTTTTTAAGACTGGGTTATGTCAAGGCCCCTATAGCAAATAAATACCGTATGGTCTTCTATAAAATGTGGTAAAGCTTTGGTTAATTATATATGTTGTTAATTATCAAGTGAAATATTTTGCTAAATTAATGCATTTATTCCTTTTTTAATGTTACGTGAACGAAGTCACGGGTAACAGCTAGTATTAAATAAATCATTTAATTAATTATTTTTAAAAAGACATTTTAATATTTTAAAAGAAACAACAGAAAATTCATTTATCAAACATGTAGACTTACATCATTATCATTCTAATAATTTCAATCTTCTATTAAAATCAGGTAATTTTCAAAATATTTTAAAGAAAATTAAAATAATTTTTAAGAATTTAAAAATATATTTATAATATACATTTATCTCGTCTTACATGAATATATTAAGGGTAACATTTAATGTAGATAGTTTTTATCAAAAGAAATGTATTCAAGTACTTATCCATGAGGGTGTAATCTAATTCTGATTTCGTAGAAAACTAATATAAAAATATAAATATAGTAAAACATAATTTTATATAAATATATATTAAAAAGTTCAATGCAAAGTGCAAAAATATTATTGCGATTTGAAATATATATATATATATATATATATACATATATAACAAAATAATTAAATAAATAAGAGCTCTTTGTTTTTCTCATTTTAAAAGTGCAAAAGGATTTCCTGAAATGAAAACTTTTAATATTGAAAAAGTATTTTATATATATATATATTTTAAACACATTTAAAATACTTTTACACAAATAATGCATATATATATATATATATATATGACTTCAGAGACCTTAAGGGGGTAGGATACCTTTGAACACGTCGAAAAAGCAAAAAAAAAATATCACTATGTTCCAAGCTTCAAAACTTGTGTAATAAGTCAAAAATAAAAATAAAACTTCATTTAAATATAAAGCTCGTGATTATATTTATATTTAAATATATATATATACTTGTTAATTCATAAATAAATATTGAAATGATAAGTTAAAGAATATACATGATAATAATAGTATAAAAAACATAACGCGTCTTGCGCGCATGATAAAATCTGAAAATATGCATATAAAGAGGAAATTTTGGTTAAAATAAATACATAATAGTGTTACCTTTATACTAAAACCAGAATATTTATAAAAAATATTGACTAAATTAAAATATGAACTTATAAATCAAATTAAAAATTTTCAATTTTTTAAAAATATTTTCAAAGTACAAAAAGAAAAAGAAAATTAAATCTTACTTTTTTCTGGTTTTAACTTGTAGATAATAAAGAAATGAGTATGTGATGAAAATTTCTTTGAATTGTCATGCATAGTTTTTTAGTAACAATGCGCGCAAGACGTGTTATGTTTTTTTTTTCTCTTATTATCATATATAATTTTAAACTTATCATTTCAATATTTATTTATGAATTTACAAGTATATATATATATATATATTTAAATATAAATTTAAATGCGAACTTTATATTTAAATGAAGTTTGATTTTTATTTTTGAGTTATTACACAAGTTTTAAAGCTTGGAACATAGTGATATTTTTTTGTTTTTTCGACGTGTTCAAAGGTATCCTACCCTCTAACAGTAGAGTATAGTTGTTGTTTTTTTCAAAATTGCATATACTTTTGAATTATTTATGTTACGATGTATATTTGACGTAAAAGGTTTCTACTATATTCTTCAAAGAATTTTTAGAAGAACGAAGTAACAAAATAATTCTCTAAATCTACTTTTTTTTATATATTATTTTTTATTTCCGGTTCATATTTATTACGTCTTTTGTTCTGCAGTTATTATTGTTATATATTTGCGTTATAATGCTATATGCAATTTATACACATATAAATTAAATAGGAATGATATCTCAAAAATCTATTAATAAAATCAAGAAAAACATTATGAGTACTTTCGTGGTATGAACAACCTTAAACAAATACATGCACAAAAGAAGACCGATTATCAAAACCTGTCGGTAACAAGCATGGTTCTGATGCGCAAAACTTCAAATGAAAGCATATTCCACATTGAGTATGACGTTAAAGATTTCACCACGTGTTTTAAAATTCAAGTTACAACAGGAGTTTTAACATACATATCGTTTTTATTTAAGTATTAATTTTATTTTGATGTTCATTGCTATTGAATCGATATTTGCAGTGTCCTCTTTCTTTTGATCGTCAACATCGAACTATATTGTCAGTGAAGGCACTTATCAGTTTCTGGTAATCATTGAAAGATTAAAAAAAAATGATATTTTTAAATGTTTTCTCCCTGTTAAACTGATTTTTTGAATGGCCATTTTACCAGTTCTTTCATTAGAAGAAAGAAAAATGTAAATTTGTGCAGGATTTCATCTGTTCATGAGTAATTGAAAAAGAAAAAGTGTACTGGAAAACGTACGTTATTTTTGAAGGGGTAAGATTCTGGAGAGGAATAAATCATTTTTATAGTACATTTTGGAGCTTGCATTTCTTTAATCACTGGCATTTCTCAATTCATATTTTGGAATAAGAGTTAAACGCATCAAATGCGAGTATTTATAGAAATTTTAAATGTATATATGTGCTTTCTTAGACTTTTTTTCTTCCCTGCAATAAAGAAAAATAATGTCTGAAGATTTAAGATTTATGTAAGGAGATGTTGATAAAGGTTTGGATAATTGGACGTTACGTTATTTTGGATAATCTCTTCCCTACTGTATATCGTTTATATATATTTAATTTAGATTTTATATAGAATCAGCTACACATAAATGTAAATAAAACAGTTAAATAACATATTGTAAACAGTAATTTAAAAAATAATAATAAAAGCGTATGATTTATATCAATGCAAATAATGATTTCGGTAATTGTCAAAGTACTAATTTATACATCATTTAATATTCACAGTATACTTTATACTGTGTTTCAATATTTTATATTAGACAAACATTTTGCTTTGAAATAGTCGTATCAGACTCCATGGAAAGTATAAGGAGTGTACGCACTTTCTGCATAAGTTTCTAGAACTTTTGAACATGAGAAATAATTTAATGCATTTCCCTATCGATAAAAATACCACATAATTTTAATCAATATGAATGTTCCTATAGCACACTTAAAAAACATTTTTAGCATTGGTACAAATTGTGACAGAAATTAAAACAGTTATAATTAGATAATAGTAACTACTCTAGCAAAAATGTAGACAGTAATATTGTTAATTCAATGAATGTTCAGTTTACATTAAACTTGGACACACTTTATGAAATCTCATAAATTCTAAACATGTGTAATTTTATGATTCATAATTCATTTCATTGTGAAACAATAATTTATTCAACTAAGCTAATGAGTCGGAGCCGAAATTGATGATAGAAATCAAATGTTTATCTAGCTTAATAAATGATCAAGTGAGCGCATTTATGGCAATATTTAGAAAATATTTCACCCTTTTCAAACAATATTCGACTTATATTTATTTTCAGCCTCATCAATAAAGAACTTCTACATTTTACCGTTTATATTATTTCGTACTTAGAAATTTATGAGTTTTTTCGGAAATATAAATTTATTAGCTCGCTTCTTCATCTTTTATAACAACGAAACAAGAAAAGAGTCTAATCAAATTATTGAATCGAAAAAAAGAGCAACATCCTTTTTAAAATATTAATGAAAAATATTTATGGATTCGTGATAACAAATAGTTTAAATCATAAATTTTCAATTGTTTTTTTAAACTCGCTTTTACTTCAAAATTTCCCATCAATCATAAAAGCTTCGTGTTTCTTTGAACAATTTCTCAAGCCTTTTTTCTGAAACTTCCATAAAAGATGTATACAGGTCATACATATTTTAGAGATTAACTCCTCTTCGTCTTTTCAGAATATTTGCAAGAAGAAAATACATTTTACAAAATTTAGCTTATATATATATATATATATATATATATATATATATATATATATATATATATATTTAGGAAAAAATATGACGTATATTTAGGAAAAAATAATGAACTTTATATATTACTTTAGAAAGTTAACTTCCTTTGTAAATACAAAGAGGAAAAAGAATATTGCAATTCATATTACAGTGTAACAATAGGTCCTGAGTTGCAGAAAGAATAACGAAAATTCAGTGTCACTTAGTAGTTACTCAAGATTCCAGAAAATATTATGTTATCTTTAGAATTTATTTACGCAAGAACCAGTCAGAAGATAAATAATACCAGTTAGCGGTTTCGGGTTATTATATTGATATAAAAAGTTCTCTCTTCTTTCTGTAAATTTTGAAAATAATATTTAGGATAACTTGGGGTGAGACGCCGTGTTGGACAAGATGCCGTGTCACGTTGTTTTCCTATACGCCACTCATTTGTGTGGAAGAGGCTTCCCTAGTGTTTGTTTCATTACAGTTTGCGTAGTTTTATTTAAATTTTAAATAGCTATTTTCGATTGCTACTTTGTCTTAACACCTTTGATAAGTGTACAAAATCTTTTACGCTCTTTCCTTATTTACCTAAACAGTCATAGTTGAAACGACAGAGAAAAAAATTGACGTTTTCAGAGAGTATTAGTGTCTGCCCTTTCTGCCAAACGTAAATAGTGGCCGATTAACTGTTCTTCACTTTAGTAGGGAAACCGGCGGCGTCTTCTCCACTACTTTGGGGGTGAGTCGACGAAAATCTTTAGGGTAAAGATGCCTGTTTTTTTTTCCATTACCTGATTTTTTTTTCGTTGTTTTAAATTACTTTGTGGTATTCACTAAGGTTTCAACGATTTTAATGAGATGATTTAAATCAGGGATTAAATAGTTATTTGAATCAACTGATTTTTTTTAATCATTGATTAAAATGATATTTTTTTAAAATATTTAAAATGACATAAAAAATATTAAGAAAGTGCTAGAGTACAAAATGGGATTGTGTCGTTTGACGCAACGGGAATATTTCAATTTAATCCAACAGCGCAGCTATTTCTACTCGAGATTTCGTTGTTTCCAACGAACAACATGAGTGACAGACCCGGTGCTTCAAGGAGAAATTCACTTCAAAACGGTCGAACAAACTCTCAAGAACATCCGCTAAGCAGTTGATTCAAGATTTCCTCCAACTATCCACGTCATTAAAATCACACAAAAGGTCGACTGGCCTAACAATCAACTTGCCATTAATTGACAAAGAATATCTGAAAATTGCCGAAAATATTACACATTCTTCTCCAAAAAAAATTCTGCTATAAATTTCACCTGTTCCAGTTTATGAAAAGAGAAAGCACAGTAACAGAAGGCCTGAAGCTCAAATACTTACATCATCAGAAGTTATTAAAGAAAAGAAAGTACCGTAATTTCCGGTGTATAAGCCGCGGCTCAAATAAATCTGTTTCCGACCACAAAGTTTATTCTATAAAATATAACATATTTGTGCATGGAACTTATTTCACCTTTTTTAAAAAATAAAATTTCTGGTTCGTAAGAGAATTTTTTTAGCCGCGGCTTATACACCGGAAATTACGGTAAGCGAAATCCGAAATAGACAGAAAATAGCTGCTGCAAATTCCCAGATGTCTCAAGCCTTTCTAAAAAGGAAGAGTTTCAGAATAAGTCAAAAGCTAGAAAGCGATAATCTGCAACAGACGATGATATGGATGATGATGAAATTCCTCATCATGATTTAAAAAAATGAGGATTTTTTGTAAGTGAATGAGAATTAGTTTTCACAGTGTCTAGAAGAGTACAATAAAACCTCAGAAAAATGTGATTGGATCACGTGCATCAAGTGCAACTATTGGTTACATGAAAGTTGCTCAAAGTTCCTAGACAAATGTGTAGTTTGCGGCAGAGCTGAGATATTGCTGAAAAAAAAGAAGCGTATTAAAAACATTGGCAAAAAGGATGGACTGTACAGAAATTTATCTTAGTGGCTTTGCCATATTTCAGCTTGTTATATAGTTTTAAAAATTAGATTGCTTAAGTTCCATAATACTTTTAAATGTTAAGTAGAATATAAACTTTTTTTGAAGTGAAAACTTCTTTAGGCGCATTTTTTGAGATTGGAAAAAACCATTGAACTCGCGACACTGTTATGTAACCGATACCTCTGTAAGGGTTGCCAGTCAATAAGAATCTCAATGAAAGGTCTGGGTGCCAGGGAGTAAGTTAAGCAAAAAACTGTATTACGGGCTTTTAAATCGACTCGCATCTCGGAAAGTTCCGGGCCCAGAAATTCGGAATTTGGACAGACATGAGAAGGAGAGCATCTACCGTAATTTCGCGCGTATGCGCCGCAGCTTAGTTAAGTCTTTTTCAAACCGGAAATTTTATTGAAAATAAGAAGTCAAATAAGTGCTAAGCAGAATTAAGTCACGTTTTATTTAAAATAAATTCTGGTAGGAAATCGATTTGTCTGAGGTGCGGCGTATACGCGCGAAATTACGGTACTATACCTCATTTTTAAAAGTCACCAACTGAAAAACAAATAGGCGTAAGTATTTTTATATATTTATCATTATAGGTCGATTAAGATGTACAAAATTTCAGAATAATTGACGTGTAAGTTTTGTCATTCTCAAAATATGCTGCTCAAATGTGAACATACTTAAAATTATCCCGATACTTATTGGTCAATGAATAATGTTAAAATTATTTGTAATTTATCGGAACGTATTCTGTATTTTTGCGAATGTTTAGCAAAAAAAAAATGGTTTCAATAAAGTGACCTGAAATAGCGAATAGAGATTGAAAAAAATTGTAGTAGCGTATAACGTTTTGAAAACGTTAGAAATCTAAATAATAAGGGTGATAAGGCTGTGGGAATTATTTTTATATTTAGCACTTTAAGAAACCTTTGTTATTTCATAGTGCAATTTCAATATTTATGCTGAATAAAAGCAGTGTAAAAATAAAAATATATCCTGCATGTTTTGTCAAAAAATTTAAGTAGACTTTTAGCTCTGTAATCTGTCAAGGGTATTCTCAAATATATATTTCCAGATTTCTAACACATTTACAAAATCATTTTCTTTCGAAATATATTCTTCCGTAAAAATACCAAAATTTTACTCGTAAATAATTGTAAATAGAATAGATAAAGTTTTATATTGATAATTATTCACAAATCAAACCAATCACGAAATTGAAATAGTCTGAAGATGCTTACAGTTTTGTTGTATTCTTACTGAAGTTTAATGGAAACGAAAAACAATTGTATAATTTCTTAAAAAAATAAAACAATTTTCAGAAAACTATTGTTAAATCTGGTGTTTGGACCTCTTGTCTCTGTCACTATGTTTGCTCTTCTCAAATATAACATATCGTCTTGAGTCCTGGGTACCCAAATGGGTACCTAGATTCTTTTGCTCATAAAAACTAAAATGATTGATATTTTTACTTTTTAACTTCACTTTTATAAAGTTTTGCTTTTGCTTTAAAATGAAACCAATAAATGGCTGCACCGATGTCAATTTATTTATAAAATAAATGTTATTTTAACCTGAGTTTACAAAATAGTTTCGAAACAGTGCATCCAAGAAAGTAGGTAATTTTCACAATTCTTTAACTTCAAAACCTTATAATAAAAAAAAATTAAGAATTTGCAGATTATTCACTTATTTAAAGCTGTTATTTTTTTTATTGTGTAATTTTAGGTTATTGATAATTAAATTGATTTTTTTTGGGGGGGGGGTAGTAATTTTATGTTGATATTTGTGAACCTAAATTACAAGCCCCTAAAACAATAGATTTAAAAAAAATATTTTTTGTCATCTAGGATGTCATTTTGTTTGTTTAAAAGCAAAAAATGAGTATTCGTACAATTATTTTAACTTCGGGTCTTAAATACTCGAATATAAGACACTCTCTTTTAAGAAACTTTTTTTTTTTTCACCAGAATCGAATCAATTTAATTCGGTGCGTCTCGCAATGAAGTACAAGACTCTTAATACTGTTAAACCATATGTGTGTTCACTTTCTATTAGAAAGTTTATTTATCCCTCAATCACGATTCCCGCGTACGGATATATGTGGTGGTTAGAATGCAATGGATGAAACTTAGGATGAAGAACGAGTCAACAATGAAGCCACATCAATATAGTACATGCAGTGAAATATAGTCGCTACTGCTTTCGGATGTGACTTCATCGTTGGATTGTAAGAAGATATAGCGTCAAACTCAGTTTTAACCATGGAATCTGGTTAGTAGCATTTTAAATGCTTAACTTCGATGGATGGAACTGAGGATTATGCTATAACTTCATACAATCGAACAATGAAGGCACATTCTAAAGAAAGAGTAAAGGTAATGCAGCTAGATATCTGAGGAGCTAAATGGAGAGACTTCTCGTATGGAATGAATGAATGGAAAATTTAGAAGAAAGTCAAAAATAAAACAATGTAGAATTAACCATATTTCGTGTTCTTCCTAATTTCATTTCCTTCTTTTGAATTTCCTTGTGTGTTATATGCGTGTTTTAGAAGAAAATTCATAATTTACGAGCTATTCATGAGTCCCGAGAGAAAAATGGCGGCTGTCGTAGGCGGATTGTTTTTAGCAATTGTACCGTCCATTGCATTGGAAAGCCAGTTTTTTCTAAAAGTTTTCTCCACCTTTTTTTTTCTGAACTTAAACAATTCAAAGAAAACTTTCGAAAAATACTGTTGTCCAAATCCAAAGGACCGTACAATTGGACTGAAAGAAATCCGCCTACGACAGCGGCCATTTTTCGCTCAGCGCGCTGACCTAGTATTCAGAGGATGATGGCTAAATATTAAACTGCATCTTAGATTCGGGGGCCACCTTAGCTATAAATACGGTAATTGGAAGAGTAAAACAATAGATAATTATATGTTTTAACGTTTATATGTAAAGGAAAACTAACTGATTTCGGTTTTTAAGGTATTGATATTGAAACTTAAAGCAGTGTTGCTAGTGGGCTACTTTTTTAAATTCAGTTCTCTTGATTTACACCAGTTTTTTGAGAAAGTAAAATTCGTCTTATTTAATAACAGACAAAATAGAGCGAAAACAAAGCGAAATATACCGTTTCAAAAAACTGGTGCTGATCAAATAATCTGAATTTTAAAAAAGCAGCCCACTTGCAACACTGACTTAAAGGGCAATGTAGTAGCTTTAGAAGTAGAGAGAAGCATAACAAATAAACAATAACGAATCTTTAAGCATTTTTCTTTTCAGAATACCACAGTGGCGACTCATCAATCCCCTTTTTACCAGTATTTTAATAAACTAAATTTCTCCTTGTTTAATCGTAGAATATTCCACGATTTTACATGTTGAAATTTATTATGCTAAAAGTCTGGTTGTAAAGTGATTGTGAAACCTTGACGAGCCGCCACTGGAATACCATATTCAAAATCTTTAGAAACTCTCAATTCGCCAGACTTCAACCAATCAACTTGATGTTTTTGAAAAATAATAGTAACGTATCTTTCTAGTTAAATATATAGGATTATTTTCAATTATTGATATCTCGCTTTTTGTAAAACTGTAAGTAACAAATGTTTGGGTTGAAAATTTATATTTTAATTTGAATTGCGCTCAAGTCACTGAAAATGCATATTTAAAAAAAACATCTACGTGTTTCACTAGCTTTTGTACTAAACAAACTAATATTCATTCTCTCTTTATGTTTCATTTTAAGTTAATCCAAAGATGATTTATCGTGTCCACCACTTGACACTCATTCGCCGACGTGATCACGTTCATCAGCTGTCAACCGGCCATTTTTAACCATATCAGCTTAAAAAATACAGCTTTCTACTTTAATATATGTATAACAATTTAGTGTAAATGGATTTTTATAAACACTTTGCATTTGCAAAAAAGCAAAAATTCCGAAAAATCCTAATTTTTTAGGGCGTTAAAATGAGGTTACTCTTAAGAGAAGATGGGATTGTTTTTGCTTCAAAAATCACAATTTCTTCTTCTTCTTCTTCTTTTTTCGTTTCTTGAATGGTTGACATTATTGTTTTCTCTAAACCATTTTTTTTTTAATTGAAAATCATATAAAACATATAGCTCGTGTAAGCTACTCTTGTTGCACAGTTTACGAGCGAGTTAAGTTTGTAGAATACTTTTAATTGCCATTTTATTGAAACCATGCATTCTATGTCGATACTCAACATATCTCGGCAACAGATGAACAAATTCCCTTGTCTACGTTTGAAAAAATAAATCTGTATTTTATAGTCATCTAAATTTTCCTAGCTGTTGACCAATAAATATTTATATATAATTAATTCTTTCGTTTTCTCTAAAATAAAGCAAAATGAGATTTCTTGTTGAAAACTCATAGTTTAAGCTTGATAGTCGCCCATTCTTTTTAAAAATTTAAAAAAAACTTTTGCTCAAGTATTAGACATTTACATATTTTTAAAAAACATCCTTTCTGTTTTATTGTTTTCAAATGACACACTGCCCGCGTAGGATTTCCTTCTAAATATCGAGAAAGAGCGAATAGAAAATCTCTTTAATAAAAATATAGTTATATTTTTGAAAGTTCAAAATATGTGTTTTCATACCAAACAATACATGTTTCTATCTCATTCCTAGAAGAAAACAAAGAAAACACACAGAATTTGCCTATTTTTCATACTGAAACACTCCTATGCCCGAACATACCCGTAATTGGAAAACACAACACATCAATATCAGTGTTTGATTAAAAATATATTAAAATTTGTTATTTTTGATTTAGTATTTTGTTTCATTAGTATGTGTGATATGTGTGATATGTATGTGCATATGTAAAATAGATTACTGTAGTACTTTAGGAAAACCAATCGGGATTACTGTATGAATCAGATAAATGTTGATACCAGAAAAAATAAGTATGAAAACATAAAACATCTAATAAATGAAGATAGTTTAATAACTGTTAAACATTTAGCTGAAACATTCGAGTTAAAACTTTCCGAAAGGATCGTTTTGCATTAACTAAATGACAAAGCCGTCCGTAAACACTGTTTTACTGCGTGGTCATCATGTTTATAATAGAGACCTGCCGCGATTGGATTGGGGCTAAGCCGGCGATTTCAAGTGTTGACACTTGGCTACTGTTTTTTTTTTCTGGGTTGCCCCCAGGTATTGAGAAAGAAAAATTTTCCTTATTTAATGACAGATTAAACAAGGCGAATTATACAATTTCAAAAAAAGTGGTGCCAATCAGCAAGCTGGATTTAATTAAATACGAAAAAATATTAATCATATTTAGCTTGGTTAAAACGTAAATGTTGTTGATTATATACAGAACCACGTGTAAATTAAAATTTAGTATAATAATAATAATTAATGTGTTTCTTTTTTTTCAGACATCAACGGCGATTCAAATTTAATGCTATCCATTATCAAAAGTTTCCTTCATGTATGTGTGGATGTTTTCAGCTCCAATGGAACACCATTGGATGTGGATGATGCGTTAAAAAAAATCAAAAATGCCATTTTAACACGAGTTAAAATGGGTATGTGAAACTTATATATATATTATTTTTGTATTTTGTGCTATCCTCTTTAATAAAAAGCTATGTGTTGCTGACGACTGGGATTTTCGATAATCGTTACCACAGATTAAACTCGGAAAATGAAACATTTGAAGTTACTGAAAAAATTAATAGCTCGAAAAGTATTTGTCAGAAAATTGTTAGACAAACTGCGTTAAAATGGTACAAAATTGTATTTTTCTTGATATAAATGTCAAATCTAATTATTATGCCTTTTATCAAATATTGAATTTCAAAAGTTACCAAATTTTACAATGGAGTGCCATAGTGAAATCTTCACCCATAAAAAGATAATGATAACGGCATTGTGTCCTGACGTATATATACTGACTATAGCATGAGTCACAAATTATAGTAGCCTTATTATTCTGTTAAAATATAAAAGTCAATTATGATGTCGCGAGTGCATGATTTTTATTTAATTCTCGACGAGTAGCATATTTTTTTCCACCTCAGTTAGGCATATCAATTTCATTATATTTGAAGTATTGTAAATTGTAACTTCATTCAAATCCAATTTGAATCCAACGGAAATTATTTTTCCCCATAGACACCGTAATGTAAACCCCATAGACACCACAATTGAACACAATTATTCTTTTTTTTATGCTGACCTTTTCCATAATCCAGTCTACAGAGAATTGGCCTAATTTGTTCTTAACCGCCCAAATTTTGTCTGACACATTAAAAATGCAATAGCGTTCGTATTGTTTTCAGAAATGCAGAAGGACATTCAAAGTAAAGTTCATAGGGTTTTAAAATACGGTGTCAAATTCAAAGTCAATATTTCACTTGATTAAAGATGCGTTAAGAGAAATTGACCAGCGTAGCGGGCGTAGCTTGCTAGTACGTTATAGTTTTTGTGTGACATTATCTAGAAACATTTTGATAATATTGGATTGCTGTCATGCATCATTCATTAAAAATATTGAGAAAATAAATACTTGTTCTTAAATATACAGGATTCCTCTATACTTGGCATGTTGATTCTATCGCTATTTACCGTTGTTAGAAATATAAAGAATAATACCATTTCTTAAGAGCAAATAAAAAAGAAACAAAGAACTTTTGTGACAACTTGGTAATCGATAAGTGATTGAAACATTTTTTACCCTATATCTCTTTAAAGGATGTCGATATACTATTTATAATACTTAATTTTAATAAAAGATTTCTGAGATATTTTCGATTATAATGTACGTAATAATGTTTTAAAAGCGCATTTATTCATTTTCAAATGCATTTTTTCGTAAATTAGGATGAAATTTTAACATCACTGCAAGAGAATGTTTAAAAGCGAATTCGAGATTAACCCTTCTTTGCATGAGTTTTTCTTTTACAATTGTGTTTTTTTATACATATATTAAATATCAGACACCAGAAATTTTAAGATAGATTTTTAACTTTGTTCAGCAACATGGTTCATGGGAAATTTACTGGATTAATATTTCTATATAAATATAGTGGAGGCGAAGAAGTTGATTTATTTATTAAAAGTTAAATAAAAAGTGATGGAAATTTACATCACCATGCAATTAAGGGTTAAAACGTTTATTAGAAACTACAGACAAATCCACATTTCAAAACTTTTATGTAACAAAATGAGAAGTAATTTTCGATTGCATAAAAATGTTTTTTTTCTTTTTGTTTTTACATAACATTTAGCCATTCATCCTTACATGTATACGTGTTTATCATAATATTTAATATTATTTTTGAATCCTCATAATTGCTTCTGAGCATTATGATAAATTCAAATATTTTTATCAAATGCAACGCAACATTTAAGAATAGGTATATAACATACTTTATTTCTAACATAAAATCTTAAATGCCTCACAAAAAATCCATGGTTTACAAAGGAATTCTTCCCAAGAAATCTCAGATCTTTATTGATTATGCTAACAGAAATAATACTGTTTGATATTCCAGGAAATACAATTTAAATCTTACAATCATTCCTATCTACTTGTATACTGCATTTAATTTGTTTCCATTTTTTATTTTTAAATTGATCCTTATAATACTTAGCTGTAGGACTCTTCAATAAATTATTACAATTTTTTTTATATTCCAATCAAATACTCATTGTTGAAAATTTAGCGTATAACATTTTTTCACTTGACTGCATTAATTGCATCGGAAACAATTATAAATTTATGAAAAACTACATAATGATGAAAACCTTTATAGAAATGTCTATTTTTTAACTAATTGGTTTGTTTTAAATGTTATAATCAATTTTGTAACTATTTTAAAGTGATAATTTATTTAACTACATATTTTTACTTATTTTGTCAATAGAAATTTATTTTATAACGTCCAAATAAAATTTTGAACGGTAAATAAAAATAAATAAATAAAAAGCATTCAAGAGAGAGGGACCGTGTAAGTTGCAATTGCCTTCAATGTTTATTGGTTAGGTATTAAATGATTTCGTTTAGTAATTTTTTTTTAATTAAAATTTTTAATGTTTATATTTACTAGTATTCGTTTTCTATATACATACATTTATTTTGATTATGTGTGGTATTTCATTATTAATTAAAATTTCTGATGGCAATATGTTTATTAGACTTGGAAGGATAGCAGGAAGGAACTGCACAAGGAAGGATTGCGAAAAGTTGACAACACTGCTATATAATTTATTTCTATATAAAAATATACTTCATGAAGGATAAGATAACCTAATTAAATACTTTTCAGAAGTTTTCAGACATTAAAATTAATTAAAGGAAATTTTATATTTTACTTTCCATTTTTTTATTTTTAGGAAAATTTAATCACATGTTTAATTGCTATAGACATACATTAACCCTTTCAGGGGCAAAGTACTTTCAGTACTAAAATGTTGAAATAAATGACTGGCACCGGAATTAACGTAGAATATTTATTTGGACATAAGAAAAAGGGGCAAAAAAAACCACATACATATTAAATGGGAAAGATTTTAGTAAATTTCTGGTGCCATTGTGGCGTTTAGGAATTAAAATTAAGTGGTTTCATAAACATACCACTGCCCCTGAAAGGGTTAAAAAACAAAATTTGATTTGCGATTATCAGAAGTCCATTAAAATATATTTGAACTTTATATTTTATATTTAACTTAATTTATTTTCCTCTTTTACGCATACATGTCTTCATTAATTTAAAATTCCTTATATAAAATACAGAAAAATAGAAAACTTTTAATCTCAAACTTTAAATTTTTTACACAATCCTCTAATAACAGTACTCTCTAATGAAAAACGTGGGAGAAGTGTTGAAGTGGAAGAAAAAAATCTTTGTTCTTCAAGCTCAAATGCATAGCTTAATAAAAATTTCATGGAGAAATAAGCCGGAAGATAATTTTTCTTTGTGACACGACAGCCTTTTCTTCTTATTATTTTTAAATTCAGTTCTTCAAAAGTTTTGAAAAGTAGTTTAAGATCTTGTAACATAACTTAAAAGATAAATTTTAAAGCATAAATACAAACTTTTTGAAGAAACGTGTAATAATAAATATTTATTTTATAAAGCGCATAGGATCTCATTTTTAATCAAATAGTTTTACTAACCACTTAAAATATATTGTTTTTAAATTATTAACACTTTAAAGCATAGTTAAAACGCTATTATGAATTCGGTTTGTTAGTCTGCCTACCGTGCTCTAACCCCGTAATTATTCTCCGATTTACATGAAATTGATATATGTTATTGAGCATTACTAAAGCATGTTCGGTATTGAATATGAAGTGTGAATTGCATGTATAGTCCGTTTACAGGGACACGCAAAAGAATTCTGTTACATTACAGTTTATGAGGAAAATCATTTGCGGGCTATTTTAATGAGGTTAAACTGTTTCAAACATATTGAAACTGATATATGTATATCTGAGATGTGCTACGAGATGCTTACTTTAGAATACAATTTGTGTAGCATCCATCGTTCATTTACAGGAACACACAAAATAATTGGGTTATTAATCAGAAGAATAATTGCCGCAAGTGCGGTTTCAGTTGTAGTACGCGTTTTTAAATTTAACAAGTTTTTTGCATATTACTTAATGTGAATAAATTCTTTAGTACATACACAGGGCGGAACAAACGATCTCGATTACAGTTCTATTTATTGATGGGAATTGCTGAAGGGGAATTTTCAACTGTGCTATGTGTTTCCTAATTGAAATAAATTTTAAAATACTATGTTTTGTATATAGAAATCTGTATATAAAATACAGGGCTGCGCAAAAAAATTCGTATATTTTTCCAAATTTTGATAGTAATTGCTAAAGTTGGGTTTTCAAACGTTTTATACTTTTTCCAAATTGATCTGATTAAACTGTGAAATTTGTTACGTATTCTGAATGTGTTGGAAAGTGTTTCATAATCAATGCTTGACGTCCGATTTTGTTCTTGTTTACTTGCATTCATTGGGATATTTAATCATAATATACAGTAAAACCTCTAAATAACGAACACCTCGGGAGTGCAGATATTGTCCGCTGTTCGGAGGTGTCCGCTATTGGGAAAACTTCAGAGATTCACAAAATCGCTAAGAAATGCTTAACGTTTCATTAATTGGCTTTTATATATCCGAGAACTTCTATTATATGATTAATCAGAAATTAAAGTTACTTTTTTAAGCAATAAAACTGAAATGAAATTGTACATACGTTTTTCCACTGTTTATTACATTCTTAAGGGAAAAAACTGTTACAAAAGTTTGCTTTTGCTTGCGATTACATGTAGTTAGTTTTTCTATGCGACGTTTTAATGCTATCAGTAGTTTTAATCCTTCTGAATCATATTTTTTTGGAAAAAGAAAAAATATGTGTAACTTCTCACTGTGTTTTGCCGCTTCTTGGAAATTCTCGATATTGCAGGAAACATCCCCTGGTTTTAGTATCTTATTCATAGCACTAATAGAGTCAGCTTCTGTCGAAGATTCTGAAGGAATATAATCGCTTACGTCAACTGATTCTTTTTCAGTAAGTCATCATCAATGTTGATGGACATTTCGGCATTTCTTCACTCCTGATCCATTTCATTAATTCACTTATTGCGATAGTTCTTCATTTCTATTGGAAATAAGTGTTTCATTTTCTTTTAATATAAAGCCTGCTTTTCTGAAACATTTTCGTACACATTCCGGTTATATATTTTTTACAGTTGAAGAAATCCGAATTTGAAAGCATCGGGAACATTAACTAATTTTAGGCTGTTCTCAACTGTATTCATAGAATAAAACTTCGAAAGAAAACCGCTTAATAAAAGTTTTCACTACCAGGCTTTACAATTGTGTATAACGCCTTGATCAAGGGGCTGGCATATGAAAGTTGTCTTATGGGGGGGGGGAGACAAAGTTTTAACATTGTCCAATTTAAAATGTTTTAGATGAGAAGTTTCACTGTCCAAAAACAAGAGAACTTTTCTTTGGTTTTTCATCCTATTATCAAAGGAAGTTAACCATTTAATCACTAAAAAACTGGTTATCCACGCTTTTTTATTCGCTCTATAACACCAAATTTTTTTAATTGGATGTTCCTTGAGAAACACATAGGTTTCAGAGATTTTTGAACTGTAAGAGAAATTTTAAATTCCCCTAAATTCTTCCTTTTAATTAACCTACTATTTAAACTGAAATAACTTTTCAGAGCCTCACTAGATGGAGGTAGAATGCGTGCAGTGAGAGAGGACACAAAAGGATTTTGTTTAGTGTGAGTTCCACGCAATGTTGAAAATGTCTTCAAAGAGTCATATTCAACTGAAGATCGTATTTCTATTGTTAAAAATTGATATTTATATGTTGAAAATGCAACGCTTTTTCTACATAAGGGGTCTTCAACATTCTTTAACCGACTTAAGCCTTCTAGAGCAATGGTAAGAGATCTGATAAGAAAATTGGCCACCTTATTCACCAGATATGAATCCATACGATTTCTATCTTTGGGGTCATATGAAAGATTTGGTTTATAAGAAGAAGACAACAGACCTTATTAGCCTCAAAAGTTCCATATTTGAGTCATTTTCAAGCATTAAAGAAGAAACACCCGAGTTTGTTACTGACAACTTTGCGACTAAGTTGCGCTATTATATCACCTCTGAAGGTTCTCACTTTGAAAACCTAATCCATTAAATTCCTTTTCCACGTTCTTTTCAATAAAAAAAATGTTTATAATGCTACCTGAAACGACTGAAGAGTTATTTCAGTTAAAAATTGTAGGTTAATTAAAAGTCACCCTGTACATTGCAACATAATAAAATAGTGATTCGCTCTTTTGTCATTTATTCGCCGATACAGCCATCCTTTTTAAAGCACAAAGTTTTATGCGAAAAAATTCTGAAAAAGAATCCGCTTTCATCTGCATTAAAAATGTTTCTGTCCTCATAACCTTCACAAATTGGTTGCAGTTATTCATGCCAATCCTCCACTTTTTTCAGAGCTACAGATTTTGCTTTTTCACATATTTTTTTGAAAGAGATGTTGTGCCGAGACAAAAACTTTTCCAGCCGTCTACATAAACCCTTAAAATCATGTAATCCGAGTTCTTTGGTGACTTTAAAAGCCTTTTCCTGAATCTAAGGCCCACTGATAAGAATTTTTTTGAACGAAGTGAAGTAAACCAATTCAGAAATATAGAATTAATTGCAATGGAATCAGTATACCTCAATTTCACATTTTTGGTGTTCTCGTTGGAGTTAATAATCCACAAATTCTTTATTTCGTAAAATCTCTCCCACTTGTGTTTTACCTATTTTAAAACATTCGGCAAGTATCCGTAACTCCTATTTCTGTTTTTCACGTTCACTTACACTTACAATTTCAAATTTTTCTTTCAAAGTTAATCGCTTTCGTTTTGAGGTCATTCTCGAAATATTAATCACAAACAAGACACTAAATTCAGAATACGCAGAACTAAATATATTCAGAAAATAATAAAAATGGTTTTAACATATTTTGAAGTTTTGAATATTGTATGTCAATTAAATCTGAAGAATCAAACAGTAATAGATACAAAATACATACGATATTGGGGGATTCCTCAGGCTATTGGAGATTTTTCAGAGACCACCCCATACATTTATCTGTGGTCAAAGAGTTTGTGACACATTTTCTTGATAAATTTCGAAGCTTTTTACTTTTTTTTTTCATTTTCTTTCTCGTTAAAAAATCTTTTTCATCCTTGATCGCCAAAACTACTGTCCGCTATTCGGAATGTACGCTATTCAGAGATTAAACATACAAAAATTTAGATTTTGGGAGAGGGGATTTGAAAAGTGTCCGTTTAATAGAGGTGTCCGCTATTCGGGAGTGTCTGTTATGGAGGTTTTACTGTATTATAATGCAAATTTTCGATGAATTTCTCTGTTTATTTATTTAGTTAATTCTTTAAAATGTACTCTGCGGTAAATGTACTTGAGAAGGAATTCATTTAATACAGTGGTTCCCAACGGGGGGCGTACGCCCCACAAGGGGGCAATTTGACATTTCAGGGGGGCAATTCCAGATTTTTGTGAACTCACACCCTCTGAATAATTTTTGTACTAGTAATGCTGTAAACTGAAAATAAAAGTTACGCATTCAAATTTAAAAAAACAAAATGAAAAAAACAAGTTTTTTATTTACTTTTTAAAAAGTTTCCATTCAATATTCCGTAAGTTTTAAATGCACCTGTACCAGAATAATTATAGAAAAAATTATGTTAAGATATTTAGCTACTTTTATATATTTAAAAATTCTTTATAATTTTTCTGATTTATAAGTATTTTAGAATTTTAAACAACTTTTTCAATTATTTATTGAATGAGTTGCACTGCAATATGTCACATGGAAATCAATTTTACACATGAAACTATTCAATTGTATACTTAACAATTACTTGATGACCTTTCTTTACAGAACCTTTTATCACGTTTTATTCTGATTAGAAATTGTTGTGTAATTTTATCTCAGAAATTCTGTGATTAAATAAGACAAAAATGTTTTATTCAAAATTATTAATTGGTCTAATAAAGGATTCTGAGCACTCTATATATCACGCATACGTGGCGATCGTTGCGAAGAGATTAAAAGTGACCCTTTATGTGCCAACGATACTTTAAACTACGAGTAGTATCAGATGATTATAAAAAATATTTGATTCATCCATTACGTTCGGTATGTTTCAGGATCAATGTTAAATGTTTTTTACTCTATCAGTTCATTCATTTAAATTTTTATAAGAATTATATTTTTAGGTGGAAGGGGGGGGGGGCATCATCATTTTAGAGATGTTTTGGTGGGGCACGGCCGAAAAAGGTTGGGAACCACTGATTTAATATCTGTATTCCGTCCATAAAAATACATGTACGTACGTATTTTAAGGGAAGGCTCTATATATAAGGTTTGACTATAAAATTTATAAAGTATACCTGTATTTCGGAACTGTTACTCTTTTTAGAAATATTGTAGGTTATGTGAAATACTTTAATGTGAAGCAAATTTCTATTCACTAAATAGCAAACTCTTGTTGAAAAAAATAATAGTAATGTTTTTTTTTTTTTTTTTGTCAACGTAAGCAACAGCAAGCGGGCTTCTTTAAAATTCTTCTTATGTACAAATAGTGTCTTGAGCTTCATTTCTCATTAAAGATGGATATTGTATGTAGAAAATATAAATTTATTAAAGTAATTTTGCTTAAATAGTGATTATTTGAATCTTAGCAATAATAATGCACTGATACTGAATATTTTACTACAAAAAAGTTATGCTGATGTTGTCAGTAAACACATCTTAAATTTCTTAAGAGTCAAATCGAAGTACAAGACAAATATTACTTAAGACTGTCCATGCATATGCACAGTACTTTCAAAGTACATTGTTAGTAAAAAATTCTTTAGTATTTTTTTGTATCTTTTATTTCTGTCAAATACTTCCTAAATAGTAATTTCTATCTTAAATAGTATTTAATTTATAAATAATCTATATTTTCATTGTTTTCGTCACTTTCCATAACGTGGAAAATTTAAAAATCAATTTTCTAATTTAACATACCAATTTGTGCTGTGATTTTAAATATTGTGATGAATTTACTCAAAATTTTCTAAAAAAAAAAAAAAAAAAGCAGAAAATAATAACTGTCTGGGACAAAGAAAGTAATTATTAGCTCCAATCATATTTTAAAACACAAAGGTTACATCTTGAAATCTTTTACTTCTATTAAAAATAAATAAAAAAATTTAAAGTATGCATTATTCAGGATTCGCAAACTTTTACTAGAAATTTTGAATAGAAATTTTGCCTTATTTAAATCCAGAAAAGTATTACAAAGCCTGCAATTACACTAGGTGTCTACAATTTAAGCTATTTAAATATTAAATAGATACCATATATTAAAAAATTGTGGTAAAAGCGTACGAACACTGTTATTGTGAAAAAAAAAATTATTATTTTTTCCTTTCAGTATAAAAAATATATGTTTAATCAATTAAAATCATTATAAATTATTATCCCCAATTTTCTATAACAATAAAGGAATTCAGGAGAAGCGATGTATATTAATGTACTTTTATATCAAAGAAAAGCTCGTAACACATTTTATTAAAAACTTATACAAAAATTTTATTGATCAGATACATTACACAGCAGAAATCATAAATATTCAATTCTTTTTTCTTAACTTTTTGACTACTAATCTCATATATATGTCCCGAGACCGCTTGAAATTTTTAAATGTTCAAAACTGATGATTTAACTCCCGACTTAAGTGAGAGCGGAAAAAATGTACAAAGGAAATTACAGAAAGATTACCTAAATTATGTAAACTATTGATATGAATTCTCTGTCGCGTGTTAAAGTCACATGGATAAAAGCGTATTTCTTTGTTACTTATTTATTTAACTATTAATTTTTTATTTTCTACTTTTTAGTGTTTAAGATATTTAATTTTTGCAGATTCACAGTGAATTAGCATATGTTAGCTAGCGTGGTTTGGCGCACTATTAAGTCATTTTTTGTTGTACCTCGATACGAGTTACGTCCATAATACATATGTGGCTGTTTATCACCTGCTTTTGGCTAAAGTAAAATGCCTTATAAGTAATTTATTAATATTAATTTAATTCTGAAAATGTTAAAATATTATATTTTCCTCGGACACACACTTGGGTGTGTAAGTTTTATGATTGTAGCATATCAGATAGTCAGTGAAAAATCGATTACAAAAGTGTATTTTTACAAACATGAAGAATGTCAAGTTAAATACAAAAGCATAAAAATAAATCAGTAACTGAATGGTTAAACATGTTTTACTTCACTTTTTTCCATCAATCATAGTACCCTCTATTTCTCCAAACTAGTTTGTATTTTTATAACTTTCGTTATTTTTCAAAGTTAGAACATTCCAATCACCAACCATTCAAATAAATTTCAATTAAAGTAAAATAATTTTTCCTTCCACCATCCGAATGAATTTCAACGAAAGTTAAATATTTTTTCTCTCCAGTCTATACTATCCATCCATAATAAGAGAAACCATAGAGATACTAACACGCAAAAATACAATATGTAATGATGCAGCGTCTTTTAACTTATCAAAATTGTGGCTCGAATTACTTCATGGGTACAAATATGAAAATAAACAAACAAGTAAACATAAAAGATAACGTGAATAATTTTTAAAAAGTACATGAAAATTAAATGATATCATTTTAAATAATAACTTCAAAGACCGAGCAATTATAGAATTTTCTCATTTGTTTTTGAAAATGGCTCGGAGTGAGCCGAAACATGTCAACAACCTAATAAAAGTTATTTTACTGTATATAATGTTGTTAATTTACACCTATTAGCATTTAAAAGCAATATATTCCTTCCTATTCAAAATACTTATAGTCGTAAAGTGCGTAGTTTTACTTTATATATTTTGCAAAAGGAAACAAAACTTTATAAAGTGGATGAGGACATGAAAGCTAACTTTTTTCTAAATGCATCCAAGAAAGACAATATAACAGAATATTTTAAGTTTTTTTTTTTAATTAATTGCAATTATTTCTTATTTCATGTGTATACAGCCATGGAAAAATTATAAGGAGACATTAAAAAATGAGTAATATGTATTAAAGTAATCATCAACTAAAAACAAAATCAAACATAATTTCTACTTGTAATTAGGAAACATTAGGTACATAATAATATGAAATTAAATTACAATAAAATTTAAAAATCACATATTAATAGAAATATACGACGAAAAACCTGGAAAAAATTACAAGGACATAATGAAATATTTCTGGAAATAAATTAATATTCAACAAAATCGCCTTTTGTTTTCAATGACCCTTATTAATCGTGCAGTCATTGACTCAGAAAGTCCAGTTACAGTTTGTTTAGAAATGTTTTTTCATGCTAATTTGATGGTTGATGTCAAAGCGTACGTATTTGCATATTGTGTGCCACACTTTTATACTTCTCTAGCTAAAATGTCCCACATATTCATTGTGGGGTTTAAATTAGTGCTTGTTAGCGGTCAATCCAAAAGTTTGACAGAATTGGCCTCGAATAATGAACGTGATGCACAAGGCACATGGCAACTTGCTTTGTCTTGTTGAAACAAATAATCATCACCTGTCATAAGGGGTGCTTCAGGCAATAATTTTACAGCTAGCATATCCACATATGATTCTAAATTCATGCGACCTCGAATGGATACGATTGGTGTTGTTCCACTGACTGCAAAACCTGCCCACAACCATCACAGAACCTCCTCGGAATTGACGATTGAAAACAAAAAGGTTTTACCTTTCACAAGTCATATCAATAATGGCGAAAACAATCTGCTATATCCAAATTAATTTTTTTGTCCGAAAATACCACATATGTCCAGCGATATCCAAAAGAAACGTATTTCTTAGTAAATTACAGTCTAACTTCTTATGTAGTTTTGTAAATTGTAGACGTGACCGTAGTTTAGCATATCCAACATTGGGATTCTTTTTCAGAACATTACACAGTGTTCATCTAGTGCATGGTAGATTCATTTCTGTTATAATTTGAGTAGAACTTTGTTTTTTTTTCAAGCAAGTTTGATGTACAATTGCCCGTTTCTGGCGCATAGTCAGATAAACAGGCCTACCTGTATGATTCTTCGTCCCTTAATATTTTGAATTCTTCAAAAAATTATAATTACTGTTTTGTGTCTGTTTGTATTCCTTGCAATATCCATCCACTCATTCCACGTTTTTTGAAAACAATGATTTTTCCCTTTTCAAATTCAGATAGTCGTGTGCTCTTTGGCATGATGAAGAACGAGATAAACTGAACAATCTTACTGCGCATTGCGCAACAGTTTTAGGCTACTTTAAACAATCCAATGATATTACCAAATATGCAAAATTTTGTTTGCGATTTCAAAAGAAATGGGTGTCCTTATAATTTTTTCCGAGTTGCAAGCTATTAAAACCTTTTTAAATTCATGCCTTTTAATGATTTTTCAAATTTTCAACTTACAGTTTGTTTGGAAATGTTCCGTTTAAAGCATTTTTATTATATTACAAATGTAGGAGCCCGCTTGTCCTTATAATTTTTTCCATGGTTGTATTCCAATTATTTTATATGTATATTGCAATTAATTCATGCGTAAATTGTAATTATTGCATATGTATATTGTATATTCCAATTATTTCATATTGCAATTCTTTCACATTTATAAATTATAAAAAGGCCACTGTTTTATATTTACTTCTAAACGATATCCAAACCTATATCCAACATATACATCAACAAAAATATCAGATGTTCTGAATAAATATTTCAACGTTTTTATTGGTTATATTTGTTTTACTTATCTTATTCAAAAATTAATTGTAAACATAATTTATATGTTACTATTTTATTAGTTATCAACTAAAGGTAGAAATAAACTTACTTATAGTCCGTCTGGGTTGTATACAAGGATGAGATTTCTCCGCTTTTTTGTATACCAGTATAATCTTAGAGAATATGTTATTTTATTTAATCAGAACATTTTGCGATTTAACAGAAGAACATTCTCTCTAAGATTATACTGGTATACAATAATAAATCACGAATATATAATCACGAATCAACTAACCCTTAAAAAAATGGATTTAAATTGAGAAATATTTCATAATCGATGTATCCTTTAATGTTAGTTAACAATGTTTTTTTTTATGAAACAAAAATAATAAGCACTTTATTGCAATGATAAAATAAATATTATCGGTATTTTTTCCATGATCGTTATGTTGTTATCATTAATCAAATGCCATTTTTCCAGTTATTTAAAAAGATATCTACTTTATCATTAATCATATGTCTGATACTCATGTTTATATGTCAAGCTATATAATATGGCATGTCTTTATTAAATGAATATCGTCTACGTATGTTTTTAACGCAAGACAGACAGAAAAACAAATAATGTAGACAATCCATTTCTCTTTTAACGTCATTATTTCAAGGTAACTTGATTTCCCATACATAAAAATCAATTCATAGAATTACTAAAAGCATTAAGAAATGCTTTAGCACACATTGATAAAATCATCTATTCTAATTCATACCATCCAAGGCCAGAGAAATTTGACTTAATAAATTTTCAATTGTTACCAAATGAGAAACTACTCGTTTACTTATGTAAACAATGCTTGTTCTTTGGCTTTTATCCAATTTGCGACAGGCATAAAATTTATGAATGGGTGCATATGTTAAGGATAAATTCACATTTTCCATTATAAATACAATGCAGTAAATTCCTTAATATATTTTTACACATCATATCAATAATTCATCTTTAATTTTTAAACATTTGTTTTATTAGATAAACATGCAATGCAATTATAAAGGATATAATTTATAGTATTTTTTCCTTTCAATTTTTCAGTTATTTAGATAGTTGTTTCTGGTGATTAAACTTAAATGGCATTAAATGTATTATGATTAATAAGACAAGATTATACCAATACCTATCTGTTAAAACCTATTATAATATTCCTCAATTATGAATTCTTTTATGATGGTTTTCATTCTTGTATAATTTTTTCTAACAATTTAAAAAACACTTTACAATGTTCCTCAGAACACTTTGAAGACAAAATTTATATTACCTGTATCAATTGTATCGAAATCCTACTAACTCCACTGTATATTTTTGACTGTTGAACCAACGATATTCACATAACATTAACATTTCTTTTTGTTTCTTTTCTTGCATTTCATTTCAAAATATCTTTAAACATTTATGATATTTTCAACGCTCTTTTTAAAATTGCTGTTCACAAAGTAATCTTAAAAGTACGCTCAGAAAATAAATTCGATTAATATTTTATTTTTAAAATTTATATTTCTTTTTTTTTTCAGGAAATACATGCAAACAATCTGCATATTATCTTCTGTATAATATCAAATTTCAATACTGATCAAACAATAGGAGTTTAGTTTCCATAGTAACAAAGTCTTAATATTTCGCTTACGTTCATTTTCAAAGATGTTATTTCTTCCTTTATTTGAAACGACGCGTGACAGTTTTATTTTTATGGAAAAATCTTTTGGGCATAAATTATTGATTTCAAATCACTAGGTGTAAAATAGAATAAAGAGTGGTAGTATTGAAAAGTGTGGTGATACACTCTTAAATAAAACTGGTAAGAAATAAAAATCTACTGTTTTTGAAACCATTATTATTTTATAAACGGCAGCATCATATTAACTCTTCTTTGCATGAGTTTTTCTTTTACAATTGTGTTTTGTTATACATATATTAAATATTAGACACCAGAAATTTTAAGATAGATCTTTAACTTTGTTCAGCAACATAATTCACGGGAAATTTACTGGATTAATATTTCTATATAAATATAGTGGTGGCAAAGAAGTTGATTTATTTATTAAAAGTTAAATAAATAGTGATGGAAATTTACATCACTATGCAATTAAGGGTTAAATTCAAATACATAGCTGCCAATTCCGACAGTTTTTTAAAAAATTATATAAGCGTGTTTTGTATTAAAAGTGAATTTCTATTAAATTGTTTCCTGTGTTTATTTAATGAAATGTAGTACACATTTTATTTATAGAGTATAATTTCTCATTTAAATATGTTCATTTGACTTTAAAATGTCATAGAAATTAGCAGCCATGAAATGTAGATGATCCTAATACTATTATATGGAACTAATGCTACATGAAAATATTTCGTAAAACATACAACTGTGGTTAAACACATGGTTTTTATCTATTTTTCCACTATAAAATTTTAAGACCGGTGTGAGGAATTTTCGGAACGAGAAAATTATCTTTTTAAAGCAAGGTAAATTAATTTTTGTCTTCAACCGATCTTTCATAACTACTGTTTTTTTATATTTTGTATTTTTAATTATCACAACCCTTTATGGCTGAATGACTTGTCAGAAAGTCACAGTATTTAAATAATTAGAAAACGCACGATCGTGTTTCCCTCTATGCAAACCGCTAATACTTTCTGACTGGAGTAAAATTGAATAGCAATAATTTTCATGGTCTCTTTTGTACTCGTTTTTCAATCCCTTTTCGTTTTTGAAACCAAATTTTTTAGACTATCTCTCCAAAAGATTGCCAGAAGAATATAATGAATTCTGCTAGTAAAAGTGCACTCTGAATTTACGACTCACTTTGACCATACATACATAGTTTTTTAGATGCGCTCCTTATAATGTATCCTTTTATTCCTCCTTACACTGTATTATTTTATTACTCCTTGCAATGTATTCTTATGTTTTATTTGGAATATCATAGGAAATTAGGGTCACCTTGAGGGGGAAAGAAGGGTACACGGACGCCAAATGTCCTGATGTCAATTAGCATTAACTAAGTAAATGGTATTACGGCAACAGTACCAATTTCTATTAAGTAAAACGCCAGTCTTAAAGCTTTGGAAACGCTGCTCTATAATGATCCGATTAATCCAATATCAGGGTTCTTTGAGTTTTTGTTTGCACTTCTCTATTTTTAAATGTTTTTTTCACATAGGATATCTCAATTCGTTGTCTAATGTTGTGCCTTTGTGCTTTTTAGAGTTTGATTCCAGTTTCATTCTCAGCAAACTTTCAACTGTAGAATAAATGGTTGGTTTGTTCATAAATTAAAAGTATCCCCATTGAAAAAGTACTAAGTTACAGTGTTAAACATCGACATCAGATATCGTATGCAAGAAGTGTGAAACTATCGTGTTAAACAAATTGAAACGAAAACGAGGAATTTACAAATAATGCTTTGATTTGTTTAATATTAGCTTACGAGCCAACTAGTGATAAAAGTAGGCTCTTAAAACCCTATGCTACACTGTTAAAAATCTGCAGCAAACTGTCCAGTCATTCAAACGCTTTATAAAAAACCTTTTTATAACCGTAATTCAACTGACTAATGAGAATGCTTCAGAATGTGGTCAAGCAAGCAACTGTTATTTTAAACAAGAACGTAAAATCATGCTTCAAGCATAGATTATGTAACACTTTCCAACGCTTCCAAAATAATTTTACAAATCATTACCGTTTAATAAGCTGAAAGATAACATCTAAGTTAACAATTTGGAAAACGCATAACATATTTAACGTAATTTCAGTAATTGCCAACATATATTTCCAACATATACAATATTCGGAAAAATATCCGAATACTTTTATCCAGCCTTGTATATTATCTATAGATTTGTATATATACTACATAGGATGCTAAATTTTAGTTCAGTTAGGAAACGCATAGCACAGTTTAAAATTCTACTTCTGGAGTTTCTGTCAATAAATGGAAATGTGTTCGCGAACTTTTGTACTGCCCTGTATATGATCTACAGAATTTATACACACCAAGTAATAGACAAATGTGACTTAAATTTAAAATCGCGCTAAGCAACTTAAAACGCACTTCCAAGAATTATTGTTAACAGACAGTAGAGAATTCTTTTGACTGTCCCTGTAAAGTAACTATAAATGATATTCACACCCTATTCTATATTAAGCTTCTTGTAATGCACCTTAGTGATATATATCAATTACAATGTATTTGAAATTGTGTAACATCATTAAAATAAACCGCAAATGATTTTTCCCCATAGAACGCAATGTAGCGGAATTCTTTTGAATGTCCCTGTAAAAAAACTATAAGTGCTACACACTTCAGTTGAAATAGGGAACATGCTATGGATAAAGACAATAACATATAAAAATTGCAGGGCAATCCGAGCATATTTACGGGAGTTAGAGCACGGACAGACGGCAGACGGCCACACGGCAGACGGCCATACGGCCAGACAAACCGAAGTCATAAACACTTTTCAACTAGGTTGGAAAGTGTTAAAAATGGATGAATGATTGGACAGTTTGCTGCAGATAATAAATAAAGAAACACAGAAAAGTTTTTTAACTTAAAGGTTACTGAACTCTTTGTTTATTGCTCACGAGTATACTCGTGTTTTTCTGTAATAAAATCGGGTATTTCCACCGAAAAATTCCCTGTCCGGTGGCAACCCTGGCCTATATCCGTCGTGCAGATAATCGACCACAACCACCACCAACGATCAACAAAGTGTTAAACGCAATTTATCTGTATTCTTTCGAATGAGAATGTTTTAAAATATGGCCAAATAACCATTTTCTGTAAAAAACGGGGAATGACGGGACATTTTGCTGCAATGTTTTACAGTGCAGTGTAACATTTCATACGTTTAAGAACCTATTTTAATAACATGCAACATTCACAAGCTAATGTTAAACCAATAGGAGCATTCTGTTGAAATTTGTCGTTCGGAATTCAATATTCTTAAATTATTCGTTTTGAGTATTTCTGAATACTTCTGACTTTCAGATCCGGTTTCGAAAAGTATCCTCCGGTTCCCTCAGAAAAAAAAAAAACAACAACATCTGCAACAGAAATCGAAAACGTAAAAATGGACTGTGAAAGACATCGATTTCAGATATCATATACAAAAAAAAATATATATATAAAACATAAAAAACCTTTACCAATATTGAAATGCGAGAGAGAACTTCATAAAAGAACGCACTCATTTGTTTAACATTAGTTTGCGATTGTTTTCGCGTTACTACCGTCGTCTCTTAAACTGTTAAAAGCATCTGTCTTTTTACACAAAAAATAAAAAAAACAGCAAAACAGCACTTTTAAGAAACTAAAATATTCGCCTTATTTAATCCAAAAATGTCTGTTATTAAATAAGGAATGCAACTAAAAATTAGAGGTATGCAAATATTTTGAGTAACGGTGCAGACAAGCTCTTCTTGAACATATGTTTTATGGGCAAAACTGTGAAGGGGAATTAACATTTCACTGAAAAATAGTATTCCAAAGTATAAATGTTAAAACTAGACACATTTATCCACCATTATCACTTTAAAATACCAATCAAATTTTCTTCATACTACCTGATTTTTATTACATGTATATGACAATATAATACTCCCCAAGTGCGTAAAGGTTTGAAATATAGATAAATTACAAAAAAAAAAAAAAAAAAAAAAAAAAAAAAGAAAGAAAGAAAGAAAGAAAGAAAAGAAAAGGAAAAGAAAACGAAAGGAATAATGAAAAATGCAAAACTATGAGAATGAACTACTTTGTTCATTTACCATTGCCTATCTTCCGTAATTTCCAGCCTGTAATCCACAGATCAGACCATTGGCTGCCGACCAGAAATTTTACTTAAAAATTTAACTCAAATATTTGCAGCGATCTAGTAATTTACATTAGATAAAGTAAAATTTCTGAGTCGAAACATAATTGTTTGATCCTCGGATTATACGACGGAAATTACGGTAATTCAGACTTTTTACTTAACATTCTAATAGTTATCGCAAATTTAATTAAAAGAATATGCCAAAAAATTACAAATTCATAGTTGCCAAAATTTACGATTTTTTGATGATTTTCTAAAAAAAAAATTGCCTTATTTAATTTCAGAAAACCGACAATAAAATAAGTTAAATTTTTCTGTTAGAATATAGTGGTAACGAAAATCTTGGCAGCTATGCGAAGCATAAATTCTTTATAAAGTTTTCTTTTAATTAAAAAAAACCTTATACTTTTTGCAATAGTTTTAGTTGAATTTACTCGTATATTTTACGTTCTCTTTTATAATTGGCATTGATTTGATTTTTTAAAAGTATATCTAATTAAAAATTAGTTTTTTTTAATGCTATACTCTCAGAAAAAAACTGTAAATTTATGAGCGTTTGCCTTTAAATTTTCACGGGCAACATCCTTATTTGATGAAAACGGTCTGATCCACTAAATAAGCGGCCTTATCCCTTAGATACTTTAGAAAATTAAGAGCAATCCATATATTCTTACAGTTCTAGCCCATATGTTAGCAAAAATACGGTACGATCCTATACATTGTCCTCCTCTAGGGTGTAACCCTTAAATTTTACTCGTGTTTCGAAAATTTTAACCCGCCAAAACAGCGATTCTGTGATGATTATCTAACGTGCTACGTGCTACGGAACAGTAAGCAAAGTGTTATTGTGTTTTAAAGTGCATTATATCCTGTGCATTATAATGCTATATTACTTTGCCCCGTAAAATTACGGGCTGCACAAACTGATGGGCATGGATTTTCTTTTTTTACGGGCATGACTGGAATCTCTACTGGCGGCCTCTGCCCGTAATTTTACTGCATTTTTTTTTTACAGTGTAGATGTGTTATATCTAAAGTGAGGTGTTTTGGATATTTTTTTCTCTTGTAGATACAAGTTTGGATACATACATGGAATGTGCGAAAGTATAACATACCTTATGATTGTGATAATATTACGTCCACTTGTTACCAGATGTTAGCAACATCCCAGGAAGATTTCAAAGAGCACTCACGTAATTGGCTCGGAAAATCGCGTTTCCAATTTGGCGTTTTAATAAGAAACAAACCATCCTTATTAATCGAAAGTGTGTGTTCAGATCATGAACAAATAAAATGTTTGGCATCCGTCAATTTCATCAGATGTCTATAGATAAACGAGGGAATATGCTCTTTTTACAAAAAAAGAGGACAAAGAATACATTTTAAAAATATAATTTAACAGTGATTCATTATTATAAATATACACTGTAAATAGTACTGCTTTCTTTTCTAAATATATATCATTTTAAAAACGGTGAACTCTTTACTCTGAAAGTGATTTTGTATATGTAACGCTCTTCTTCTATAGAATCAGCTCTGTTGTTTTATTTTCCATATCAAATGTGATGTTCAAGACATTACGGCAGAACTCGACAAAGGTAATTTGTTTTAACACATTCGCATTTTGAAAGAAGAATTCTCGTTTTTGTTAAAAAACCATCCTTGACTAAGGGGGTGACATCTACTTTCCGAAAAATGCATTTATATCATACTGCCATATTTATTTAGATCGTAAAACACTGTATATTAAACTCGTACATTGAATGATATTTACTGATGCATAAATTTGAGAAAACTATCTAAGAAACATAAAAGCTTAAAATAAGGAGTTCTTATTTTGTTAAAAAAGTCGGTTGTAAATTCCGGTGTCAGTCAGTATTTTCTCATTTTACGAACAGAATTTGTCTGTGCCGGAAAGGGTTAATATGAGTGCGAGGCGCAAATACATTCGTTATATCGATCGCAGATTTAATGAGCTTCATGAATTTTTCGAAATTCCCTAATAACGATGTGGAATGCAGTCTAGAGTGGTGGGATTTTTTGTTTTCATGGGCGGAGATAGTTAATAAATGCATTAACGTGATCACTGCTTTGGCAAAATCCAAGCATATTTTAGATTTTTATATAACGTGGTTGCTGCATTAAGCGATATTTTGCTGTTGTTGCTTTTTTTGTAAGAAAATGTATATATGTATACTGATCGCGGTATTACCAAATTCCTCGCGTATCTGAGAATCAAATACAGGGAGAAAAAAAATAATAAATCGAATTTCCTAAATCTTCATTTCAACGTTTGTCTATGAACTTAATTTGTTAAAATTTATTTTAGTAGCTGCAGTTTTCTTTGCGATTTTGTGATAAAAACTTTTAAATAATAATATATAATATTTATTTAAAAATATATCTAATTAATCCAAATGGTGCATTTGGATTAAAAAGTAAATAAAATAAATAAATAAAATTATTACTATGCACAGCTCTTGTAAAGCAAAAGGAAAAAAAATCTTGTATAATATATATTATCAAATTTTAAATTACTGTGTAAAGAAGTATAAATTTTAATTGAAAATTAAATGAAAATATGAGTTCGTACGCTTTTACCCCAATTTTGTAAGATAATTTTTCTATTAAATATCTAAATAGCAGAAAGTGCAGATCCCACAGTTAATTGCAGCATTTGTAATACTTTTCTGTTTTTAAATAAAGTAAAAAATTCTATTAAACATCTGTGGTAAAAGGGTACGGTCCCTGATGAAAGAAGTAATCGATAAATACATAATTCACATTTTTTACAGTAATCACTAGCATAGCCAAAGCCATTAAATAATAAGCCCGATCAGATAGTGTTAAATTTGTTAGCAGCACACTAGCGCCACTTCATCTGCTGCGGAAGGAAGGCGAAACAGAATTGCGCCGCAGAGAAACGATACGATTTATTTATATCAATTTTTTATACGATTTTTATCGTTTGTAACGATGTTTTGTTTTTGCACTTCCTTCAAAAGCTTGCTAATTATTGGGACCTTTTACATTAAAGCTAAAACTAAAATGAAAAAAAGGGGGGAAATTTACTGGATTAATATTTTTATATAAATATAGTGGTGGCGAAGAAGTTGATTTATTTATTAAAAATTAAATAAAAAGTGATGGAAATTTACATCACTATGCAATTAAGGGTTAAATTAATCTTACTTGAGAAAAAATTGATTTATATATGATTTATTTAACCAATGTTAAATAAAGAAACAGTAAAATAAAAATAAAAAAATTGAATATGCAAAATCGAAAAACAAAACACTTACCCCGTCATTGTGTTGCCATTCCTTCACGACAAACCACCATCCGCGAATCGTTTTTCGTTTCAGCATCCCTTCCGCTAGATGGCGCTATTTTCAACTTGCGAAAAGTTTCCCATTTTTCTGACTGGACTAATTATTTAACGGCTTTGAGCACAGCGGATTTTTTATTCCGAATTTGACCACAAATTTTGAACAGCTATCATTGATTTATTTAGAAATTGACATTCCACAGACAGTTAAACACTTTGATCTTAGCCAAAAGGTCGAGACACTAATACAAACACAGTTTAACTGTCTATGGAACGCCAATCCCGCTCTGCCTTTAATATGTAACTATACTCTTCAAGATATCTGTTAAAAATTTCTGGTGTGAATTTGGAATTTGCGAATAAAAAATCCTTCAGCTATGGTAACACTAATTTTCAAACCAACTATATCGGAAGAAATAAAAATCCCTAATATTAAACAATTAAGCATTTTCTTGGAATTTAAAGGGAGTGTGCAGTGTTTCTAGGTTTATTTACAAAGATATTTAGCAATATTTATATTTCGAAACGTTTTTCAACCATAAAAATTGTAGGGAACTACACTTTTAGAAAATTGAACATGTGAAAAGTATAAACACCATTTACATGTCTTGCAAATAAAATAGTATAAATCTATAGCATTATTTTCGAAAAAATGGTATAAAAAGAATAAAAAGAAAAAATTCGCTGGAACGTAAAGTGTCCCACCGATGTAATTCAGTGAAGTTAGAAAAATACGTTTGTGACATGGGGTTTTAATCTTAATTCAGGTTGAAAATAAAAGTGAAAAGTACATTTCCTTTAAACAACCAATGTAAGCTGCTTCATTTTTAACACTTTCCAACCAAGTTGAAAAATTTTTATGACTTCGGTTTGTCTGCCGTATGGCCGTCTGCCGCCTGTCCGTGCTCTAACTCCCGTAAATATGCTCGGATTGTTCTGCAGTTTTTATATGTTATTGTCGTTATCTATAGCATGTTCCCTATTTCAACGGAAGTGTGTAGCACTTATAGTTTTTTTACAGGGACACTCAAAAGAATTCCGTTATATTGTGGTCTATGGGGAAAAATCATTTGCGGTTTATTTAAATATTGTTTCACTATTTTAAACACATTGGAATTTATATATATCACTAAGGTGCATTACCAAGAAGCTTAATATGGAATAGGGTGTGCATAAAACTTACAGTTACTTTACAGGGACAGTCAAAAGAATTCCGTTACATTACGTCTATGGAGAAAAATCGTCTGCGGTTTATTTAAATAATGTTTCACTATTTTAAACTCATTGAAATTTATATATATCACTAAGGTGCATTACAAGAGGCTTACTACATAATAGTGTGTGTATAGCAGTCATCGTTCATTTACAGGGACACACAAAAGAATTCTCTACTGTCTGTTAACAATAATTCCTGGAAGTGCGTTTTAAGTTACTGAACGCGATTTTAAATTTAACTTGCTTTCTGTATATTACGTGGTGTGTATAAATTCTGCAGCTCATATACAGTTCAGCACAAAAGTTGAAACTCCAGAAGGAGAATTTTAAACTGTGCTACGCGTTTCCTAGCTGAACTAAAATTTTGCATCTTATGTAGTATATATACAAATCTATAGATCCTTCCTGTACAGGGCTGAATTCGGATGTATTCGAATATTTTTCCGAATATTGTATATGTTGGAAATTCCTGAAATTATGTTTTTAAATATGTTATGCGTTTTCCAAATTGTTTACTTAGATCTTATCTTTTAGCTTATTAAACGGTATGATTTGTAAAATTATTTTGTAAGCGTTGGAAAGTGTTACATAATCTATGCTTGACGCATGATTTTTCGTTCTTGTTATAGATAAAATTGCTTATATAGTTCTTCAAATGACGTATTCTTCCATGGAAGCATCGATGCTATGCACAGATGTGATGTGTACTTTTTATTTTATTATCTCCTTGTTAGAACGGGTTTACTTCTGGTATAATAATACTGCAGAGAGTGTAACAACAAACGCAGTGCCATCAATTTTAAAATGACAGATTGTCAACATTTTTCAAAAGCATTCAGTATCTAGAAAGTTTTTAAGATAGTTAATGTAAATCAGTAAAATAAGTATCAGAAAACGTCCATAATGATGTTAATTTTTATTATGTTAATTCTTAATTCATTTGTTAAATTTAGGTGTTCAATAATAATTCTATCTACAGGGTACGTACGCTTTTACCACAATTTTTTAATAGAATTTTTCGCCTTATTTAAATGCGAGAAAAGTATTAAAAATCCTGCAATTAAACAAGGCGTCTAAAATTTCTCTTATTTAAATATTAAACAGAAAAATTCTATTAAAAATTGTGATAATATTTTGCGAACCCTGATCTAATACATACATTTCAGAAATTGCTGATTTTCCCAAATAGTTTTCCACATTGAAAGCCAGAAAGTATTATTCCTACTTTTTTCATCGGTGCTTCGCAACTTCCATTTGTTTTTCACATGTACACTACCTATCGCCATTACGACGGCATTAATTTATAATATACTCTACAATAGCTACAATTTAGTCTTATAAAATCGTCTATAATTCGTGTTGAATGCTGGCTTACATTTTATTACCGCCATATCAATTCATTACATCATCATAAAGCTACAGACTAAGCAAAGTCCCTCTGATTTAATTTACAACATTAGTATTTATTTAAACACTTATATACCTCAAATATAGTTATATCAGCTTAATAATATTGAATCTAACACTACTGCAGACATTAATAGCGCTAATGATTTAAATACTCAGTTTACATTCAATAAGGTCAAATTTGATGATCTCAATAATTCTGAACACGTGTAATCTTATTGATGCATAAATAACCCATTGCATTTTGAGGTGCTTATTAATTCAATTAAGCTTAACTGTCTGAACACAGTTTGATGACTGAAGTGAAATACGGGGAGATTATAGAAAAAAATATCCCGATATATGAGAACGTTACTATCTTACCGTTCACAGAAACTGAATAAAATTTTGGTTTAAAATATATGCGCTCAAGAATCATATGAAAACAACAGTTAAATTCTAACAGTTATGGTTACAGTAATAAAATTTCGAAAATTTCAAATGTCAACACCTCATGTTTTATTGGAATGTGATGTCAGTGTTCGTGTGCTGTTACCACAATTTTTTAATATAATTTTTCTATTTCTTATTTAAATAGCAGAAATTATAGACACCTCGTTTAATTGCAAGATTTGTAATTTTTTTCTGCATTTAAATAAGGCGAAAAATTTTATTAAAAAATTGTGTTAAAAGCATATGAACCCTGGATCTTCATAGTGAAAAACCCAAAAAAGTTTTGGAACGGTACCTGTAGCACGAAAATTGCCGGCGTTAGACAGACGAAGAAGAAAAGTGAAAACAACGAATAAGGACAGAGAAATTACAATAAAAAAAAATATTGTGTTTCACAAATTTTCCACTTGTAACGCGCTGATATTTTGCATGCGGCAGATGTTGGATACCACTGAACAATAAAATGCTCTACTGTCTGTTGCTTCTCTGTCTTTATATCTGTACGTAACTGTTAGAGTTAAAATGTTGTTTTTCATATGACTCTTTAACGCACACATGAAAATAATTTTAAACCAAAATTTCATTCAGTTTTTGTAAACGGTATGATAACTAGGGTCTTATTTATCGGGATAGTATTTTATAATCACCAAGTATTTATTTATTACATGATCATGTGAACATATTTCTGGAACTATTTGTAAATCCTTTTTATCCCATTAATTTTATATAATTGTGTGCCAATTAGTCAGTTTAATTAGATTCATTAGTAAAAAATGCCAAATTCACAGAGCAAATGTGTTAGTTGCGGGAAATTACAGTACATCACCACTTTTACACATCCGGGCCAAACACTGGTATTTGAAAAGAGAATTTCTCGTCTTATTTTATAGATAAATATAAAAGTTGTTTTAAATGAGAAAAATATTTCTTTGCTGAAATATTGGTGCAAGTTTACCCTTCGGTAATCTGGCTGCTTTGACACATTTCACTTGTACATTGCGGGAAAACATAAACTGCGGGAACTTAAAATCGCTGTCATACTGTGTCTTTCATATATATAAAGTGTTATATATACCGGGTGGTTATAAAATAAGTATCCCTATTTGGAGCTATCTGTAGCTTGAAGGAATAACCCTAATGAAACCAAAATTTTTACACATACTATTTGAGAAGGGGGAAGAAGAATGGAACAATAAAAAAATAATTACAATAATCGCTGACAGTTGGCGCTTTTGAGGGTGCAATGTAATGTGCAATACAAGAACAAAGAATTAAGGCACAAAACCTGATGGCATACCTAATTTATTGGAAAATGTCACAGTTTATGTGGTTCAGATTTTGCATGGCGGTGCCGATCAAGTTCAGGTTTCGCATGACCAATGTGCTGGAAGACACAATCCAGGCGGTGGAAGACGTGCTCAACTGCGGAATGTAACGCACCAGGACTGATGTTTCGCACATGTTGTGATGTGCGATCTTTTAAGTCATTGAGGTTTGCGACACCTCCACGGTACAGAATAGATTTTAAGTAGTACCCCCAAAGCCAAAAATCACATGGCGTCAGATCAGGGGATCGGGGAGGCCACGTCATACGAAATACCGGCTTATTACTCTATCATCTGTGAAATGTTGTCGTAAGAACTGTTGTACTGCTCGCCCAATATGGGTCGGAGCTCCATATTGCATAAAAATTGTTTCAGAAAGGCACTGTCTTTGCTGCAGTTGAGGAACTACTAAAGTTTGTAACATGCGAAGGTATCTTTGTGCAGTAACCGAACACATTACAGGGCCTGTTGGCCGTAACTCCTCAAAAAAATAAAGGACCAAGAATGAAACTTTCAGTAAAGCCACACCACACAGTAATATTTGGAGAGTGGAGGGGTATTTTGTGAATAACACTCGTAGCTCCGAAGTCCGTATTCTGCAGTTCTGCGTGCTGACTGTCCCATTCATATAAAAATGGGCTTCATCTCCCCATAAATTCTCCCATAAGAAGGCATCATCCACCTCCATTCGTGCTAAAAACGTTAAAGCAAAATCCAGTCTCTGCTGCGCGTCACCTGGTAACAATTGTCGATGACAACTAATTTTATACGGATAAAATTGAATTACCTTTCTAAGGACTTTTCGAACAGTTGCATATGGAATATCCAAATTTCGGACAACTCCACGTGCACTAGGACCGACTTCCGGAGTCGCTGATGACTCCACAATCGCAGTGGCAATGTCTTCTAGCATGCGGAGAGATACTGGTTTGTTTCCTTTTCCACATTTTACAGTAAACGATCCAGTCACCTTGAATTGTTTTACCATTTATCTCACTGCACACGGTGTCAAAGGAACTTTTCTTTTACGCATTTCTTTCACACACCTAAATTCACGTAAAGCAACTGCACTGTTTTCACTGTTACGTAGATTAGTTTTAAAATTAATGCGCGAACTGGTAAACTGAGAGCCATGTCGTACAACGTTAACCCTTTCCGGCACAGTAGTCCCACTCCGGGCACACCTAATTTTAATTTCAAACTTGCATTCAGCACCCAGAATATTTTAATAAAATTTTGCTTCTACAATGAAAGCTTAAAATAAGTAGTTTTTATTTTCTAAAAAAAGTCGTTTGTAAATTCTGGTGTCAATCAGTAACTCACATTTTACGAACAGAATTTGTCTGTGCTGGAAAGGGTTAATGGCAGAAATGTCCGCGTTTTGATTTTACTAATGATTACAACGGCGTTTTCACCGAATGGCCCGCAGCGCCATCTGTTGTCGATTATTGTAACTATTTTTTTATTATTCCATTCGGCTTCCCCCTTCTCGAATAGTATGTGTACAGATTTTGGTTTCATTCGGGTTATTCCTTCAAGCTACAGACAGCTTCGAATAGGGATACATATTTTATAACCACCCTGTATATATAACATTTAAGTTCGATGTTTTATGTAAATGTAAAATGATACTGCTAGTGTTAAATAATTGAAATAATGGTGCAGTTACTTTCTCTACCAGAAAAAAATGCTAATTATATAAGTTTTATATACCAACAATTAGCAAATTTGCAAATTAGATTTATATAACATAGTTATATTCGAGACTATAAAAATAATTTTAGGATCATTACATTTTTCTAATGATTCTGAAATACATCTAAAAATATACTTTAGATAATATTTAAAATATACTTTATGTGGAAAACGGCCTCTGGTTTCTTAATAGTCTCGTAATTTATTTATTTATTTATTTATTTAATTATTTATTTATTTATTTATTGTGCTTGTACGAAAAAAGATATTACTAATGTAGAGATATATTTTACATCATCTTCGAGACAATTAATTATTCATTGTTTTAAAATCCAGTTTATATTCTAACGAAACAAAAAAATCAGGAAAATGGTAATCGAAGTCATGTGCACCTAAACTTATTTAATTGGAAAACATATTCTGTACATTTGCCTGTAACCAGCTGACAACATTGCACTTTGCCTGCGACTTACTAAGGTTACAGCGCCTAGAATACATAGTGTGGAAAACGTTTTTACCGTTTTTTAATTTAAAATTTTCGTATTCAAACCGGAATTTCTGAAACAAGGATTTTTAATTTAACAAGTCACGAAATAACTGCCGTTAAGTAACTAAAAGAACATTATACAGAATTTCTGGTACGAATGCGAAATTTCGGAATTTAAAAAAAGCCAAACTGGTAATGCTTTAAAAATTGCTAAAAAATTGTACCTGATAAACGTGCAATAATGTGATACAATATTAGGGCGATCGCAGCGACATCTGCTTTAAAAATAGATTTACCTCTAACAAAAGTAACCGTTTCACTATTGGCAACAAAAACATGATTTTTGTTAATAAAATCTTCTTATAAGTGTATATTTCAGATGTAATTGATTTTGAAGTTAATTTTTTATCATATCAGGGAATTAATATTTTCCACTCTTCTAGCAGAGATTCATCCTTTGGTACGCTAAATAGGAATAGTTTCTTGTTTGCTGTCTTGTATAGAGTACTGCAACCAGGCACAAAAGAATGCGTATCACGTTTTTCGGTTATAATGAATATCATTCATATTTTCAAAGCTTATGAAAATCACTATCCAGGTTAAAGGAAATAGGGCAGTTGGATAGGGTAGGCATTGCTGCCAACTTTTACGCTTTTTTGATACCACTAAAAATAAATAGAACATTTTGCCTTATTGAATCATATGATTTCGGCGATTTCAAAAGTTTAAATTTACTATAAAAATTTAGTGGTAGGAAAAAAGCGTAAAAGTTGGCAGCTATGGGTAGGTCTCAGTTCGATTTTTATACAATGTTTGCTTTGAAAAGGGCTAGCAGACAATAGCGTAGCCAGAGAGGGGGTGGTGTCCAAATGCTCTGGAAACCAGTAATATTATAAAGTTTTCTTCTCCTTGAATATCGCAGAAAATTCTCCGATTAGATAAACCAAAATTAGTTTTATAAAATTAGTGGTATTCAAACCATCTAGACATCCACCCGGGCCAATGCCACTACTATAAGATGTCGCTGCGATCGACCCGTTATCTTTGCAGCATCGTTCTACATTTATCGAATTAAATTTTTTAGTATTATTTTGTAGCCGTTTTCCACACCATGTATTGTAGGCGCTGTCACTGAAGCTACTAAGCTTTTTCACTCAGTTGAAGAAATTACTCCTGTGATTTATTTACAATATATCAAAATACATTAAGAGGTGAAATACTGTTTCTATTCACGCATATTAAAATTTCTTTCCCTTTATTATTCTAACACAATGATAGTGATTGATAAAGAAATGATACGAGTATTTTTTTCAACTGAATGAAAAAGTGTCCCTGCTGGGATTTGGACCCAGTAACCTTTGGTTCTGGTTGTCAAAGTTCTACCAACTAAGCTATCCTTCACAAATCCCGCGGACACAATTGACTCAGACGACCTTTTTACAAAGACATCGGATCTGTTACCTTAAGCCAATCAGCTTTTTCACTCAGTTGGAAAAAGTACTCATGTGATATTTTTACCAATCACTATGATATTGTTAAAATAAAAAAGTGCAATTGCGCATCCAAAATTTATTGAGGCTCCTTTACCTGCGGTTACTTATGTCGAACTGTTTCAGATACCAGACCAGATGTTTTTGCCAAAAGTTTTCGGAGAGAATTGTGACAGACTGTTTTGTCAAAGATAGGTTAGTTGGTAGATCTTTGGCAGCTAAACACAAAATAAAAGTGAGCTGAGGCACCAGGCGCCTACGGGCATTCGTCTGGCACGTCAACTGCCATTCCCAAGTTCTAAAGATCTTTTAACGAGCACAACCAGGTTAGTCCTTAGCGCCGTTAAAAACAAGGTAATGACTTCAAATTAGGGCCTGGGCATTTTTTCACTCTGTTGGAAGAATTACTTGTAAAATGTCCTCATATATATTCTAAAATTGCGATATTTTTTAAAAGTCTAAACAACACCAAATTCAAAATCAAAGCAAAATGATCTTCAACTGTTGATGATTTACAAATGCATTTTATTCAAAATTGATATTTTAAAGCATGCGCGGATGGTGTCCCAAAAATACATTGTCATATTTTTATAAATTTTAAAGAATATGTATAGAGAACAAATGCACACGGTATGACCTAAACGTTTGATCTTTTTTAGGTGCGTTCGTAATTATATAAATACGTAGCACCTATTGTCGTCGTCTGGTCCGTCCGTCTGTCCGTCCGTCCGTCCGTCAGTCCGTCTGTCTGTCCGTCCGTCCGCATATAACAACACAAAAACTACTCCACCGAATGGTTTGCAATTTAAGATATATTATCTTTGCAGAATTTTGTCGAGGCATTTCAAATTTTTAAAAGATCGAATCAAAATTTTAGAAAATATTAATAAAAACATTTATTAAGAAATTTGATTTTTTTTTTAATCGGTGCTTTTTTTTATAGGAGCTTTCGAAGTATAATCGTCAAGCGACCGAGATACTTATTTTATTACAGAAATTAATCTGCAGACGATATAATTCATTTCACAGAATTAAAAATCATCCAGATCTGAATATTTAAATAGCTAGCTATAGTACGAACGCACCTCGCTTGTAAAGTTTGACGTATAATTTCCAACTTGTTTTAATATTCAAAAGATTACGTTGTCAAATTTTCGAATTTTATGTAATACTATCTTATTATGATTGGATTATTAAAAATTTTGTTATGATAGTAGGCCCATTTTAATTAGACATAAGTTATCTATTAAAAAAATTAGCTCGAATGGTAAGATTACGTAATTCTGAATTCCAATAAAAATTGGTAAAATCATTTAATTTAAAAAAATAAAAAATCTAATAAGTGAAACTTTTTAAATATTCCTTTAAAATATTTTTTTTAATTACGTTTTATGCTTTTAAAGTCTTTTGCTAACTTTTGTTATTTCCCTGGAACTTTATCCCCTAAATATAAAGAAACTTGTTTTATTTTATTCTATTTATTTATTTATCATTAACTAAATTTTTAAAACATTTTATGAATATTAATCATTTAGAAAACGAATAAACAGTGCTTAAACTATAGTAATGTACATTCAAACTGACCGAATTGGTTAAATAATTATAAGTTTCGTTCTGAATTAATCAAAATCAGGTGAGATAGTCAGAAAAAAAACTATAAAGGAAAAATCACATTTGTAATAATCATAAAAACATGAAATAATATCATGTATTTTTTTTTTATACTTTTAAGAATTTAATTTAATACTTGAATTAAATTCAAATAGCTGCTTTAGAAAATATTGCTAAAAACATTTAAGACTTCATCAGAACATTTTAAAACTTCAGATACATTTCATGAAAAGACGATAACTGTAATCTGAAAAGAAATTGAATGACATTTCTAATTTATGCGCGATAAAACATTGATTACTTTCAAGATAAACAGAAATTATTTTAATCGAAAGACATGTTAAAAATTTTTTAAAGAAATGGACATTTTGAATCACGTCTAAATGAATTCAGTTTTCTTTGAACAGTGTAATTGAAAGCATTCGTGGTGATAATGCAAATGAAATAAAGTGAAAGGTGGAATACATTTTAACACAGAAAAAATATAAATTCATCTACTTTTTTAATTTTTTTTTTCACAACAGTATTAAAAAATAGTTCTTTGAAAAAGTCAACACATAAAAGTATGTATTAATTACGTTTGGGCGGATCAATAAATTATTATATACATTGGCGTGATCAGAAGGAAATTCTTTTACAGATAAAAGGAGAACATAGATGATATAAAGTATAAGAGAAAAAATATTGCACTATCAAAATTATATCAAGAAGAAGCCATTCAAAAAATGTTCAATGAAAGCAAAATAATTTTCCTTTCAATCTATACAATCCATCCATTATAAGAGAAACCATTGAAATTATAACACGCAAAAATGAAACGGTGCAGCATTAATTAACTTATCTAAATTATGGATTGAATAACTCCCTGATCACGAGTATAAAAAAATTGTCAAACTAATAATAAATTAAAATAATGCGCATAGTCTAAGAGTGAAAGTAAAAAACGTAAATCAACCGTATTTCATTTCATTGCATTATAGATCATGCAGCTGTTGGTTTCAAAGGGATTCGGTGAGTCCGAAACATTGAAACAGTTTATATATAAAAATATATTTTGCTATTGTTATGATTTTTAAGTAAAATAATTGATGTTTTAATGTTACATATTTTTTATATTTCTTCATTTAGACACGTTTGAAAAGTTACATACATTATTTCCTCATATTTCAATAAAACACAAGGATAATCATAGCAAAACACGATTATTATATTAATCTGTTTTATCTTGGAATATACTTTTTAGCATTTCTCAAAACAGCTGAAAAGTGTTTATGAATTCGATTTGTCTGTCTGTCTGCCTGCTGTATCTCTCTCCATGCTCTAACTCGCGTACGTATACTCGATTTGCCATGCAATTAAAATATGCTATTGATGTTTACTATGGCACATTCGGTATAGGATATGAAGTGTGTAGCATTATAGTTCATTTACTGGAACAATAAAAAGAATTCCGTTACATTACGGTCTGTGGGAAACAATCATTTGTGATGTATTTTAACTCTTCTTTGCATGAGTTTTTCTTTTACAATTGTGTTTTTTTATACATATATTAAATATTAGACACCAGAAATTTTAAGATAGATTTTTAACTTTGTTCAGCAACATAGTTCACGGGAAATTTACTGGATTAATATTTCTATATAAATATAGTGGTGGTGAAGAAGTTGATTTATTTATTAAAAGTTAAAGAAAAAGTGATGGAAATTTACATCACTATGCAATTAAGGGTTAACAATGTTACAAACTTTCAAACACATTGAAATTGGTATACTTCACAAGAGGCTTACTATAGAATGCGGTGTGCATGACATTCGTTCACTGGGGCACACAGAATAATTCGTTTACAGTACTCTCTATTAACAGTAATTGCTGGAAAATAATTTAAAGTAGTGGTACGCTTTTTTAAATGAAGCAATTTTTTTGCCTATTACATGGTCTGTAAAAATTGTACAGATGATATACTAGGTTACACAAAAGAACTCGGTAATTGTTTGTGATTATAGATGGTAATTCTTGAAATAGGGTTTTGAAATATGTTATTCGTTTTCCAAATTGTTTACTGACATATCATCTTTTCACCTTATTAAACGGTAAAAATTTCTACAATTATTTTGGGAGTGTTGGAATGTGTTTCATAATCTATGCTCGATGCATGACGTTTAGTTCCTATTTCTTTTAAAATAATGTTTAACCTTAATATCTTCTTGCTTCTGTTATTTCAATGTAAAATCTTTTGCATGAAGCATATCCTTTTAATTATGAATCTAATTTATTTTTATTGGTTTCTGACAGTTATTTTCTTTTTCCGGAACTTGAAAATCTTCTTAAACCGATGTAAAAATATGAATGAGGAATATAAATTTAATGGTTTAGAAAATTCAGACACTTATTTGGTTTGATCTATAAATACACTTTTTCACATTTACAGATAAAATAATGCGCGGATTTACTGATTTTATAACAATTTCACATATCTACAGCATATGTATATTTTACCTAATCTGCGAAAGATATTTAACTCATTACCAACAGAACGTGTTAGTGAAATCTGGGTTTTTAAACAATAGAAGCTCCTCCTTCTTTTGAGAGTCTTTCGTAATTAGTTTCTTAGATAGTTTTTTTCAGTTTATGTATCAGTAAATATATTTCAATGTACGAATTTAAAATAAAATGTCTCAGAATATAAACTAAGCGTAGCCAACATGATACAAATCCCTTTCCCGTAGAGTAGAAACCATGCCCTTAGCTAATGATGTTTTTAAAAAAAAAAAAGAAAATTCTCGTTAGATGTCGGTAATGTATTAAGTACTGTTCCTAGGGTTGTTTAATTTTTACTTCTTTTTATCCTTTTTAATACCAGTATTTCTATAAAGAAAATTTCGGTACATCTAATCGCAGATTACATTCACCGGAAATTTACTTATAGAATTCTGGTTCTCAATGGGAAGCGGAAAATATGCACCCATACGAACCGTGATAAAATAATTATGTATGTAAATTATCAGTTAATTAAATTTCTCTCTTTAAACAAGAACCAAGTAAAAAATATTAACAGTTTAAAAATAACCTTTTATGAAAAGAACCATTTCATGTTAGTGTTATTTTGTTTAATGTTCAAAACAAGAAATTTAGTTTCAATAAAATATAATTTGCTAAATTTATTTAAGGGAAAAAAAAGCGGTGTTTCTCTCGCTCTATGAGGTTTTAGTTGATGCGATTTTCAGTTATTGAGGTGTGTACATTAGTTGTTTTTTCAGAGGATCCCTCCATACATGCGGAGAAAATTGAAAATGGATGAAAATAATTAATATTAGTTGGTTTAAATAAGTTTATTACTTTAATAATTCAATATCCACTTTTTAACTACGGTAATTCACCAGAAATTAAATCTTACCTTGCATCCAACACATCATTTAAAAAATTAATATAATTCAAATTTATTCGAATTGATTTTTTTTCAAATATTGCTCGGTGTTTAAAAGGCTACTTATTTGAAATTACACCAGTCTAAAAGAGATAATGCTTCAGATTCTTAACATAAATTTAACGACTCGGAAAACGCGAGAAAATTCATTTAGTTTGATCTTTAACTACATTTTTTCACGCTTGAGATAAACTGTTTTCGTGAATTTCCTGATTATCTAAAGCTTTAGTATATGTGAGGCGAAAGTTAATTGTAGTTTTATCTAATCTGCTAAAAGATACCACATTAAAATAAAATATAACATTTAAAAAAGTGATAGGACAATTTAACATGATTCGTATCCTTTTACCACAATTTCTTAAAAGAATTTTTCGCCTTTACAAATCCTGCAATTAAACGAGGCTTCTGCTATTTAAATAATAAGTAAGAAAATTCCATTAAAAAATTGTGTTACAGTCTACAAACCCTGCTTAAGTAAATATTTTATTACTTACTTTTCAGCGGTATTTAAACACTAAACATACCGAAACATACTCATGTTTTATAAACATACAAGATTTACTCCTTTGTAATATTAGTATAGATTTCACATTAGATTTTTTATTTATAACTATTTAGCTTTTTTCTTTAACCTATTTCAGCGTGATCTATATAATATTTATTTTAAGAATAAATTTCTGGTTTGAATTGAAATATTTTCATTTGGTACCTGTTAAATGACCAGTTGTTGTCATATTCAGGTCTTTTGAATAGTCTGCTTTTATAATACCGGTATTTTCTTAGAAAATTTAATTTTTAAATTTTTCTTGCAATTTTGCAGAAATCACCTTCAGAGATAAATATTTGTGGAAAAGTTGTGTTAAACATATCGGTATTGGCGGACCAATTGGGAGCCCTGAATTTGGGAGTTTTAAAATGCAATAAAATATAGTTGGAATATATGTAATAAATTCCACATTTGGAGAATATTTTGTATTTGCATATAAATTAGTTAAATGGCACTAACATAACAAAACCACAGAGTCCTTTGATATTATAGTGTTCACAATTTTCTAAAACTATTTTAACAAAATATATCAGTAATAAAATAGGTCAATTACGGAAGGCCACACGTGAAAGATCTTATGCATATACGCTTCTAATAATACATAATGGAAGGAATTTTTTTAACGAACAATAAAAAAAATGCTTTTCTATAGAATTCCTTTACTTAAATACAATCTGTTTTAAATAATAGTATGTTAGCAACAAATCCCAAAATAACCGGAATTATATATTTTTTATAAATTTAAATCTTTTATTGTTTTATGTAATAGTAAGAACGATGTTATGCAATGAATTCGCACAATTGTTTATTATGAACAAGCTACTCTAAAAATATTGTTATCCATGTTGAACCAAATTTTGGTGTTGCGGTATTAATTTTATTGTTAATGCTATCGCTGTTAATTTATCAAGTTTGTCAGTAAAACATGTTTATCGGACACTTAAATGTTTACTTGAGAGAGGACAGCATCAGAAAAAAACTATATTCCTCGTTGAGAAACTTGATTAATAAACTAGAAAACTACTCGGAAATGTTTTCGAAAATCAGTGATAGCAAAAGAAACTTTGTTTTTATAAATTCTTTAAAATTCTGAACCTATGTGCACGTTTCTAAAGATAAAAATCGCTTTTCGGAGTCACTAGTAATTCCGTAGAGATTGCAGGGCTCCCAAGAGGTCCGCAAACTTAATACCAATATTTTTAACAGAAAATTTCATAGTAGGTTTCTACAACATTGCCGCAAACATTTATCCCCGGGTGGTTTGTGCAAAATTTGCAAGAAAAATCTAAATATAAAATTGTTCTAAGAAAATGCCGGTTTTCAAACAGCGGACCATTTGAGAGCCCTAGGTTACTTTATCTTTTCGTTTGTGGTTATATTATATTTTTATTTTCCTAAATTAAAACTCATCTGCGTTTTTTAAAGTGTACATGTGTTTATAAGAAAATTAGAGACACTTTGCCTTCACAAACAGCGAATGAACATTGTAGTAAAACTAGTCGTTGGGGGCCACCGTAATACTTACCCATCATGGATATGCATAATGTAAAATATTAAAATAAAAATGTGTAAACTACTTATAAAATGCATTGCAATTCAAATAAAATCGTGGCTTGATGACGTCACAAACTTTAAAGGCTCGATTACTGAATTGCTTGGAAGAGGTTTTTCCTTATAACTCCAAAAATAATAATCCTATTAACTAGCGGTTTATTGCATCTGATAAGCGTCAAATTTCCAATTAAAATATATCTTTGAAGTGAAATTTGGATGAAATACAGGGTCATGAAAAATCGAAGAGTGTGGAAAATAGGATTCCAAATATCTCGGCAACTAATTATCCGATCGACTTCATGCTTTATTCAAAATTTATGTTTTTTTATTGTCTTTTATATTCATTTCTTAAAATAAACAATTTCGAAAATTTGTATATACCTTTCATCAGAACGAATATTTCGAGAGTCCGAAAAAAATTGTTCCGGTTAATCGAGGTTATTGAAATGAAATAGGCTTCTTCCCATTATTACATACTAAGTACATACCAAATTGCAAGTCTCTATCTCAATTTTTTCGGGAGATAGAGCGTTTACAGACACACAGACACACAGACACACAGACGGACGGCAAAATTTTTTTTTCTAAAAATATGTTTTTCGGAATCTCCAGTGTCTGAAACGTGTAAATCCGTCAAAAAAAATTTTTCGATTTTCAAAACGATTACAAGACTTACCCTATACTACGTATGATGGGTAAGTAATATGTTGAAACTTAAAATCATCTGATGATAATGACATACAAATAGATAGAGTGACCGATTCGCCAAAAAGTCCAAATGAATGGGTAGCAAGCCAGATATAAAGCATTCAGTTTGATAGATGAGAAAAGTAAAACAAAGTAAAATTGAATATCTTTAAAGATTTCATACTTAAATACGGACACTCTGAAAAGACATTCATTGATGTAGCTAAAAGATTTGAAATTTTATAAACAAAGATTTTAACAGTGTCAAGTTACGAAAAAAGCCTTCTTTTAAACTTTTATTTCATATTCACTATTCACGTGCAAAAGTTTCAGAGAAAATTAATTGGCATGGATATATTCTAATTAATATTATGGATTTTGAAAATGTGAAATCTATAAAGAAAAATCAGCTATTTTTAATAGAGAAAAAAAGTCAATTTTTATTTCTATACGATAATAAAGAAATTTTCAATTTTTTTTAAGAACAAATAATAATCTATTAGTACGCAAATTTACAAAGACATTAACTCGACCTTTTGACACAAAGGTTTAAAAAAAAAGAAGAAAAACATTTAAACAAACTTTTACATTTGTAATATTTTCATGATAGTTGCATCACATAAACTGTAAAAACGATAACAATACATAGTAACACAGAGGGAATTTTACTTTTTACTATTTATAAATAAAATAGTTTTAACCCATTTATGCCTAGCGTCCTAATTTTGGGACGCTTCAGTAAACAATATCCTGTATTCTAAAAAATAGACTTACTGACATAAAAATTACTTGGAATTAATCTCTTGATTATACTTTTCAAAAATAAACTTAGGTGGCTGCAAATGAAGAAAAAAAAAATTAGTCTTTTGATGTGTTAATTCCACAATTGATACTGATTTTAACGAATTGAAATAGAAAGGCAGAAAAGGTGAGAGATTATTTCAATTAATAACTCCACGTGTATATATTTCATGCACATGTATGGAAATACATTAATTTAATACACGTATTCTTGAAAATTTGAAATTTAAAAAATTAAGTCCAACTATTGACGATTTACCTAGCGTCCCAAAATAAGGACGCTAGGCACAAATGGCCCCATGTTTTCTCCCATTATTAAAAGTTATAATTTTTAAGTCATTTAATTTATTTTTTTTTCAAATATAAACCATATATTTAGCTATAAAACCTTTTAAAAACATGTGTAAGATTGTGTAAGACATGGGTATACAAATATTTTGTTGAATTTGCGTTTGATTTTTTCCTTATAATGAAAAATGTTGCAGCTAGGTTCTTTGTCAGGGAGTGGTTTTATATTATTATTACTCATAAAAGAAGCACAAAAATCCTAAGATATTTTAAGAAATAAATTATTAATGAAAACTTAATGTATTCAAAACCAACCTAAAGAAAAACACAAAAAGCCAGTTTTCAATGTAAAATGAAAAGTAAGTGAGTGATAAACAAATGTGCTGAATGAAAAATGAGAAAATAATTCTGGAATAAATTGCATGTTTATCATGTGTATTGCTGCTTCTGTTTTTAACACTTTCCAACATAGTTGAAAAGTGTTTATGGATTCAGTTTGTCTGTCTGTCTGTTTGTCTGTCCGTACTCTAACCCTCGTAAATGTACTCGCATTGTCATGAACTTTTTATACATTATTGAATTTGACTACAGAATTTTCGATACTGAAAGTGCAGAGACTGACTATGATCGGTAATTGCTAGAAGTTCTCTTTCCACTGTGTCCTGCAAATTCATGTAATTTTTAGAGTATTAAGTGTTATTTACAAATTCTGTAGATTATATGCATTTGCTGCATTTGCTGAAAATGGATTTTTACTGAGTTATGTATTTTTTAAATTGCTTATTTAGATAATCTCATTTCATCGTATGAAAAAATTAAATATCTTAATACTATTCTCTTAGTGTTGGAAAGGGTTTTACAGGGTTCGTACGGATCAGGGAATTTTTCAGGAGAGTTACCAGTATTTCCTTATAGAAAAAGAAATCTTTGTTAAACTCACGAAACTTCACCTCCTTTGAAGGAGAGATTTTCTGTAAGAAAATACTGGTACCGAAAAAATTCCTGGTCGCAAAATTCCAGGAGGCGTCCGAACCCTGGTTTTATATGTATGGCGGATGCATGATTTTTATTCTTGTTTATTGATATTTTCTTTGAAAAAAGGGGCTCCTACGAAGCCTTCATAAACGAGTACACTAAACGTATTTTAACTATTGGTAGGTAGTTTGTGTAGGTGACTCCTGATTCCCAACTGTTTTTGCTTTTCTTTACGTTGCTGTTTACACTTATGTATTTATCTTATCTACTTTTTAGTGTATCTTATCTGTTTTTTTAGTTCTCGAAGTGTTTTCTATTTCTTATTGCCACCCGTGCGCCACTGAAATTAAAATACACTTCGCTGAGCCAGTGAAATTAAAATATTTACTCATAACATTAGTTTTAAGAATTAATAACTGTTTTATAACTTACTGAGTCGTAGCAGGCTGATCCCTTGGGAAACCTAACAAATGCGGGGTATTAGAAACAATTAGGTATAACGGCCTCCATCATTATATAGTTGTTAATGAAACGAACGTAAGATGTGCTAACTGTGAAAAAAAGTCACCAGAAAATGTATCAAATGCACGGTTGAATTACATGAAAAATATTTCCAAGAATTCCGCAGCAATTAAAATTTTCTAATAAATAATAGCAATGTTTTCTTAATTTACATTTTTTGTAGCAAACTTAATATTTGAATTGTATTTTTTAAATTTAAGACCACTTTTGTATAGATTTTGAAAGAAATGATATGCTGGAAAAACCTGCACCCTCTCGTGCCTAGCGTCCCAAAATTGGGACATTTTTATTTTGTTATATAAATCATTTTTCTTTTACTTGTATTTTTTTTTACTATTTTTCTTATTCATTTTGCACCATTTTCCAACCACTACAGAAAATTTGAAGCGAAAAGAAAATTCAGGCGCTAATGGGTTAAATTTATGCTGTTATCATGAGGTACCACCATCTGTACCCGCCTCGAGTTCCACCCATCCTAGCTAAACCACTGATTTGGAATTTTGTTTAACTTAGTTATTACAAACTCCCTTCCATATTTTTAGCTGCGCAGTTGCTGGTAGTTTGGGTTTAATTGCCCCATTTTGAAATGAACAGACTTAACACTAGAACCGCGATGACGGGTCATTTTGACCCGTACCAAATGAATAAGTGTCGATTCGAACCAGAAATTTCTTCATAAAATAAGTTAAATAAAAGCTTCACAAAAATAAGTTAAATAAATACATCAAATAGTTTTAAATAAAAATTCTCGTATAAAATATTTTTATAAAACCTTAAGTAAAAATTTCCGCGGTTCTAGTGTTAAATATAAAAACTAATATAATAAATGTCACATGAAGTATTTTACATCTTTTAACTTCTTTACGAGAATAAATGGAATTAAATATGTTATTCTTAAAAAAAAATATTTTCATTTTCTCTAACAATATACGAGCCTGAATAATAATAACATAGGTTTATTTAAACAATTTATTAGGTTATAGTTATCATGAAATATTTTTGACATTCAACAGAGACCAAATCCGTATGTTTGAATAATTTCCAAATAATCAAGTAACTGTAATCAAAATGACGATATTTGCTTATTTATGAAATTTAAAGATTCATAATTAAGGAAGAGCTTTCCTCAGTGCATTTTCAGATTTAATCAAATAGACCAATTCTTGAGATATCATCATATTAATATTTAATATAAATTGAGATAATTTCTTAATCTGTTTTAAAAATAGAAAGACGTTTATTTTCAAAGAAATTATTAATATTTCTTTAGACTGGAACTGATTTTATCAGTTGAATTTATTTATAGTTAAAAAATTAATATTTAACAATACGATGTTTTGAAAAAATGAATGGGAATTTTCTTAAAATGTATTTTATCATGAGAATCATACAAAATCACAGAAAAAAGTCTTTAAAATTACTTATTCCGGGCCCAAACAATAATTGTCTTCATTAAATCATGCTGGAAGAGTTTGTAAGAAGAATATAAAAGAATAATCAGCACATTTACATCGTCACTCTGATGTTCATGTGAAGAATCCTTAAATGAATAGAATAAATATTAAAAGAATCCTCATAATTTATAGGGTGAAACCACAGTTGCTGATACTTTAAGGAATTTGTCTTGTTCAAATCACTATTACAAAGTTTTAAATCTATTTTATACTTATCCTTTTTTTTGTTGTTGAAAGCATAGTAAAGATACGTTAAAAATCTATTGTTGACAAAATTTGAAGAACTAGGGGGCTCAGCTCCCTACTCGCTGACGCTCGTCAACCTCCCGTGAATTGCAAAGCAATTCCTATTGAGACCGCTACGCGATCACAGCTAGCTTCGCTCGCTCGCCCCTTTTTATTTTTCTAGTAATTCTAGCCGGAATAGGTACTACAATAAATCATTTGAACATATGAAATTGACAATTTTTTTAATGTAAAACAGTAATTGAAAACTCCGTTGAAAACACAACTAAGAATGCATTTAGTTCTAAAGGCATATAAATCATTTAAATACTATGAAAAAAGGATCTTGGAAACATAATTAGTTTAAAACTTATTGCACCTATAATATTGTACAGCACGGCTTAAATTCACTAAAAAAAGAACTACGTGGTAGGAAAATAGTTTATCATCAATGATTGTTTAAATTTCGTTCGACATTTTATTATTCCAATTGATTTTAGATTTCGGAAAAAGAAATTATTTTTACTTCAATAAAACAGCAGCAGATGGCAGCAGGGGCATTCTAGAAAGTTTATATTTTATTATCTCCGATTTTTTTGTGAGAATGAAATTCGTAAATAAATTCTAAATAAGAGTTGAGAATTAATTTGAAATTAACAATATTACTCATAATTAAAATGAGGAATCGTCTCAGACGCTTTGGATTACGTTCATATTATTTTATTTTTAATAATTGCTAGCTTCAGTTTCACTACTCTGACACTGACCGCCATATTGGAGGCGGAGCTAACACAATCTTGTCTGTTCATTGGTCTGAGCTCTGGAAACTACAGTTGTTGCCAACGATAAGGTAGAAATTTCCGCACCACGTAAGACAAATATATATATAGATTATACTTTTTACTATTAAAAATTATTTTTTGTCATAAATATGATCAATATGTCCAGTAACTGACATCATTCCATTTTTGAAAAAAAAAAACAATATCTGAAAAATAAGTTATAACAGTTAAGAGAAATAAGTTACCACTAGATGACATTACTTCTTGCAGAATTTTACAAGAAAATACTTATTTGAGTCAGATTTCTGCTGAAGTGTCAGTTACTGGTTAGGTGTCAATAACTGGAGATAACACCTTACATACAGGGTGTTTTTTTTTTAACTGACACTATTCAGAGCCGTCTGTAGCTCGTTCTAATAACTGGATTGACACAAAATTTTGTGAATGGACTAAGAAAACCATGGGAAAAAAGATTCCAACAAAAAAAAAATTAGTTCCAATCACTGCCGATAGGGGGAAATGTGGCGCTGTACATTGAAAAAAACCCCATCAGAAACAGACAAAATTAATAATTTGGATAAAATGCCACGTTTTATTCATCATTTACACTTTCCCATTCGTTGATCGCAGTTGAAACATCCATTATCACTTTTTCTGCCACCGGTTTACGTCCTCTGCCTGACCGAACTGCTAGCGAGCCTGTTTCTTCGAATTTCAGAATCATTGCTTTCAATACATTAACGGATAAAGGTCCTTTGCGCAGTTTATGGCGTGTTCTAAGTAAACGAAGAGCGGCTGGTGCATTGTACTGGTTACAATATAAGAACTTCACAAGTAACGCGCTCTGCGGTAACGTGAGATTCATTTTCAACCTGAGCTGAAATTGTTTCTCGGTGTTTTTCGCATGCATTTATAACTTAAACTATTGACGCTACTGTCGCTTCCGTAAGTAAAAATTTGCATTTTCATTTTTTGCCCGTATTTTATGCTAATTCCCAGTTGCATAAATGACCACAGCGCCACAGTTCCCCCTATCGGTGGTGATTGGAACTAATTTTTTTTTTGTTGGAATCTTTTTTCCCATGGTTTTCTTAGTCCATTCACAAAATTTTGTGTCAATCCAGTTATTATAACGAGCTACAGACGGCTCTGAACAGTGTCAGTTTAAAAAAAAACACCCTGTACTTTATAGATAATTTTTCATTAATATTAAAATAAAATGTGCAAACATTCATAAAGTTGAAAAGGTACAATAATTTTAAACTTTTAATTTTTATTTTTTATCAACACGCAGTTATACATAAAATGAACGATATGTTATAAGAATTAATAAATTTTCAATTTACCCTCAGATGTTACACTCAGAGATAATTTTATTTATGGTAATATATTCATTACGAAATTATTGTTACTAAGAATTATTTTTGAGCTCAACCAATATTATAATTTTACAAATAACAAAACAAGATAGTAATTAATTTATTTAGGAAAATTCTAGATTCTGTATAAAGGTGTGTCAGAAATCTTAAGTATATTATGTAAGTACAAATGTTGTTCATTATGGTAATTAATAAAGCTTAACAAAAGTTTTAGAAAAGCATATAGCATAATTACGTTCGTTTAAATTCGGATGTAATATGCGAAATGCATGATTGTGCAATTTTTAATATTGTTATATTAGTTATATTAGTTTTATGAAATTTTAATTCTTTTAGAATCTTTCAACATGACATGCATCATCAATGCACCTATTAAAGTTTACTTGTATACATGTAGCAATGATATAAATTTATAAGTACAATTTAGCAGGCAATATATGATACAGGGATAACAAAAAAAAAGAGCTATTTTTTTAAATAAGATATTTTCCAAATATACATCAATAAATCAAAATTAGTATGCTAATGTTCGTTGTGAAATGAAGTTATTTATACAGGTTATCTAAAAAATATTGAATATTTTAGAAATTATAAAAAAGAAAAAAGAAAGAACGTTATCCTCACAATTTGCTAGTAGTTTATTTGTGTATTTATATATTTTGGTAAATTCAATAAATTTCAATCTGAGTATATTTTATTGTACACTAGCTGACCCGCCCGGCGTTGCCCGAGCCCTTGTAATAAACTTAAATCTCTTACAAAACGGAACTCTGGCCGCAGTCTACGATGGCTTCGGAACCGTATACTCGGCATGCTCGTACGCTCTAGAAAATCTTTTATTTCCCCCTACCACCGCCAGGGGAGCATTCTGTTCTAAACAAACCTCTTTCCGAACGAACTTCTGAAACAGGTCCCCGCTGCCTACGTTACTGTATAGTAGGCGCACTACAAAATTGAGCTGGTTTCCAGAAGATTGGAACATTATTAGCCCAGTTATTGCAATAAGGCAAAGTTAGAGAAAATAACCTTGAATGAGGTGCCGAGGGGAGGAGGTGTCCGAGTGTCCTTCAGAAAATGACTAATTAGGAGGCCCACTATGCATGCATAAAAATTCGTTCGTTTTGTTAAGCTAGGAACTTAATTACAAAGTTGGCTTAAACTCTTATTTGTAAATAGTGGTAACCGCTACTCATAAATTTAATTTAATGTTATAAAGGGTGACGATTAAGTTAAATATAATGTTTGGAATCACTTGCGTTGAAATCGGAAAGATAGTTGCTGATATATAGAAACGGGGAATAGTTAGAGAAAAACCTTGAAGGAGCGGCCGGGGGGGGAGGGATGTTCAAGTGCTCTTCAGAAAATGACTAATTAGGAGGACCACTATGCATCTTTCAAAATTCGTTCGTTTGCTTAAGCTTTGAACTTAATTACAAATTTGGGTTACACAATTATTCGGAAATAGTGGTAACCGCTACTCATAAATTTAGTTTAATGTTATAAAGAGTGACAATTGAGTTAATTATAATGTTTGGAATCACTTGCGTTGAAATCGGAAAAATAGTTGCTGAGATATGGAAACGAAGCAGAGTTAGAGAAAAAAGGAAACGGAGCATAGTTAGAGGAAAAACCTTGAAAAAGGTCCCAGAGTGGAGGGGATGTTCAAGTGTCCTTCAGCAAATGACTAATTAGGAGGCCCACTATACATCTTTCAAAATTCGTTCGTTTGCTTAAGCTTTGAACTTAATTAAAATTTGGCTTAAACTATTATTCGTAAATAGTGGTAACCGCTACTCATAAATTTAGTTTAATGTTATAGAGAGTGACATTTAAGTTAATTATAATGTTTGGAATCACTTGTGTTGAAATCGGAAAGATAGTTGCTGAGATATGAAAACGGAGCATAATTAGAGAAAAAAACCTTGAAGGGAGGGCCGGGAGGAAGGGGTTGTTCAAGTGTCCTTCAGCAAATGACTAATTAGGAGGACCACTATGCATCTTTCAAAATTCGTTCGTTTTGCTTTGAACTTAATTACAAATTTTGCTTAAACTATTATTCGTAAATAATGGTAACCGCTACTCATAAATTTAGTTTAATGTTATAAAGGGTGACAATTACGTTAATTATAATGTTTGGAATCACTTGCGTTGAAATCGGAAAAATAGTTGCTGAGATATGGAAACGGAGCAGAGTTAGAGAAAAAAGGAAACGGAGCTTAGTTAGAGAAAAAACCTTGAAGGAGTTCCCGGGGAGGAGGGGATTTTCAAGTGCCCTACAGCAAATGACTAATTAGGAGGACCACTATGCATCTTTCAAAATTCGTTCGTTTGCTTAGGCTTTGAACTTAATTACAAATTTGGCTTAAACTATTATTCGTAAATAGTGGTAACCGCTACTCATAAATGTAGTTTAATGTTATAATGAGTGACATTTAAGTTAATTATATTGTTTGGAATCACTTGTGTTGAAATCGGAAAAATAATTGCTGATATATGGAAACGGAGCAGAGTTAGAGAAAATACCTTGAAGGACGTGCCGGGAGGGGGGGAAGGGGTTGTTCAAGTGTCCTTCAGCAAATGACTAATTAGAAGGACCACTATGCATCTTTCAAAATTCGTCCGTTTGCTTAAGCTAGGAACGTAATTACAAATTTTGCTTAAACTATTATTCGTAAATAGTGGTAACCGCTACTCATAAATTTAGTTTAATGTTATAAAGAGTGACTATTAAGTTAATTATAATGTTTGGAACCACTTGCGTTGAAATCTGAAAAATAGTTTCTGAGATATGGAAACTGAGTATAGTTAGAGAAAAAACCTTCAAGGAGGTCCCGGAGGGGGGGTGGGGGGGTGGGGGGATGTTCAAGTGCCCTTCAGCAAATGACTAATTAGGAGGTCCACTATGCATCTTTCAAAATTCGTTCGTTTCCTTAAGCTTTGAATGTAATTACAAATTTGGCTTAAACTGTTATTCGTAAATAGTGGTAACCGCTACTGATAAATTTAGTTTAATGTTATAAAGGGTGACTATTAAATTAATTATAATGTTTGAAATCACTTGCGTTGAAATCGGAAAGATAGTTGCTGAGATATGGAAACGGAGCAGAGATAGAGAAAAAACCTTGAAGGACGGACCGGGAGGGCTTTCAGCAAATAACTAATTAAGAGGATCACAATACATTTTTAAAGATTGATTCGTTTGGTTAAGCTAGGAACTTAATTTGAAATTTGGCTTACGCTATTATTTGGAAATTCTGGTAACTGCTTTCTAGAAATACACCTTGAAGCTTAAATGTAATTAGACCCTTGCCCTCTTCATTCAAATATAAAAAAGAATCTGTTAAATAAAGTTTTCTGTATTAACAATCTCCATCATAATAATAAATGTCATGTAAAAAAAAAAAAAAAAAAAAAAAAAAAAAAACCCTTAAACCCGACTAATTGTCATGAAGAAAAATGTGCCGACATTCGCATGGCTCCTCTATGCTGATAACATCAATCCATATTGACACTATTTAATTAGAAATCCTTATTTATGCATCGCTGCTCTGGTTTATTTAATTACTTCTGTGAAGAATCGATGCAACCAACCAGTGAACCAACCAACCCAAGAGAATAAAAGCGTATTTTTGATGACAGTTCTTTGAATATTAATTAATATATCAGTAAATAATTGCAATATTATAATTCTGAGGCTCAGGTGCACATGGCCAGACCTTGGACGATCCACACCTAAATTTCCAGACTTCTAGGTGGGCTAGATTTTGCTAGCCATCGCCAACAGACACACACACAGAGCGAAACTTTCTTTTATTAGTATAGATAGAACTTCTGAACGATATTCAATGTACAGCCCTGAAAAGAAGAAGGAAAAAAATATTCCATGCTATTCTATCACCAAAAAGCGGCAGACCGATGCAAAAGCTATCGTTCGATTGGAAATTTTGCCTTTCTTCCAAAATACAAATGAATTTTTTGAAATGAGGGTCATCTACATAATAAAAATTGTACCAACATCGATTTACATAATGGTAACACCATCTTTTAACAGCATATTTTAGTTATTTGGATCAAGGAAACTCTGAGAAAGGTAAAGTTTATGTATGTTTCTATAATCTTTACACAGTTCAAAGAGTTCAAATTTTGAAGAGACTAATGTTAAATGAAGGTGACAAACTTAAATTTATATTTCACACAAACATCAAGTATCCGATTGATTTCGTTGTAATGAGATAAATGAATAGATCAAAACATATTCCAATACCTGTTTTCCATTCAAAAACATATTTTTTATTATAAAAATCATTAATAAATTACTATTAAAATATATATATTATGATCTACATTAAGTTTTGCATGAAACGAACAACAATCGAAAAAAATATGGGCTTGTAAATTTAAAACTCACAACATTTTTTAGTTTGACACAGATATATAATTTGTTTTTCGACAGTCAAAGTCGAAGCACCGTCTCTTGTTATCTTTTGCATCCGCAGAACAGAAAAAAATTTTATTCAACAACAACCGAAAGACAATTTAATTTTCTTAATACAAATTTGAAATTTCTCTAACTGTTTCAGGTTCAAATCTTAATTTAATTTTTCGAATTTCATTGTTGAATTCTTAACTATAGGTGTCAACTTTTACGTATTTTTTGTACCACTAATAATTAATATATTTTTTTCTTAATTCATTTGAGGTATCTGCTATTAAAGAAATAAAATAATTGTTTAAAATTTTAGTGGTCACAAAATTTCGTAGATATTCGCAAATATGACTTACATATTTTATTTTATAACCGTATGAATATTTAAGAGAAAGTAGTTAACATTCCTACCATTTTGAAATTTTAGTCAATCTTGATAAAAATATTGCACACCAGAATTTTTATTTCAAACTATTTAACGTAATAATTTAACTTAGTTCTTTACAGCTATGATTTATCTTATTTTATAAAAAAAAAAAAAAAAAAAAAAAACGGATAACTAGAACCATTCAGGGTAGGGAGGTTAAATTATCCATTTATCCAGATTCTTCGATCCAAGGAGTTCAAATACGATGTCCAAAGTAATTGTTGTCAATTCCAAAATTAAAAGCTTGCGCAAATTTTATATGTATTTGACCCCCAATCAAAAGGATTGCATTCATATTCGGTAATCATTGCACTTTCCAGACGAATTATTCTAAAAAGTCCGCGCACAATAACGTGGCTTATAAGTAATCCAAATACGTGTGTATTTATTCGTTAATTAACGTAACAATCATTATTAGTAGCTTGTAGAATTTACTTTTACATTAAATAATGCATTTACAGACTGCTTTGTGTCAGTAGTAGCTTCTTTCCTCACAGCACCGCGCCCACTTTCAGGACATTGGCTAAGTCATATGTGGGCAAATTCTACTTCTGGCATCTTTCTTTTTTATACTGAAGGTTAAATATCATAGGGAACTATACATTTCTGAAATATGCATTTCAATGTGACGTCCGTAAAACATGCGACTTCTGCACCAATCTAGTTTTTAATTTTTCAAACTTTTGCACATTTGATAAATGAAAATTCACCAAAGATAGAATCAAGAAATGTACCAACTAGTAATTAAAGGGGTACTGAGGTTGGATCATCTCGTCCAATCCATGTGTTTAGCATTTGTTGATATAAAAAAAAATCATGGCAGCATTACCCAAAGTAGTGGTGTCACGTCTTTTCCCACATAATTTTTTTAAGCGTGTAGAAAATTTGAATTACAATAAAATGCAGAATGAAATTGTAGGTCAACATATTGAAATTAATGAAGTTAATGAAATTAATAATAATATATAATCTAATAAACCTGTGAATCTCGGTTCCAATATTTTTTAATGATTTAAAAAATGTGGCAAAAAATTTTAATATACTGTATTAAAACAAAACAAAGCTGCTTTTTATTAAAATACACGATTGGATAAAAAAATGTGAGATATATTTTGAAATCTTTATTGATATATTACTGCTATACTAAATTAATTAGAATCAATGTTATGCCACAAAATATGAACTTATGAAATTAAATATTTAAACCATAACTGCCAACTTTTACGCTTTTTTGTTACCACTAAAAATAATAGACATTTTTGCCTTATTGAATGACATTATTTCGGCGATTTAATAACTTTAAATTTTCTATAAAATTTTAGTGGTAGGAAGAAAGCGTAAAAGTTGGCAGCTATGTTTAAACCAAAATTTTGATCGAAATAAAAGTTACATTTAATTGCACTTTAATATTTTAAAATTAAAACAGATTGAATGAATGTATTCAGATCAAAATTAATCATTTTCGCCACATTGTGCTGTTTTTATGTTTCAAAGTTAAGTAGATTTATTGCATGCAGTCTACACTAATAAACGTAGTCAAGGACTTCTCTACATCTCTAATGTAATATTAGATAGAATATTTCTTTCAAGCACAATACTTGAAAAAAAAACAAAAATTCATCAAACACTGTTAAAAACTATTTTAAAATAATATGTGGGTGATTTCGTTAATTTATTTATCTCTACATCTAAAAGTATTTATTTTATGTTTAATTAAAAGTCAAATTTGCATTTGAATAATTGAACTGTAAATGAATTGCAATTTATTGCAATATGTAATTTAGCAGAAAAGGTAAACAAAAAGTCTAACAAATACAAAAAGAAAATTATTAAATATATTTTTCTGGCTTGGCATATTGAATAATTTTAACATCTATATTAAAGTGCATATGAATTCTCAGTAAAATGCAATAAATGCTTCCATTATTAAAATGTGAATTTTATATTCACATTTTAAAAATGGAAACTTTTATGGCATCTTCGCTTGTCTTTACACATCTGTAAATTTGAAGGAGAACATGAAATGCATTTAAAGTCAATTTCAAAGCATTTATGCGTAACAAAATAACAGAGTATTCCAGTTACTTAAGTGCTTTGCAAAGTTACATCTCATCTTCATACAGCTTCTCGATATTATCTAGGGATTTTTATATTTATCGTTATTCTAACAACTTTTAGAAAGATTCTATAAATTTGTTAAAAATGTTATATTTAGATTAAATTTTTTCGAAAAGGGATATTTTAAGCTTAGTTTCACCCAATCACTAAGATTTTCTTTTATCCAGTTTAAAAAAAAAAAATACAAAATACTGCGAGTTAAATTTCTCTGACATTTTGAGAAAAACGATTCAGAAAATCTGATAAAAGTTTTCATAGAATTTGTATACAAATAACATTTTTTTTCTTAAAAGTTTATTTTTATGTATTATTTATTAATAAATAGATTCAGATCCATCTTTTTAGAAATCAGTTTCTTTTTTATATTGCACATAGGGTAAAAGACAGAACATACGAACAACGCTCATTTCCTCTAATTAACCCTTAATTGCATAATGATGTAAATTTCCATCACTGTTTATTTAACTTTTAATAAATAAATCAACTTCATCGCCACCACTATATTTATATAGAAATATTAATCGAGTAAATTTCCCGTGAACTATGTTGCTGAACAAAGTTAAAAATCTATCTTAAAATTTCTGGTGTCTAATATTTAATATATGTATAAAAAAACACAATTGTAAAAGAAAAACTCATGCAAAGAAGGGTTAACCTCAAATAAACATCTTTTAAAAATTGCCTATAGCTTATATTAATACTACTAAATATTTACATTTTTTAAGATTTTTACCTCATTTTGATTAGATGAAATGGACACTGTTCACGAATGTCCTCTTTTTTTCAAACATGTTTGTTATATTTTGTCTTTCAAAATACTTAAAAAAAAAAAAAAAACTTTTATTTCAGATAGTGTGATTTACACAGATTTTGAGAAAATTCATGGATACCATAGTAAAATTTTAGATTGTTTTTTGCAGTAAAGTTAAATTTTGCTCCAATCAAACTTTACTAAAAGCTTTTTTGCTATTTTCGAATAAATTTACTATTTTCGCTACATTAGTCACCAGTGGGTATTACAAAACACAATGTTGAAAAGACTAATCTAATATTTCTACGGAAATAGTTATTTCGATTTGATAACGAAAGCTCTGTAGCTTATTGATCAGCGCGTGGTGCGATCACGCTGCAGGTCCACAGTTCGATTCTGGACTGCGGACTGGACGAAGTTCATTCAACATTTCACATTCTCGGGGTCTATAACATTAGTAATGACCATTTGAAAGCATTTATGCATAATAAAATAACAGGAATATGTCAGTTACGTAAGTGCTTTCCAAAGATACATATCATCTTTATACAGATTCTCGATATTATCTAGGGATTATCTTTTGCATCTTTACTCTAGTAAGTTTTTATGAAAGAAATATTCAGGGTATTCAAAAATGAATTACAAGCTTGTTTGAGAACTAAACACTTAGAGTTCCGCATTAGTCTGAGCGTCTGACTGAGACTTTTCTGTATAGCACCTCGGGTCTCAAGGTCAAGAAACACGGCTGGGCAGTGTAGGTCACGATTCCTAATTGATTGTAGAGCAGCAGATTTAATTTAGTCTTAGAATTAAAGTTTCTAAACAAAATATAACAACAAAAATAAACGTTCAATCCTCTATGCGTCACACTTGTCCAAATCACATTTTAATGAGGTTTTACATATGTTTTCGCTGGTCTTTTTTAATTGAACATTATAAAATCTTAGTAACATCTGAAATACAGAAATAATAATCAAATAATTGTCAAAATTTGAATTTTCCTTCTGATTCCAGTGTTTTTAATCTTCATTTATGTTTCTGTAAATGATAATATTAACGGCATTCTTACTCATTTGGTTTACTTTAATTTACAAAAAGAATGCTTCAACAGATTTTAAGAATGATTAAAACACGTAAAAACCATAAAATAAGGTTTATTTGTGTTTTTTCACATTTGAATAAAAACAAAGTAAAATAATGTTGCAAAATGTTATTTTCTATTAAATATATACAACTTTTCTTTAATTGAAATAATCAGTTCTTTTACCGCAGAAACAAATTAAACGTTCGTTCTCATAAGTCGCAAGGTTCATTAATGCAAAAAGAAAAATTAATCACGACCCTGGCCAAAATTTATAAGTACTCTAAATCTTAAAAAAAATGAAATGCGAACAACAAATTTGAAAATAACGCACCAATTCGTTTAACATTAGTTTGTGAATGTTCTCGTGTGACTAGTGTACTCTCTTAAACTGTTAACAGTCTCCGTTTTTTTACAAAATAAACCAAAAGAAATAGACAAGACAGTACTTTTAAGAAACTAAAATATTCGCCTAATCCGAAAAATATCTGTTATTAAATAAGGGATGCAATTAAAGATTAGTGGCATCCAAATATTTTTAGTAACGGAGCAAGCAAGCTCTTTTTGGACGTATGTTGTACGGTCAAAGCAGTTTGCTTAACATTTCACTCAAAAACCGTATTGAAAAACATAAATGATAAAAACCAGACATATGTCTTCATCATTATCCGTTTAAAATACCGATCTCAATTTTACATTTGCTTCATACTAGCTGATTTTTATAACAACTATATGGCAGAAAAGAACTCCTCAAGTGCTTAAATGGTTAAAATATAGATAAATTACAAAAAGAAGGAAAAAGGTAAAAATAAAGAAATAATGAAAAATATAAAACTCTGAGAATGAACAATTTGTCCATTTATGATGGCCTGTGTAATTCACACTTTTCTGCTTAACACTAAAATAGTCATCACACATTTAGTCAAAATAATAGAGGAAAAAAATTGCATATTTTTATAGTTGCCAACTTTTACGATTGCTAAAAAAATTTTTTTTTGCCTGATTTTATTTTAGAAAATCTACAATGAAATAATCTGCAATTTTCTCTTCAAATATAGTGGTAAAAAAAAAAATCGTAGCTGTGACAAGCACTAATTCTTAAAGAACTTTTCTATTAATTAAGGAAAACCTTCTACTTTGTGCAATAGTTTTAGGAATATACTGTTGTGAGCTCGGGGTTCGAAAGGACTGATGCCAATATATAAGAACAATCAAAAGGCTTTATTCACTATAAACAGTGCAATACGATCACAAATATCTTCTGAAAATTACAAGATATTCAGTAATCTTCAAATCCAATAAAAGCGCAGCAAAATTTCACACAGAAACAATGTATTCAATACGACGTATCAACGACAAAATCAATCTGAGTAACACAGTTCTCAATGCAAAGCCTCTCGTATGAATTCAATCGCAGTTGACAGACAACTCACTGAACTGGACTGGTGGAGGTCCCTTATATAGGCTTTAAAGATAACTGTAGAATTTTCCAGAGCCTTCAGATGCTAGAAATTACCAGAAAATGCTTTAACTTTCGATAGAGAACCTAAGCGAGAAAGGATCCCAATGTACAGGTATAAGGGGGGGTGGTTGCACAAAAAGTCGCCAAATCCGTCGCCAACTTGGCGACATTTGGCGATATATCGCCAAATTTGGCGACAAAAATAAGTCGCCAAAACCATCGCCAACTTGGCGATAAACCCATTCCTTGGCGATTTTGCCATAGACTTCCATTATAAAGATGAGGGTGTAAGGTTGTTTTTCTTGCAAATCATCTGAGGCCTTTAGCATTGAGTTACTTGATGCTCAATAGGAAATACATTAATAATGCTGCAATTTTCACAATAATAAAATAAAATAAATGAAATATTTACAAATATATACCAAATTCGTAACACTGCTCCCCTCTCAAGGACTGAACGTCCCGGGCAGTACAACCCAACTATACCATTCAAAACACTTAAAGAATACATGAAAAATAACATTTAAACCCATTCATAATGCTGAAGTATACAAAATAAACACTTATCTAAAAATAAAATTAATTAAATTAAAGCATAGACATCATTACATACAAGTATTTAAATAATAATAACATTAATAATGATAATGCTAAGCAAAAGAATTTTTTTACATTAACTTATATACAAGACCATGGTCATACTAATTTACATTATTTACATTACACTATTTACAATCAATGAACTAAGTACTATGGCCATAGTATGGAGCCAGCCTGTCGTAATGAACGACTCTAGGCTTCGAACTTGGTGACTTTCGGATCCGAATTACGACATCGTTCAGTCTGTTTAGGACTGTATAAGGACCGTCCCAGTGCGATTGCAGTTTGGGAGAAAGTCCTTTACGTCGAGTTGGATTATAAAACCAAACCTTGTCACCTTCTTTGAATTGATGTCCCGTGGCTTTCGTGTCGTACCTGGTCTTCATCTTCTCCGTCTGTATATTGATCCGCTCTCGAGCCAAGTTGTGGACGTCTTCAAATCGTGCCTGGAGATTCTGCACGTATCCCTCTGGCGATGAAGGCGCATCTGGAGGGCGACCAAAAATCAGATCACAAGGTAGACGAAGATCACGACCGAAAGCATCTGAGACGGGGAATAGCCGGTTGTTTCATGGACGGCGCTGCGATAGGCGAGAATAAACAAGGGAAGTTTTTGGTCCCAGTCTTGTTGGTTTCTTGAGACTAGCAGTGAGAGATTGTTGAGGATGGTACGATTAAATCTCTCAACCATGCCATCCGATTGTGGATGTAAAGGCGTCGTCCTAGTTTTGTCCATTCCGAGAAGTTGACAGAGACCCTCAATCACAGCAGAGATGAAATTTCTCCCCTGGTCAGAATGCATTTGAAGGGGGACTCCATACCTTGATATCCACTGGTGTACCAAGGCATCCGCAACCGTAGAAGCTTCTTGATCAGGGATGGCATAAACTTCAGGCCATTTCGTGAAGTAGTCCATGACAACAAGGAGGTATTTGTTGCCATCAGCACTTCTTGGCAGAGGGCCTAGGATGTCAAGGGCGATGCGTTCGAAAGGTGCTCCTACATTGTAGAGATGTAGTCTTCCTCGGCTACGTTTCTTTGGTCCTTTCCGAGCTGCACATGCATCGCAAGATTTGCACCATTGTTCGACGTCAGCTCTCGCTTTTCCCCAGAAGAAGCGCTCTCGGACTCTGTGTAATGTTTTCATGACTCCAAAATGGCCACCAGTGGGACTGCCATGTAATTCTTTGAGGACCTCTGGGATTCGAGATCGAGGAAGTACCAACTGCCACCGAGATGTTTTCCCATCTTCCGATTCGAATTTTCGGAACAGGACACCATTCTTGACGTGGAGGGAGTTCCAAAGAGCCCAATATTGCTTCGTCGTAGGACTGTAAGTCGAGATGTCTTTCCAACTGGGCTTCGTGCTAGAAGATTCTAATAACTCCAAGATTGGTTTGATGTCAGAGTCTGCCATTTGATCTTCTCGAATCTTCTCATCACTCCAGGGATCTGGTGGCGTTGATAGTGAAGTCTTCGTCTGGCGTATGACATGTTCGGGATTATACTTGTTCTCCGCTCTGGAACAATAGCGACAACTTTCGGGACACGGTCTTCTTGATAAGGCATCAGCATTTCCATGCGATGAGCCTTTACGATGCCTGATGTCAAAGTCGTATGCCTGGAGTCGTTGTATCCATCTGGCTACTTGGCCCTCTCGGTTCTTAAAATTCATCAGCCATGTTAGGGATGCGTGATCAGTGCGAAGGAGAAATTTCCTGCCATAGAGATAGTGATGGAAGTGTTCTATGGCTTTCACTATAGCTAATAACTCCTTACGAGTGACGCAATAATTCCGCTCTGGTTTCGATAAACATTTGCTCCAGTATGCTACGACTCGTTCTTGGCCATCTATTTCTTGAGAAAGTACAGCGCCGACACTTTCGTGACTGGCATCCGTGTCCACAATGAATTGTTTGTCGGGGTCTGGATAGGTAAGGACTGGAGAGAATGTGAGAGCTTCTTTCAGCCGCTGGAAGGAATTCTCGCATTCTTGTGTCCATAGAAACTTCTGCTTGCTTTCAGTGAGCCTATGCAAGGGTCTTGCGATGTTGGAGAACCCCTGTACAAACTTTCTGTATTAAGTGCATAGTCCCAGAAAGCTTCGCAACTGATGGACGTTTTCCGGACGCTTCCAGTTCTTTACTGCAGACACTTTTTCAGGATCTGTTCGAACACCTTCAGCTGAGATGATGTGTCCTAAATAATTTACTTCGCGTTGGAAGAACTTGCATTTCAGAGGGTTCAGCTTTAAATTCGCCGCTCTTAGCTTCGTTAACACTTTTCGAATATTTCCAAGATGTTCTTCAAACGTGCGGCCACCAATGATGACGTCATCTAGGTAGATGAGACAAGCTTCAAAAGTCAGGCCTTTTAACACTGTCTCCATGAGGCGCTCGAACGTTGCTGGAGCATTGCAGAGCCCGAACGGCATAACTTTAAATTGCCAAAGTCCTTGTCCAGTAGTAAATGCAGTCTTCTCTTTGTCATCAGGATGGATCTCTACCTGCCAATATCCACACTTCAAATCCAGTGTGGAAAACCATTTATGTCCTGAAAGAGTATCTAGTGTGTCGTCTATTCTTGGTAGCGGATAGCTGTCCTTCTTCGTGATATCGTTAAGTTTTCGATAATCCACACAAAACCTTGTGGAGCCATCTTTCTTTCGGACCAACACGATGGGAGAGGCCCACGGAATTGATGACGGTTCGATGATGTCACTATTCTGCATCTCTTGTAAGAGCTTAGAAACCTCTTCTTGTTTTGCGAACGGCAAGCGTCTTGGATGCTGTTTAATCGGTGGATGGTCGGCAGTATCAATTCTATGACGTGTCAGAGAAGTGCGACCTATATCATTCTCGTTTTGTAAAAACACATCCTTAAATTCCTGGAACAGTCTTTCTGCGGCATGTCTCTGTTCAGGAGATAAATTTTCATTTCGTCCAATTACAGGTGTTAAACTTGTAGGCGGCTCCGATAACGTCAAGCTCGGGTCTTTGCAAACACAGGTGACTGGAGCACAGGTAGCAAGCACTTCACCCTTCTGGATAATTCTAGACTTTTCACTTACATTCGCCATCCTCACGGGTATCACATCTCTCGACAGATCTACCAGCGCTGATGCTATTAGCACTCCTTTTGGGCTCTTCTCAGGATATCCAACCAAGCCACATTGAAAATTACTTTCGTTCTCAGTTAATCCAGGTATCATCATTTCGGTCTGAGGAGGGATGATAACATCTGCCTTGGCTGTGATCCGTTGAATAGACCCGGACTCATTTCCAAGTTTGAAAATAGTGACATCTTCTTGAGCAGAGCGTAACTCATTCTTCTTAAAATCCAGTGTAAATCCATGCTCTTTTAAAAAGTCCAGTCCGAGTATGAAAGGGTCTGAAATATCGGCCACGTAGACTGTATGGCGATAAGCGGCGTTCCCAAACTTTATTTTCAGTGTCATTCTTCCATGTATATAGATCTTATCTCCGGTTACAGTTTGAAGAATAACACGCGGCGGGGTCCAGAAGAGTTTTTCTTTCAGCCGCTGAGCTAGATCTTTCCGCATGATGGTCACATTGGCTCCTGTATCGATGATCATATTACAGGGCAAATCATTCACACTTCCGACTAGAAAAACTCCGTTCTCACCGCAACTTCTTGCAGAAATTTCACATACTTGAAAATGGGGCTTCTCAAAATCTGGCAACCTCCGCCCCGCAAGATGGCCATTAATCAGTTTTCCTGCTCCTCCTTTAGCGGGAGAGATATTACCTTCGGTGCTGGGTCGTCTTGGACAGTCGATTTGGATATGGCCTTCTCCACCGCATTTCCAGCACTTGATCTTCCTGTAAGGTTTGTTGGCCATTAAGGAGTTCATATTTCTCATTATGTCATTCATCTGCTGCTGTAAGCGCTCCACAGCTCTATCCGACGTCTCAGGCAGGTTGGCTGATCGCACAAAGTGTCGATCTTTCCTAGTAGCTAGCTTGGCTGCCTCGAATTTCAGAGCGTAAACCAAAGCCCCTTTTAAATCATTGAGATCTGCAATCCGGAGAGCTGTCTGGATCTCAGGGTCACGCACACCATCGATAAAATGTTGCAGAGCTAAACTTTCTCTAATTTCAGTCGGACAGCCAGGTTAAGCAAGATGGGAAAGTCTCTCGACATCCGTAGCAAGCTCTTGCAGGGATTCAGTGGATTTCTGCTGTCGAGATTTGAGCTGGATTCTGCTATATTCCTTCATGCATTTCTCGCCAAAGCGCAATTCTATGGCACTGACGAGCGTTTCAAAATCCAGCGGTTCATTTGCAGGCAAAGTCTGTAGGACGTCGGCAGCATCAGCTCGTAGAGAAGCAGCTAACTGGCAAGCCTTTGTCTGGGAATCCCATCCATTGACGTCCGCTACGATCCCAAATTGTGTCTTAAAAACTGGCCATGAGGATTTTCCGTCATAGGTCGAGAGTTTAATAGAGGCCCGAGGAAGCATATCTGAATACTTGAAATCTTCGGAAAAGTTTACGGCAGTTATCTTCTGTTTCTTGACTTTTTCCAAATCTTTTTTTACATTCTCTATGCTTTCTTCAACGGTCTTGGCGATCTTTTGAACTTTTTCTTCTACTCTTTCTTCTACGGTTTTGGCTGTCATTTGAACTTCTTCTATGGTTTTCGCTGTCATTTGAACATTTTCTTCTATTTCTTGAAACCTTCCTTCAAATTTATTTTCCACGGAGTTAATTCTTTCATTTAAAGATGTTATTTTATCTTCTATCAGATCTTTCAACTCACCAAGGTTGGTTGACATATCCTTTTTTATTTCTTCCGACATTTCCTTCATTTCAGCCTGGTTCACAGTCATTTTATCATTCATCGCTGACATCTCCTGCTTCATCTCAGCCTGGTTCGCAGTCATTTGCTTCTTCATTTCTTCTTTCAACTCGCCAAGGTTGGTTGACATCTCAGCCTGATTCGCAGTCAATTTCTCATCCATCGCTGACATATCCTTCTTCATTTCTTCTTTCATCTCGCCAAGGTTGGTTGACATCTCAGCCTGATTCGCAGCTAATTTCTCCAATAATTGTTTCAGTTGCTCCCCCATTGCTCTGGTGATCGGCATTCAACCCCACTCCTGACACCAAATGTTGTGAGCTCGGGGTTCGAAAGGACTGATGCCAATATATAAGAACAATCAAAAGGCTTTATTCACTATAAACAGTGCAATACGAACACAAATACCTTCTGAAAATTACAAGATATTCAGTAATCTTCAAATCCAATAAAAGCCCAGCAAAATTTCACACAGAAACAATGTGTTCAATACGACGTATCAACGACAAAATCAATCTGAGTAACACAGTTCTCAATGCAAAGCCTCTCGTATGAATTCAATCGCAGTTGACAGACAACTCACTGAACTGGACTGGTGGAGGTCCCTTATATAGGCTTTAAAGGTAACTGTAGAATTTTCCAGAGCCTTCAGATGCTAGAAATTACCAGAAAGTGCTTTAACTTTCGATAGAGAACCTAAGCGAGAAAGGATCCCAATGTACAGGTATAAGGGGGGGTGGTTGCACAAAAAGTCGCCAAATCCGTCGCCAACTTGGCGACATTTGGCGATATATCGCCAAATTTAGCGACAAAATAAGTCGCCAAAACCATCGCCAACTTGGCGATAAACCCATTCCTTGGCGATTTTGCCATAGACTTCCATTATAAAGATGAGGGTGTAAGGTTGTTTTTCTTGCAAATCATCTGAGGCCTTTAGCATTGAGTTACTTGATGCTCAATAGGAAATACATTAATAATGCTGCAATTTTCTCAATAATAAAATAAAATAAATGAAATATTTACAAATATATACCAAATTCGTAACAATACATTTTTATTTTTATTTTTTTGTTTTTTAACACTTTCCAAAATAGTTGAAAAGTATGGATTCAGTTTGTCTGTCTGTCAGCCGTCAGTCTGCCAGTAGTTACTTTACAAGGACACACAAAAGAATTCCGTTACATTACGGTCTATAGGAAAAAATAATTTGCGGATTATTTTAATGTTGTTATACTATTTCAAACATATTGAAATTGATGTAAACTAGTGAGGTGCACTACAAAAGGCTTACTATAAAATATGGTGTGCTTAGCACTTACAGTTTCATTACACATAAACTCAAAATAATTCCGTTGCATTACGGTCTATGAGGAAAAATCGTTGGAGATGGTTGTTCCAACATTACAAACAAATTGAAATTTATATAAATCACTGAGTTGCATTGCACGGGGCTTACTATAAAATACTGTATGCATAGCAGCCATAGTTCATTTACAGGGACACACAAATATTAGGTTAATTAGGTCTGTTAACAATAATTGCTAGAATAAACGCAATTCGAAGTGCGTTTTCAGATGCGGCACGCATTTTTAAATTTAACTCATTTTTCGCCTACTTCTTGGTGTGTATAAATTCTATAGATCATGTACTGTGCAGCACAAAAGCTATGTTTTTCCTAACTGAACTGAATTTTAGCATGCTATGTATATATACACATCTATGTATCATACACAAGGCTGCACAAAACAATTCGAATATTTTTTTTCAGAATATTGTTGGTAATTGTATAATTCCTAAAACTGGGTTTTTAAATATGTTATGCTTTTTCCAATTTGTTTATTATACAACTTATATTCAAAAGCGAAAGCTGGGTTTCTGGGGCGTTCATCCCTTGTCATTCCTTGTTTAGACATGGTCTTTCACATTATTAAACGGTAAAGACTTGTAAAATGACATTGGAAGTGTTGGAAATTGTTACATAATCTGCGCTTGATGCATGATTTTTCGTTCTTGTTTATAATGTGAGATGATTTTTTTTCTTAAATATAGACAGTTAAAATTATTTCTTTATCACTGATCTGTTACATTTGAAGTGATATTTACGGATGTCTTTTTTTCCCTTCTAGATAGAAGTGTTGATACATGGTACTGTAAGGGAATATTACATACCCTGAGTCTGTGATAATGTTACGCACAATTGTATATCGTAAGAATCAACACAAGGAAGGAGGATTTGAAGGAACGTTCACATACTTGGCTCGAAAAATCGGGTTTCCGATCTAGTGTTTTTAACAATAACAAATCTTCCTGAGTAATCGAGAGAGTGTGTTCGGGTCATGACCATATCAGACATATGGCATACGTTAATCTTTTGATTACGGCATAGGACTGGCAACAATTTTTATATTAATTCGTACCACGATTTACAAAAAAAATTATTTGCGGTATATCTCTCTGGAATACCCTAGTATTATAACCTGGTATAACTGTATAGCAGGGAATGTATCTCAAAAAGTGGTGCGACAGAATAAAGGAATAGTCGCTAGGACGACATATGTAATTTAATCAAAGTAATCATCCCCGTACTCAAAGGGTTATTTTATTCAGATGCCAATAACAAATAAACGAGAAAATGTCTTTTTTCTTCTTTTTTTAGGAAACATAGAGAACCTTTAAAAATATAATTTGACAGCGATTTATCATTGTAAATAGACTCTGTAAATATTATTTTTTTTTCTAAACATATATCATTTTAAAAATAGTGAAAATTAGTCTTTATTTTGAAAGTGATATTGTATAATTGTATTCGTAACACTCTTTTTCCATAGTATCATCTCTCTTATTTTGTTTTCTATATCAAATATGATGTTCAAGACATGATGGACTAACACGACAAAAGTAATTTGTTCCAAAAAAAAAATAACGTGACTGCTCTATTAACTCGTTCAATATCTTACAAACGTCCAGTTAGCCTTTTGAAGATATCTGTAGAATAAATAGATAAATTGACGAAAATTATAAATGCGTATTATAAAATGTTGTTTCTAAAAATGATTGTTTTGCGAGATCACCCCTACATGTATTTTAATGAATGTATAACAAGTGAGACATTTTAATCTGTAATTCAAAGAAAATATCCCGTTTGGTACAAATTTGAAAGAAAACGTATATTTCAACACATTTAGATCTAATCTATCTTTTCAATTCTGAAATTTCAACATCAAGTAAAACTTGGAAGTTCTTTAAATTAATCTAATGCATCTAAAATACCTAAAAATACTTCTTCACATAAAATTAATGAGTATGTTTCCTTACGTTTCTAGAATAAATATTTAGCCATTAAATTAAACGAATAATTATGAATTCAGTATAGAACAAATTAAAATTGCTATTTCATAAATTCTTCAAATAACACAATTATTTTATTCACTTTATTTTACCTAAAATTCAAAATGCAGTAAAATTTTAAAGTTCATAAAAATTATAACACGCTTAAAATATTATAATATTATAATACCTCCTTGTATTCAAATAAATGGGTATGTTTCCCCTAGCTACACTGATAAACATTTAATCTTAAATTAAAAGTAAGCTTGAATGTAACACATTATGAAATAATGAAATTATTACACACAGTCTTCAATTACGAGCTTGTATCCAGTATAAATCATTTTCTCTTAAATTAAATAGTGGGGAAATGTATAATGTGGGGATAACCTGTTTCGTACTACGTGAAGTGAATTACAAAATAATTAGATTTTTGTGGCATGATATAAATATTAATGGCGAGAAATGAAATACCATTGATAACAATTTTCTTTCAATAGAAGTAGATTTTTTTCAAGGCTGTCAATGAATATTAACGGGATGATGTAATAGATTTATTTATTATAGGAATAGATATGAGAAAATATATATCACAAATTTGAACAGTTCAGGAATTTATTTCACGATTTTCAATTTTTCAGGGTGTTTGATATAAATTAATTTTATTGTAAACAATTTTTTTTTTTATTCTTTTAAAATATGAAGACAGTTTTGATTAGATAACATTTATGTAAAATTTGCAACCTGCAATTTTAAAAATATCACTTTTAAAATTATTATCGAAGAGGCATAGATAGTTCCATCAAAGCAAAATAAATAGAAAACTTTCTTGTGTAAAATATATAATTATGTTATATTTTATTTATTATTTATAGATAAAGTAATCAATTTGGACAATTTTTATTTGTTAAGTGAATTTTAAAATATTCTAAAAAAAAATATTATATAAAATGTTATCGTTTCAAACATTGTAAGAAATGGAAAAAAATAAATTAAAAAAGTACATAAATAAGAAAGCAAATACGAAATTTAGTATCCCTTCAAATCCTCACATATAAAATCCCGAAGAGCCAAAATTCCGACAGGATTGAAATCTGACAAGACAAAATCTCGGCAGAGTCGGAATACCGGACACAGCCGAGGTTACATAATGGCCTATGTAAGCAAGCCTTGTCCCAGAGAAGCGTCTCTTTGTAGCCTCTGATCCCTATCAGTATACTGGAATAAATTAAATGCGTGTTTATCTTTAAATCTGGAGTTTTTAAAATCTAGGAAAGAGGAATTAATTTATCATTGTTTTTTAATTGTTGTTGTTGACCTTGGGCACGAAGCGGACATACATGTGTTATAGTGATTGCGGCATTATAGAATTACACGTGTTTTTGAGGTTCCTATGCAGCGAGGATATGGCATTCGAGTTATCAGGGCTCCCGTTCCGGTTTTTGAATACCGGTATTTTCTTAGAAAAATTTTACTTTTAGATTTCTCTTGCAAATTTTGCAGAGGTCACCCTCGGAGATAGTTTTTGCAGAAGTGTTGTAGAAAGCTGCAATGAAATTTTCTGTTAAAAAATATTGGTATTAGTTGGCGGACCATTTGGGAGCCCTGAGTTCTTGTTTTCATGGGCGGGCAGCGCGCATAAATGCGTTATAGTGATAGCAGTTTTAACGAACTTCAAGCATCTTTTAAATCCACATACATATATAGCGGTTGCTGCGTTATATTTTTTGTTGCTGTTGTGGCTTTCATGGCTGCGAACGCGCATACATATTAATAGAGATCGCACTACCAAATTTCATGTGTTTCTGAAAATTTTATGCAACAAGATAAATTTTAAATAATATGAATTCTCTGGATCACCATTTCGACTTTTAACTAACTATCAATTTAATTTGTCTAAAATTTCTTTCGGTAGCGATATCTTTTTTTACGATTTATTGATTAAAACTGTTAATTATTAATATGTAATATTGAGTTTAAAATGCATCAAATTAAGCCAAATGGCGCGTTTGAATTAAAATGCCGATTTACCGGGGTTATGTCGGCCATTTGTCAGTGGTAATTTCAACCCTTTCCATATTTTAGACAGTGGGGATTTCGACACTTTCCAGATTTTCGACAGTATGAATTTCGTTCAATCAATTTTTCGAAAGGAGTGCAAACCTGTATTATTAAATGTATAATGGTTATAAGTAAATTCCTGTCTTTAAACAAAACATCCTCGTCGAGATGCTAGTTTCTCATAACAAATCAAACCTACACTGCACGATTTTTTCTTATGCAAGTATGATATTTTAGATTCATATTAGATAACACAAATCATTAAGAGTAACTTTTCCTTTTATTGAGAGGCAGACATCTGTAATGAGGCGTATGTGAAGCGAACATTTTTAATCAAATATAGTGGTAGCAAGGAACTTAATTTAATTATTAAAGTTTAAATTTTAATTGATTCATACATACATCACTGCGCAGTGTAGAATTAAAATAAAATTAAAAATGATTCAAACTGTCAAAATGGGTTAAAGTTAATTAAGCGTAGCAATAGATTAGAAAATCCCTAATCTACCTGTGAGATTTCTGTAAAATTTATTAAGTAAATTTTATGTAAATGTGTGCGAAAATTACAGAACTTGGTCCAAAGAAACTCAGAGTGAAGACCTTCCAATTGTATGGTTTAAGGCCTTTCAAAAATAAGATTTAATTAATTCCGACACAATGGGATACCTTGACGCGGTCTCAGTTTTAATAATATGATTACTGTATTAATAATTTTTGTACAATAGCAAACAAATATAATTTATATTTATCAATTTAGAATGAAATATTTCTCAACCAATTATATTTTCTTACTCCTTATGAATTCACTCATTTAATGTTATTGTTTACATTATGGATATTATGTACCAATTAGAATTTCAATCAATACATAAGTTTTATACTTAAAATTTAAAGTAGTATTTAAATGAGTCGTCATACAAATCTTAAAATTATATTTTTTAAATGGTTACTTTAATTTAAATTTAATCAAATGTTAGAAAATACTAAAATTTTCAAAATAGTATGTAAAATGTATCCACACTTTTTCATATACAGGGTTCCGAAACGGACTCCGACGTATGCAGGGTTCCCAAATGGTCCGCCAACTGTAACAATAATATTTAACAGGAAATCTCATGGCATGCTTCTACAACATTTCCGAAAACAACGTCCTTCAAATGTGGTTTCACCAAAATTTGCAAGAATAACCTAAAAATAAAAATTTTATAAGAAAATACCGGTGTACAGAAATCGAAACATTTGGGAGCCCTGATATATGATTTTTTCTAACAACCTTGCTATTAAAACTGTAAGATAAAAATAATGTTTTTCAGCTATGCATTTAACGGTTTGACTACGGGGCGGGATATATGCTTCCAAATGGTCTATTTTGTATTATTTTTATAACACTTTGTGAAATGTAACCTCTGTCGTGCACCTATACTAGGATATTTTTAAAGAAAAATTACTTTCTAAATTTTGTTACGACTGAATATAAGAATAGCCGCCAGTCCTGTTTCGCAATCGAAATATTAAGAGATTCCTGAATACTTAAATTGTTATTTGGATAATTCATATATAAATAACGTTTTTTTTTTAATTTAAAGTTTTAAATTGTTTAATTTCTTAAGTATGAAATTCAAATTAAAGATACATACATTTCAATAAAGTTTTAAAAAATATATATATTTATTTAAATAGAATTGTAGCAAACCATGTTCTGTGTATACATTAGAAAATTCTCTTATTTAACAAGTTCAAATTTTAAATTACTATGCAAAGAAGTACACATTTTAATTAAAAGCTAAATGAAAATATGAACAGGTGGCTCGTACGCTTTTACCACAATCTTTGAGAGACTTTTCCTATCAGATATTTAAATAGCGGAAGTTGCAGATGCCGTATTTAATTGCAGGATCTGTAATATTTTTTTTGCATTTAAATAAGGTGAAATATTCCATTAAAATTGCAGTAAAAGCGTACGAACACCGATGAAAGAAACAATCCATAAATATATCATTTATATTTTTTGCGGTGTTTCCAAACATCGCAAATTTTTTAATCCGAATTCGTACAAGAAATTTTGAATTGTTATTATTGATTTAATTAGAGATTGACATTCCATACACAGTTAAACACTTTGATCTTAGCCAAAAGGTCGAGACACGAACACACAGTTTAACTGTCTATGGAATGTCAATCCGATTTTGCTTTTATAATGTAACTATACTCTTCAAAATATATGTTCAAAATTTCTGGTGTGAGTTCGGAATTTGCGATTAAAAAATCCTTCAGATATGGCAACACTAATTTTCAAAGTAACTGTATAGGAAGAAACAAAAATCATTAATATTAAATAATTTTAAGCATTTTCTTGTAATTTAAATGGAGTGTGCTGTGTTTTTAGGTTTATTTACAAAGATATTTAGCAATATTTATATTTCGAAACTTTCTTCAACCAATACAAAATGTAGGAGATTACACATTTAGGAAAATTTAACCATAAGTAAAAATAAAATATGTTATGTAATATTTATAACAAAAAATCGTTTAATGGTGCTATCACACGTACGCTTATATCATAGTCAATATCAGATATTTCATCCGAAACACGTTTTGCAAGAGGAAAAAGCTCGAAATCGCCCCGTTTGATAGATTGCAACTCGTAATTTTTTAAGATCTAACTGACAGTAGTTTCTATCCTCTACGATGAATGTCAGCTCGAAATCCACCAATAAGAGCTCTCTAAAATTTCAAGATGGCTACCGTCAGTAAGTCAACATGTTTGTTTAGCGTGGTCGCAAATATTGAAACCAAAAATACAGAAGAATTAAGGAAAAAGCAATATCTTTAGTAACACAGGGACCAATTATACACGAAAAGAACTTTTAAAATGTGCAGTTATTTTGAAATTAAAGAATTACATATTCGTCGATTGTCTCTTCGGAATTCGTAATTTACCACTCCCGATAAGAACTTTATTTACTAATTTAAAGTCATTTATTGCGATTATTTTATTTCAATAACTTATATTATTTGCTATATGTTATAATTGTACTGTCGTAGTCACTTATTTACTTCTCAAACTGTACTAGTTTAATTACTTTCTGCAGTGTACTTGGCGTTATTTCGTACTTGTTGCCAAATTATGTCGCCAAAGATAAAAATGCAAGCAAACACGCATCAAGGTATTTTATTGCAAAAGCATACAGCGTTCAGAATCTAAATTTTGTAGTGGAGGGGGGGGGGGGGCAGAAAAAGTTCTTAACTTTTAGAAAAATAAAATTTAATAAATGAAAATTTAATCTAGCAGCTATTTATAGTTAATTATATTTTACCTTCTAATAATTTTCTTTTAAAACAATCTTGATAATCTTTTTTTTAAAGATATACAAATATTATACAGACATACATATTTATTCGTAAATCGGTGGAATAGTAAAAATTTATTCACCGTTGTCCGTTCATCCAAGGCTGTCTGTTAGATGGTTGGCGACTTTCTCTCTAACATGGTTTATTAGTGAGAAATTGCTTTCAGAATCAGCCGGAGTGGCTGAGTGCTTAGAGCGATTTCCCGGAACGCTGTGGACCCAGGTTCGATTCCTGGCTCTGGGTAATTTTTCACTTCATGTTAGGATTATTGTATTTAATGTATGTGGGTGAGAATGTCCTTTTCAGTCTATTTTTCCTTTTTAATTATTGAATTTCAACCACCCTAAAATTTTGTCTACACCCTCCTAGCGGTGTATAAATTTTAAACCTTTATATGTTTTTCAATTTGTTAAGAAAATTGTGCCTTTTTTTTACTTATTAATAATAAATAACACATATACCCCCCCCCCCCCCTTCCAGTTAAAATACTTTGCTTCCCTTCAAAAAAAAAATTATATATTTTTGAAAACAAAAATCAATTGTAACGTAAAACTTTCCTAACAGAAATAGATTTCTAGAATTTTCAAATATGCGAACTCAAAATTACAGCTAATTCCGCAAAATAGTTTTTAAGTTATGCTTAAAAGAACACTTGTCTTGTAATCTGTTTTGCGACGATCGAACACTTATTTAACATTATGAGGTGCAAACATAAAACCTGCGTAATTTCTAAATTACTTTAACGAGTGACTTTAAATTTGATACACGAGGGTAAAATTTACCGAAAAATATGATGTCGAAATTAGGGTTTAGTACTAAAAGTTTTAGAATATGTTACAATTGCTATACATAACTTCCTCCTTCCCCCCAGCAAAATTTATGTACAGCATTATTATTAGATGTTATTACTAATCTATTGTTACTTGGGACATTTTTATACAGTGATTTGCGGCAGAGTTAGTAGAGGATATAACTTCCCCCCCCCCCTCCAGGACTGTACACAATATGTATAAAAATAAGGATTGTGTTTTTGAAACGAAAAATATCAAAAACTCATTTAAACTTTCGAAAAATGATTAAAATCATCAAAACCAAGGAAGAAAACACCTCAATAGATTGGGAACTATATCTAAATTCTATTACGTATTTCAATTTTACATTACATTCAATATGTAACATGTATTACATTTAAAATATGTAAAATATATTAACTAAAATGTCATAATAGTGATTTTGGCAAAATAACTAAAACTTAATTTAAACTCTTTCTTTGCGTTACAGATTTCGGGTTAGCGATAAAGTGCGGTTCCAATACATGTGACAAAAAACTAGTTTTAATATTCTATTTTTTTTCTAAATCACTTAATACTAATAGTTGAGAATTCTTAATATTTACAGGTAATGAAAAACTTAAAGTGAAGATATGGACTCTATAATTTAGAATTTTTATGTTATATTAGCGAGAGTATTGTTTTTATAATCTTGGAATTTGAAGTAAAATGATCACAATAATATATACATAGAACAGACATGATAAGAAACTGCAATGTATAAAATGTTAGTACGCAATAATGCTTCCTGTTTATCAATCGATCTCTACACTAAATATTAAAACACCTGCTGCAATTACTCGCCAAATATTACGCCTTTTCCTTACATTAGCAGATAACTTTCAGTAGGGAAAGTAACCCTAGTTGCAGCGTGAAAATGCAGCTCCAAGAAATCGAGAGGCAATAGCATATACTTCATATCGCATGGTATTCCGTGTGATAACAGCTTTAAGTATGAAACGTATAAACACCTTCATTTACATCATTTGCAAATACCCTAGTATAAGTGTATAGCAGAGATTATTTTCCAAAAAGTGGTACGAAAAGAATAAAAAAGAGAAAAAGTTCCTGGGACGTAAAGTGTGCCAATCCCGTAATCAAAAGTTTAATAGATTCACTGCTTGTTTTATCAGTGAAGTTAGAAAAGTACGTTTGTAATCTGGGAATTTATTTTTATAGATAAAACTGCTTATATACTTTTACAATTGACGTATTCTTCCATGAAGCGTCGCGTCTTTATACGCATAGGTTTGATGAGTACGTTTTAACACTTTCCAACCTAGTTGAAAAGTGTTTATGACTAATTTTAAGCATTTTCTTTTAATTTAAAGGGAGTGTGCTGTATTTTTAAGTTTATTTACAAAGATATTTAGCACTATTTAAATTTCGAAATTTTCTTCAACCGATACAAAATGTAGGGGACTACACTTTTCGGAAAATTTAACCATAAGTAAAAAAAAATATGTTATGTAATATTTATAAAGAAAAATCGTTTAACGTATGAAACGTATAAACACCTTCGTTTACATCTCTTGCAAATACATATGTGTCAACCTCTCAATAATATTCCGTAATATGTGGGTTAATTTGACTCAGGTTTAACACGTTTCGTACCAGAATTTTTTTTTTAAATTGAAATTAAATAAATTCTACGTAGAAAATTGAAATTGTAGAAATAAAGATTCATTCAATATTTTTTCTGGTTACAGCGTTGTTAAACTGGGTCAAATTAACCCGCATATTACGGAAAATAATGAGAGGTTGGCACCTATGCAAATACCCTAGTAAAAGTGTATAGCAGAGATTATTTTCCAAAAAGTGGTACGAAAAGAATACAAAAGAGAAAAAGTCGCTGGGACGTAAAGTGTACCAATTCCTTAACCCCTTGGGGACGAGCGACACGTATACGTGACGCACTAGATGCTCAGAATCCTCGATTATTCCCACCAGTTATTTTTTAGTGTAAGCTTTGCCTTACTCAGTGGTAGCATTTCTGCGATTCAATTAGGCGAAAATTTCTGTTTTAAAAAACTGGTGGTAAAAGATTAAAAATTCCGTAAAGAACGCTCGTCGCGAAGGGGTTAATCAAAAGTTTAATAGATTCACTGCTTGTTTTATCAGTGAAGTTAGAAAAGTACATTTGTGATCTGGGGATTTAATCTTAATTGAGGATGAAAATAAAAGTGAAAAGTACATTTCCTTTATATAACCGATGTAACGTGCTTCATTTTTATAGATAAAACTGCTTATATACTTTTACAAATGACGTATTCTTCCATGGAAGCGTCGCGTCTTTATACGCATAGGTTTGACGAGTACTTTTTTTTATTATCTCCTTGTTAGAAGGGTTTACTTCTAATATAATAATACTGCAGAGAGTGTAACAACAAACGGAGTGCCATCAATTTTAAAATGAAATATTGTCAATAATTTTTGCTATTTAAATTATTAAATAGAAAAATTCTATTAAAATATTGTGGTAGAACCGTACGAACCCTGACCAAATGCAAACATTTCAGAAATGGCTCATCTTCTCAAATAACTTTCCACATTGAATGCCAGAAAGTATTATTCCAACTTTTTTCATCGGTGCTTTGCACCTTTCGTTTGTTTTTCGCATGTACACTATCCATCGTCATTACGACGGCATTAATTTATAATATACGCTACAATAGCTAAAATTTAGTACCGTAATTTCCGGCGTATAATCCGCAGTTCAAAGAGTCGTTTTTCGACCCAGAAATATTATTTTATAAAATGTAACTTAAAAGATCGCTGTAAATATTTAACTACAATTATTGAATAAAATTTCTGGGTCGAAAAACGACTCTTTGAGATGCGGATTATACGCCGGAAATTACGGTATTATAAAACTGTCTATAATTCGTGTTGAATACCGGCTTAAATTATATTAACGCCATATCAATTCATTACAACATCAAAAAAGATACAGTCACTAAGCAAAGTTCCTCTGATTTAATTAACAACAGTAGTATTTATTTATACACGTATAAATTAAAGACAGTCACTGCAGGTTAATATAATTAATCTAATTCTACTGCAGACATTAATATGGCTAATGATTTAAATAATCAGTTTACATTCAATAAGGTCAAATTTGATGATCTCAATAATTTTGAACACGTATAATCTTATTGATGCATAAATAACTCATTGCATTTTGAGATGCTTATTAATTCAAATAAGCTAAACTGTCTGAACACAACTTGATGACTGAAGTGAAATACAGGGTTATTATAAAAAAACTAATTCGATAATAATAGGTAGTCATAATGATACAGTTATATATATATATATATATATATATATATATATATATATATATATATATATATATATATATATATATATATATATATATATATATATACAGGGTGTTCCGTTAAAGGGGTCCAATATTAATAGGGGTAATAGAGGAGATAACATGGAGCATAAATCAGTATATAAAGCCTGGTCGGATCTCAATAGTTTTCAAGTTACAGCAAATAGAATGAAAATTCGGAAAATTGTAAAAGAACCCTCATTGCTAAACTATCGATACTGCTACATAAAAACGAAGCACATATTTAGAAAGAGCAGAAAAAAACCTACAAAATGACATCAATTGTATTAAAATAGCAATATTTATTGACGAGTTACAAGTCCTGAAACAGTGAAAAAAGTACGAAATCCAATATACATCAAAATAGTTAATCGTTAATTCCAAAAAGACAACTGTAGCTACAACAAGGAAAATGTAGTAAAATTTGGTCCATTCCGAAAACTTTCAAAAAAGCTTACAATGAACCATATCGGTTTAATTGTGTGAGAGAAATTAATCAGTTTCTTAGTTACAACTCCGCTTTCTTTGACACTAGCAAAGGTTAAACTCCGCCCATCACGATTGGAAACACCGCCTTTTTAATTACTCTCAACTATACATTTTCGATCATGCTTCTTCTGAGATGCAACATTTTTAATTATTCAAGAGTTGAATGAACCAAAATAACTTTACAATAATAGTCTACATTTTAAAGTGCTCTTTTATTGATATAAAGCTTAAGTTAAATTCCTTAAAATTAAACTGGTGGTGAAAATTCGGAAATAATTAAAAATATTGCGATTTGTAACTATGCAAGAAGTTTCAGTACATGTTTTACATGGACAATTATTGTATGTATATGTGCATCATAATTTATGATAGGAAATAATAATAACAAATAGCATAATAATTTTATTAATTATAAATTTAAAAAAAGACACTAAATTTTAAATTAATTCATACAAACTTTGTAATTTACAATTTGAGTACACCACAGTCTGTGACTTACAAAATACTGTGCCAAAAAGTGTTGAAAATAAAAGAAAAATGACAAATAAAGAATTACATTCCACGTACTTTATGACATATGTGAAGCATAGTCTTCTGGCCTGCGCTGCACAGTTCAATGTCGGAAGGCAGACGAACGGACATTATTATAATAGGTGTTCGAAGTTGCGTCCATTAACAGAATCGCACAGCCGACAGCGACGTCGTAAAGATTGGCGAACACGCCGAAAAACTCCGACGGAGTTGGGAATGTCTCCTGCAGCGACAACGATTCGCGCTAGTAAATCCTCCGGTGTATCCACAGGCGTTTCATACACCAGCGATTTAAGGTGTCCCCAAACAAAAAAGTCTAACGTATTGATGTCTGGAGAGCGTGCAGGCCAAGCAACAGGTCCACTGCGTCCAATCCATTTCCCAGGATATGTTAAATTGAGGTGATTGCGAACACCTATGAAAAAATGTGCCGGTGCGCCATCGTGCATAAACCACATATTGTGGCGCAATGTTGCTGGCACACTTTGCAGTAACTGCGGTAAGATATCCCGTAGGAAAACCAAGTACGTACTGCCATTGAGTACATCTGGGAGTAAATATGGTCCTATGAGATAATCGCCGAGGACACCTGCCCATATGTTCACACTGAACTTTTGTTGCGCGTTCGACGGGAAAACAGTGTGCGGATTTGTATATGACCATGTGTGCATATTGTGCGTGTTTACCACGCCCTCTCTCGTAAATATTGCTTCATCAGTAAATAAAATATTTTCCAGAAATTGTGGATTATTTTCTGTTACATTAAGCAACCAGCGTACGAATTCTGTCCGCTGAGCACAATCTGTTACTGATAACAGTTGTACCCGCTGCACATGAAAGGGGTGCATGTTTTCTGCACGCAGAACACGCCACACACTTTGGTGAGAAACACCGACTTCAGACGCAGCAGCTCGTGTACTCGTGGAGGGGTTATCTTTAAAAATATTCAGTACATCTTCTTCCATTGCAGGTGTTCGTACATGTCGAGGTTTCCCTGCATCAATGCTTGCTGTATTAAACGATCCAGTCTCCCGTAATCGTCTATCGATTTTTATGAAGAGTTTCGAACTTGGGCAACGTCTCCTTGGAAATTGCTCACGGTACATGCGCTGTGCTAGACATGCATTTCCAAGAGCTTGCCCGTACATCAGATGCATGTCCGCATATTCTTCGTTAGAGTATTCCGGCATAATTATTATACATCAACTTACTACAATCCCACTTACAACAGCCTCCCTTTAACATAACGCCCACTGATGACTGCTGTTTTATTACACTTTTCTTCCTATACACATAGAAAATTTGCATAAAAAGTACTTCTTCTTCATCATCCTGAAAGTTCATGGAGGAAACGCAGCAGTCACGGAGTTTGCTTTAAGACAAGGCGAGAGCTGCACAATATGTCATTCACTTGACCAGACTGAATAATGAAAGGGTATTGATAGAGGTTGATCAGAAAGGTATAATTGAAAGATATTAAAACGGGGTGTTTACAATCGTCATGGGTGGAGTTTCGCTCTTTCCGAGCGTGCAACAGTACAGAGTTGTAACTAGGGAACTGCTTGATTTCTCCCATACAATTAAACTGATATGGTTTATTGTCAGCTTCTTCGAAAGCTTTCGGAATGGACCAAATTTTATAACATTTTCCTTGATGTAGGTAGAGTTGCATTTTTGGAATTAACGATTAACTATTTTGCTAAATATTTGATTTTGTATTTTTTCACTGTTTCAGAGCTTGTAACTCGCCATTAATTCTCAATATTCTAAAACAACTTATGTCATTTCGTAGGATTTTTTCTGCTCTTTCTAAATATGTGCTTCGTTTTTATGTAGCATTATCGATAGTTTAGCAATGAGGGTTTTTTTTACAAATTTCCGATGTTTCATTCTATTTGCTGTAACTTGAAAATTATTGAGATCCGGCCAGGCATTATATACTGATTTATGCTCCGTGTGATCTCCTCTATTACCCCTATTAATATTGGACCCCTTTAACGGAACACCCTGTATATATATATGAGCCCCTTAATATCATACCGTTCGCAGAAACTGAATAAAATTTTGGTTTAAAATATATTAAGGTAGCACGAAAATCGCAGGCTCTATACAGATCATGAAGTAAAGTAAAAACAACGAATAAGGACAAACAAGCAACAGGAAAAACTTTTTATAGTGTTTCATAAATTTTCCACATCACACCCGATAACACTTTGCATGCGTTAGATGGTGGATGGTACTAAACAATAAAATGTTTTCTTTCTATTTCTTCTCTGTATTTTATTGTGTCTTTTATCTGTCCGTAACTGTTAGAGTTTAACTTTTTTTTATCATATGATTCTTGAGCGCATACCTCAAAATACTTTAAACCAAAATTCCATTTAGTTTTTGCAAACAGTAAGATAGCTAGGGGCTCATTTATTGGGATAATTTTTTTTAAATATAATAACCCTGTATTTTTTTAGTATATGATCATGTGAACATGTTTGTGGAACTATTTGTGAAGCCATTTTTATCCCATTAATTTTACATAATTGTGTGTCAGTTTGTCAGTTTAATTAGATTCGTCAGTAAAAAAATGTCAAGTTAACAGAACAAATTTGTCAGTTGCGGGAAATTACAGTACATTACCATTTTTACACATCAAGGGCAAACTTGTACCAGTATTTGAAAAGAGAATTTCTCGTCTTATTTTATAATTAAATATAAAAAAAATATTTTAATGAGAAAAATATTTCTTTGCTGAAAGATTGGTGCAAGTTAACCTTTGATAATCTGGCTGCATTGATACATTTCACTTGTACATTGCTGGAAAACATAATCTTTCTTAATATAATATACTTAATTCCAAATCCTTTCCTAAACAACAAAATAACAAAATAAAAATTAAAGCAGCTCTTTGTTTCTAAAGAAAGTCATTGCGTTGTTACTTTTCAAAGAAATTGAAGAAAAGGCTTTATATTCTGTTAGCCAGAATGAAGAACTTTCAGATGATGAAGTGTTTAATCATATATTCTAATACGAGCAAATCTTGTGTGTGGTTATATATATATATATATATATATATATGCAAATTTTATCTTAAAAACGGCTCTAACAATTTTGACGAAATTTCGTATCCTACCATTTTGAGGCACTAGAAAACCATTGGGCTAGGTCACATGTTCGAGAAAATTCGATTAGTGGGTCATTTTGGGTCATTTTGGGTCATGGTTTAGCTAATTGTGTCTAAAAAATGGTTCAAACGATTTTGACGAAATTTCGTATTCGACCATTTTCGGGCACGAGAAGACTATTGGGCTGGGTCTAAATGAACTAAAATTTTACGAGTGTGCTCCCAAAGCAATGGGAATTTTTTAGACATGGTTAAAATGAAATTAAAACCCCACCGACAGATGGCGCTGTATATGCAGCAAAGTCGGGAGCCGAGCTTGTGCACGACACACGTACAGTGGCGATAAAAACGTCAAGCATGCACACCTCGTGTTCATTATTCTACGGATATCATCGCAATGACTGTTTTTTTGACGGACCGTGCGTTGATGGTGAAACTGTATTATTAGAATAATGACAGCGCAGCAACTGCTCTTAACAGATTTAGGACCAGGGTTCATACGAGTAACGTTACTTTTCCAGGTGTCATACCAGTATATTTTTCTAAAAAAGTGCATCAAGTTTAAACATGCAAAATTTCACCTTACTTAAGAAGAGATTATCTATCAGAAAATACTGGTACCAAATAATTTCCTGGTCTTAAAATTCCAGGACCCGTACGAACCATGAGGACACTTAAGAATTAAAGAAAAGGTCCAATGACGACAGACTGACGGAAGATGGTTTTGAAATTTGAACAGACTACTTCACTGAGCCTAAAAAATGGTAGAGGAAAGAAACCAGTTGATGTTAACCCACAGCGCCATCTGTGGGTGGGATTTTAAGTATTTTTTTAACTACGCCTAAAAAATTCCCATTGCTTTGGGAACATACTGTTGAAATTTAAGGTTATTTGGATGAATGGTTCTTTTGTTATAGGGTTTTACTTTCACAACTTAAAAAAAACCACCCTGTATTTGTGAACATGACCAAAAAAAAAAAAAAAAGACTTAAAAACCTATGGGTTCTTGGTTAAATGAACAAATGAAACTTTTTAATAAGGAGAACATGATTTTATTTAATTGTTTTTTTTTAATAGGAAATACTTTAATTATCAGCTCATTATACCAATACATGACTCCAAATGGTCCGCCAACTGAATACCAATATTTTTAAAAAGAAAATGTCATAGTTTGTTTCTACAGCATTTGCGCAAAAATTTAACTCTACGAAATGTTAAGAAAAATCTAAAAATAAAATATTTCTAAGAAAATACCGGTATTTAAAAAACGGAACATTCGGGAGCCCTGCTAATAAGATAATTTACACTAAATTCAAGTTTATTACTATAGTTTCTGATTTTAATCATATATATATCTTATAAATATAATTTTGATATTTAAAAAAAAAAACTGGCATTAAAAATCTATGCACTAGAAATTCAAATGTACACATAATTTTTTTTAATCAATGTAAATGAATTGTACTCAATTTAATTTTAATAAAAATATCAAAGATTGTAATTCTTCTGCTACAAACTAATGCAGCTACTTGAAATTGATTGAAGGTTGTTACAGTTTTCTTCTCCAGGTGTACAATCTCAGGTATTTCAATAAAAAAAATTGCCTATATGTCAAATTGATAATAAAATCAGAACACATTATTAACCCTAAAACTATAAAATACCTAAAATAAAAAATATTCCAAATTTCATACAATTACTTCTAAAATATACACTTATATAAAATATGTATTACTTCTGAAATATCATATATTCTAATACGAGCAAATCTTGTGTGTGGTTATATATATATATATATATATATATATAATCTTAAAAACGGCTCTAACGATTTTGACGAAATTTCATATCCTACCGTTTTGGGGCACCAGAAAACCATTGGGCTAGGTCACATGTTCGAGAAAATTCGATTAGTGGGTCATGGTCTAGCTAATTGTATCTAAAAAACGGTTCAAACGATTTTGACGAAATTTCGTATCCGACCATTTTCGGGCACGAAAAGACTATTCGGCTGGGTCACATTTTCGAGAACTTTCGATTAGTGGGTCATTTTTGGGTCAACGCGGGTCAAATTAATTTTATCTAAAAAACGGCTCTAACGATTTTGATTAAATTTTGTGTCCTACGAGTTTCGAGCACGATAAAATCATTGGGCTAGGTCACATGTCTGAGAAAATTCGATTAGTGGGTCATTTCTGGGTCATTGTGGGTCAAGATTTAAAAAACGGCTCAATTTACACTAAATATTGCATCCAATGGTTTTCGGGCACGAGAAGACTGTTGGGCTAGGTCACATGTTCGAGAAAATGCAATTAGTGGGTCATTTTGGGTCATTTTGTGTCATGGTCAAGCTAACTGTATCTAAAAAACGGTTCAAACGATTTTGACGAAATTTTGTATCCGACTATTTTAGGGCACGAGAAGACTATTGGGCTGGGTCACATGTTCGAGAACTTTCGATTAGTGGGTCATTTTTGGGTCAAAGCATGTCAAATTAATTTTATCTAAAATATGGCTCTAACGATTTTGATTAAATTTTGTATCCTACGAGTTTCGGGTACGCGAAATTCATTGGGCTAGGTCACATGTTCGAGAAAATTCGATTAGTGGGTCATTTTGGTCGTGGGTCATTATGGGTCAAGCTATTTTATCTTAAAAACGGCTCAGACTATTTACACTAAATTTTGCATCCTATGGATTAGCACGAGCGGACTGTCGGACTAAGTCACATGTTCGAGAAAATTCAATTAGTGGGTCATTTTGGTCATGGGCCATGATATTTGAATTCAAATTTAATTTTGACCGAGCATAGCTCAATCTTCCCTGCTCGTTTAATTTTTCAGCAATTTTCATTAAAACTGTAGATTGCTTTTCTTGTATCTGAATTTCTCATAGATTATTAGAATAAAAAAAAATACGGTTTGCGGTTATTATAACAGAAAAATACTTTTATCAATTTGTGTTCCATGTTATCATACTGTTAACAAAGTATCATTACGACTATCAATAAATAGTTACTAAGTAATTAGATTTACTCATTTATTACCTGTCTTAAAGCTTTAATAGTGTTTTACCTAGTTGAATGTTACATAAAATTTCGCAATAAATATTTCACTGTTAATGTCTCAAATTTATAAATTTGCAATTCAAAATAACAATCTGCGTCGAAACAAAACTCAAAATTGCATAGTGATGTAAAATTCCATCACTTTTTATTTAACTTTTAATAAATAAATCGACTTATTCGCCACCACTATATTTATATAGAAATATTAATGCAGTAAATTTCCTGTGAACTATGTTGTTGAACAAAGTTAAAAATCTATCTTAAAATGTCTGGTGTTCAATATTTAATATATGTATAAAAAAACACAATTGTAAAAGAAAAACTCATGCAAAGAAGGGGTTAAACTGCAATGTATTTTTCTTCAATAAGTTTAAATAAAACATCCAGTTCAACAGAAAGAATTTGGAAAATAATTTCTGCCAGCTAGAATTGGTAAATCTTACGCCGTGCGATGGTTCAATATTTGCTGAGAAAAAATATTAAACCATTTATAAATACTGATAGTAATACTACAGCGCCTAGAATACATAGTGTGGAAAACGGCTACAAAAAATTATTAAAAAAATGAATCCGGTAAATGTAGAACGATGCTGAAAATAAAACGGGTCGATCGCAGCGACATCTTCTAGCAGTGGTATAGACATGGTGGAGGTCCAGAAGGTTTGGATACAACAAATTTTATAAAAATGTTTTTGCCTTATCTAATCGGAGAATTTTCTGCAATTTTGAACGCGAAGAAAACTTTATAATATTACTGGTTTCCAGAGCATTTGGATCCTGTGAAGAGGAATTATCTTCACATATTCAACTTCTAATTAATTTACACCTTAGCCCCCCCCCCCTAAAATACCTTTTTTTCAAAATTACCATCCTAAATATATTTTTTTTCTACACTGTAAATGTATTTATTCCCTGTCTGTTTCCTTTTATTATAACTTCTTTTCAATTCATTTGTAATTCTTTCGCTCTGCGTTTCTCTTATAAAAAAAAGAAGAAAAGAAATTATTTAGTTCGCCTAGCAACTGTGAATGTATCTCTATCCCACGCTCAGTCAAATCTACCAGATGCCCTCTGCTACCCTTTCTCTTTTACATTTTTCTTCTTAAATTGTGTTATCATTGTAACGTATATGTCTATTTTTAATTTTTAGTAACACTCCTTAATACAACCCTATGTGAACCAGGCTCTTGTGGTTTGCGAGGCTACTATATACATTCCTCTCTGTTGGCATCTAAAAATTCATATTTGATCGTCATCAATCTCCCATTGACTTAACATTTAACGGAAAATAACACCTGCGTTTCTATCACATTCCTCTCGCCAAATGTACGTTAATCTGGCTACTTGGCTTTCTGTAACTCTGTCATCACTGCTCGGTATCCACCGAAGAAATTGTTCTAATTAATCACCATTCTCTCTCGAACCTTGTGACTGATAACAACATGTAAAAGTTGTATTAAGTGTACGTTTGGAGTCCCGGGTACCATTGCCTTCGGCAGCTGTACCTATTCGACTATGTACCTGTGCTTTATCTGAACCTGGATTAAAGAACCCTTGGATATATTTAATTTTCGACTCTTTCTGCAAGATGTCTCTCCTGTGTCTTCTTTTAATTTTTAAGAGCTTACGATCACGACTCACCAAACTCCTGTACAGATCCCTCCTCTCTGGCTACGCCACTGTCTGCTAGCTCTTTTCAACGTGAACATTGTATAAGAATTGAACTGAGAAAACATTTCAGCTAGTAAATACTTTAAATAATTAAATTATACCCTATTTCCTTGGATCTGGATAGTGATTTTCATAACCTTTGAAAATATGAATGATATTGATCATGGCCAAAAAACGTGTTACACATTCTTTTGTGCCTGGTTGCTAGGGTAGAGTGAAAAAACGAAAGTTGGAATTTTGATTTTGGGTACCAGCCAAAAGTTGCCTTTTGTACCTATAATATACGTGCACAATTTTATGAATTTTGAAAAACTTCTCCAGGGCTCTACCAGGACCTTTATATTTTCATTGTTTCACGAAATAGCTTTTTACCATAAATTGTACATTTACAGTGTTCGTTGGTAATCTCGTTTGACATTTTTATATTTAAAATGTTTAGTGTAACTTCCTTTATCATTTTTAAACCTTAAATCTTTATTTTAAAATTTTTGAAATGTTTTATTGAGCATTACAAATTATTTTTTTCCTTTTTAGCGCAAAAATGGGTGCGAGTGGAGGCAAACCGAAAATTTACCATTACTAGACATGCAGTGGAATCTCTTTTATTTGGTGTGTCTTCAAAACTAAATGAAGTTGTTTTGCGAGCAATAGCAGACGTTATAAAATGTTACTCATACATAAGACAAGAATTAAAACAAAGTAGGAATGGTAAAGATCTACCAAAGTCATAGGTAATTCAAATCCTAAGAGAGAAGATCGAAGAAATTTGGAAGAAAGCATCAATTCTTATAGTTTCCCAGAGGTGTATTGATTAAGTGATAGACAACGATTTTTCTAAATACCAGAATCTTATTCGATTCGCCAAATCCAAAAAAATGATAATTACATGAAGAAAGTTCAGTTTTTCAAATCTGAAGCTGTAAGTAAACTTCTAGACATTTTGGAGTGCAAATACAAGCCAATTCCTAAATATATTTGTGAAAAATCAAAGAAGGTGCCTCCAAAAGAACAGGAATTTCTTCTTGACCAAAGGTCAGCAAGAAGGAGGGTTGTTGGCATGCTCGATTAAGCCTAGACAAGTAAATTGAGACAGGAAAACAACGAGGGCTGAAAATCCAAGTTTAAATTCTGCAGTTATTTAGGGCAGTACAGTTATGTATTTTGACAGTGGTGATGAAGAAAGAAGTAGTAGCTCTTCATCAGGGTGGGAAGAATTAATATCCGTATCACAAGCATCTACTTCTAAAGAAGAGTCACAAATAAAAACGCATCTCCTACGGTTTCGAGGGTCTCAGATCAGTATGGCGTTTCTGATAGATGCGTGGAAGCAATAGCGTCTGCAACTCTACAAGGTATTGGCATTATAACAGAAAATTATTCATCACGTATAATTAACAGAAGCAAAGTACGCAGAGAACGAAAGAAAACTAGAGAATGTGCAAAAAAAAAGATGATCTGAAAGCTATAAAAGCAGGAATCGAAAGTATATATTTTGATGGACGAAAACATAAAACATTACATCAAGAGAAAATTAGAGAGAAATTACATCGAATAACTATAAGTGAAGAACATGTATCTCTGGTTGAAGAGCATAATTCACTGTATCAGGGACACATTACACTATCTTCTGGATCCGTAAAGCATATTGCAGAAAGCACTTTAAAATACTGCACTGAAAACAACTTAAACCTTGACAAACTATGGCTGTAGTTTGTGACGGAACAGCTGTAAACACAGTAAGAAAGAATGGTGCTATTAGATATTTTGAAACAAAGATTACGAAAAGATTGAAAGATTGATTTTGAAAGATTCGTGAAATTAGTTACAGAAGCAACATTGGAAGTTGTAGGAGTAGAAGCAAGGGACGGATATATACGAGCAAAAATCAAATCACGAAACAGAATGCCTAGTTTTAATACCAAAGGCCAATATAAATTAGAGTGAATACTCAGTCCATCGTACATATTCATATTATTGTATTCCTATATATTCAGAAAATTGTCTTTCCTATACATTCAGAGAACTATCTTTCATGTATATTCAAAACAGAAATGTGAACTGTATAAATAATTATTTTTTTTTCTTTATCTTTGCGAACAATTCACATTTTAGTGTGACCTTTACCTTCATGGTCTCAAAACATGACGACACTTGGATTGCTCACATGTAATACTTTAATCAGTCATATTTTATGGGTTATTTTACTAAAATCGGAGAAATTCTGTAAAAAAAATAATTTGAATACGTTACACTACATAGTGCATATCTTGGATTTTCACATAAAAAGGGCATAATTTTTAAGAGTTGGTAGAGCCCTAAAGATGAATTCCAAATGAAATGAAAATTTAATCTAATATTCAGTGTGCCAATAGAAAAAGTTTGAGATCTATTCGAAGAAAAAATTCCAAAAATAAATTTCACGATTATTTAAACTTTTTTGGTTTTACACGTATAAAGGGCATAATCTTTAAGAGCTGGTAGAGCCCTAAAGATGAATTCCAAATGAAATGAAAATTTAACATAATATTCAGTGTACCAAAAGGCAAATTTTGAGACCTATCCAAAGAAAAAATTCGATTTTTTTTTTATGGTCACTTTCACTCCACCCTACTGGTTGCAGTACTCGATACAAGACAGCAAACTAGAAACTATCCCTATTTAGCATACCAAAGGATGAATCTCTGCTAGAAGAGTGGAAAAGATTAATTCCCTGATATGAAGAAAAACAAACTTCAAAATCAGTTACATCTGAAATATACACTTACATGAAAATTTTATTAACAGAAATTATGTTCATGTTGTCAATACTGAAACTGTTGCTTTTGCTAGAGGTAAATCTATGTTTAAAGCAGATTATTGCGATCGCCCTATTATTGTATCGTTCGTTGCACGTTTATCGGCTACAATTTTCTAGCACTTTTTAAAGCATTATTTGTATGGCTTTTTTTAAATTCCGAAATTTCGCATTCATACACGAAATTCTCTATAATGTTTTTTTCCTTACTTAATGGCAGCTATTTCGCGACTTCTTAAAGTAAAATTTCTTGTTTCAGAATTTCCGGTTTGAATTCGAAAATTTTGAATTTAAAAACGGTAAACCCGTTTTCCACACTATACATTCTAGGCGCTGTAGTAATACTAATCATATTAATACAAGAATTCAAATTACATGATTTTGTTTTCATTGTCATACAAAATAATGATAATAATAATGATAATAATAATAATAATAATTTTTAGAAAAAGGAAAATTTGTTATACATCAACATATTTCTTTATTTTACATTTTTGATTTTTTAGTGTTAAGGAAAGATTTCAATGCTTATTATAACATAAAAATTACAGAGTATATAAAAAATACTCAATAAATCACGTTGATTTAAAAATATTTGTTCGGTAACAATGTCGAATTACATCGTATTTTAATTCATTGTTTACTAGTGACATAATATATTTATCTCTTCTGTACAAAAACATATATTATCTTTATGAGGACAAATGCATATCAATCAAACAATAGCGTAATTATTGTAGTGACAATAGTATATGCGATATTTAAAGACTAACTTCTGACTCTGACTGTGACAGTGATTGATTGAGATCAAAACGTGTCATGTATCACAAATCCACATGATAACGGCTTTTATAAGCTTCTGCAAAATATTTCAAATTAAAAGTATGTTTTCAGTCTCCGGTGGGAAATATATATTTAAGAAGCATAAATTACAGACGTAAAGAATACATGTTAAAACCGCAATGATATAATTAATGTAGTGATATCGCAAAATGTCTTTAAGCGATCATAAAAGCCAAATTTCTAAATTCTATCATGATAGTGGCAAATTGAGATTAAATATGTGTCAAGTAATCAGATATAAACTTTGTATGAAATATTTGTTAGTTACTAAGACTAAGTTTTAGGTAATTTACATTACCTTAAAAACAAAAGTAAGAAAAAGCAAAAAACAAGCAATTATTTTTATTCATAGTCAGTTAAAGAGTCATTATATCGTCATTATATCTTGGATATATCGTGTTACAAAAGAAAAATATTTTAAAAAAAATAATAATAAATAATAATTATATCTTTAAAAAATGTAAATAAATAATAAAATAATAATTATATCTTATTATTAGTTATTAATATTTTGCTACAAATTAGAATTGAGAAGTCATATGTGTCCCAAAAATGCGAAATAACTTTTGTTTTTGAGAACTTTAAAATTATTTTACAGCACAATCGGCATATTAAAACTTAAATTACACATGTACCACTATTTCTAAAAAGAAAACTGTGTTAACGAAACTGAAAATCTGGAAATTTTTGAAATTAATAAGCTAGACTTTTCAGTGCAAATAAAAAGGTAAAATAAATTCGTGAAAATTGGCAACTATGCATTAAAAAGAAAACAAAAACCGAAATTTGATACCAATATAGTTTCTTACGAATTGCATGGGATCTGTTTCAGAATCGTTAATTCTGCTCTTTGTACGTTATTCGTACAACTTAATTTTCATCCCCAAATACGCATTTGCAACAGAATTGTGTAATGCAGTTTTGCTTTTATCGCGCGATTCGAAGAAATATTTGTATTTATTCCAATATTAACTTGTTAAAAATTTCTGGTGTAATGGAATCATTTCAGAATTGTTAACAACAAAAGTAATTTGTCCCAGAAAGAGTTAAAAGGAGACAATTTTAAGGATTTCTCAAGCACCTAAATCGAAAACTCGTAGTTGTTACTTACAATCATAATCATATGTAAATGAATTGTTGACAAGTACAATATTTATTTCAACTACAAATGCAACGTACGTTTAATACAAAATTTCCTATGCATGTGAAACTCATGAAAATTGCTTACAAAATTTAAAAACGTTATACTGAAACAAAATCTGTCAATTTTGGAATTTGTACATCATCGCTTAATCTTATTTTTAGATACAGTTTTTTAAATATAACTAAAATGTCGCAAAACTTCGTATGCACATATAGGAATTGAATGCGATACAACGTTTTTGGGTTATAATTTGCATTTTGTCTAAAATTCTTGCGTAATTTATTTCTTTTAACTATAAATTCAAAATTCATATTTTATAATATTAAATTATTGCGACTGCAAAAATGAACTAGTTTTGTTACCTCTATAAAACTTATCTTTTTGAAAGATCACTATAAGAAAATTATTATTTAGGAAATATTATACAAAATATCTAAAAGCAATTAGGAAGACCAAATTTTCCCTACTGCCATGGTTGCCAGTATGGCCTCTTTTTCTACTTAGAAATTCAGAATTTGTACTGAAAATACCCCAAAAATATTTTTTTATTTCATTTAATCACGTAATGAGTGTTATTAAATAAAGCAAAGTTAACCATTCGAAATTTTTGGTATGAATTCTGATTAAAACTAGAGGTCAATCTGGTAACCATGCTTATTAAAAGTTTTCTATTTCATCTTCTTTTTAAAGCTATACCTGAAAACACCTTATCACTAGAATATGATTTAGTTTAAAAGTGCTGAGTCCAAAGGGAAAGATACTCACCATGAATACCAATTATTGTCTAATAATATTATACTAGTGTCATTGTGTATGTTTCCTGGTACAAAATAAATAATTTCCTTTTACTTATTTGTGATTATATAATTTTCACAAAGACTGATTTTGTTACATAATTAAATTTGATTCTTTAAGGATAGAATATTTGTATATACATAATTTCAGACTGAAATCGTTTACAAACATTGTCAAATTATAAACGATTTGTTTATTTAAAAATTATTTCTTTAAAAAGTGCAAAATAAAAACTTTAAAACAGTAAAAAAGATTTTAAGTGACTGTTTACATGTTTCGGCTCCATAGAAGGCATTAGCAAAACAAATAAGGATATTCTTATTTGTTTTGATAACACAGATCTGCGATGTAAAAATTGTCGGTAATGTAAGTTGTGTTTCTCATAGTTTTTTGGATACTTATTAATGGAAAAATAATGAAACAATTCCATCACGTACAGTTTTATCACAAATCGCGATCTATTTTCTCTAAATTTGGTATATTTCGGACCAAAAACGTATTATTTATGTGAGTTTGATAAACATATTTTTGGACTTAAAATACTAAATTGGTGTATTATCAAACTACTAAACAAGAACGAAGAAACTATTTCAAACAAGAATATTCATCTGAATCGGTAAACTGCCTATTAAGCACAATATTGAAGACAGAGGAATCTAGGTGAAATCGTCTAACTCTCCTGCAAGCACGTGTCTGCCCTCAACGCATACTTCACACCCCTTTTCCACTGACTTTATCTCTACTCCTCAGTCAGTGTCTTTCTGTGGTCTGTGCTGAACACATGTGTTTATATTCCGACCTGTGAGTTACATGAAATTGGAGGATCAAAACAGAGAGAGAACCTCAAAATCCCAGTGAAGATTTTTATTTTTATATTTGTAATGTGAAAGGTTTCAATTTATCTGAAAAAAAAACGGAAAGAAGGTGTGTTTGTAGAACCAGACATCAGGAAAATGATGAAAGATGAAAATTTTGAGACTAAAATGTAAACAAGCGAAATAAAAGCTTGTAAATCTTTCAAACTAGGCATTAAGGACCCAAACTACAAATCTATTTTAAAACTTCTCAAATACAGAATGAGAAAAAAAAATGCGCTCAAAAAGAAAAGAGAAAAAAAACCCCTCAGCTAAAGACTATTCACAGTGGAAAACTGTGAGGAAGAAAAAGAAGAAATCAAGTCCTAGCCAATCTACAGTTAATATTAAGAATTCCAAACAGCTGCGTCACTATGTGGAACAGGCTATGGAATCAGATTCACACAGTTATGACTTGGACGCAGATGAAGAAAATACTGATTTTGCAGAATTTGAGCCTATGTGATTTGAAAAATTTTAAATAATCTGTATTTTTTTTAAATAAACCTGTTTTTATGCTGCATTATTCGGACATTGTATATTTTGTTTTTAATCTTTACTTTACAATCTGTACGGATTTTAACTGCAAAGACTTTGGAGAAAATCTCAATGAAAATGTTTTCATGTTTTTAAAACAGGCAGGATTTCATCATCATATTTATAATTTTTTGCATCTCACATTTATCATTATTCTTTTTGTATTGTCTAAATTACTTTTTAATATGTCTTTAATTTTAATCTGGATGGAATCTCAATGAAATGTTTTCAGGTTTTTAAAACAGGCAGGATTTTATTATCATATTTATAATATTTTGCATCTCCCATTTACCATTATTCTTTTTGCATTGTTCTAAATTACTTTTTAATATCATGTATTTTAATTTTAATCTGGTTGGGCCGCTTCCAGATTAGTTTATCATGGCTTTTATCTATCATCTTCGTATATTTGTTATCTTATATGTATATATGCTAATGTTTTTTTCTTTATTGTACATCTGTACTTATTTGTTTTTTTAACTTTTGTTTGGCGCAGTATGCCAAATGTGGACTTTGCGCCATTAAACTCTATACATCCAACCAACCATTTTAAAACAGATGTCGAAGGATTTCAAGATTTTAAACTGTAGTATGAGGTTAAAAAATTATTTTCTCGATTTTCTTGAAAATTTAGGTGCAATTCGGGAGGAACAAGAGGAAAGATTTCACCATGATATAAAGGTAATGGAGAGGCGATATCAAGAAAGATGGGATGTCAGCATGATAGCCGACTACTGCTGGATCTTACAAAGAGACAACCCCTACAAAATTCACAATAGGAATAAAGGCAAAAGAATTTTGGTATAAAGAAAAAACATTACTATAAGGACTTGCAACTTTCTACATTTACTTAACAATTATTTGAACTAGGTAACTAGGATATAAATGTAACTCATATGTATTTATGAATTAACCCATTAACTGCCGAAACTATATGGGCGGAGTCTTCAATATTTTTACAGAAAATTCGTTTGCCACCAAAAATTCTGAAAGATAATATTAGGTGTCTTTAATAGGAAAGTTTTAGTCATTAAATAAAGTATATTTTAACATATTAAAATAGTGGTAGCTTGGCAGGTTTTTCATTTCATGCACTTTTATTTTGAATGGTGCGAAAACGCACCATTAGCAGGGAATGGGTTAATAAAATTTAAATGAAATGTCAAAATTTCGTGATTTTAACTGTTTTCTTCAAAATATGCAATAATTTTGTAAAAAATCCTTACCTGAAAGAAAAATACTGATTTCATTTTTGGAATCAGTGTGTATATAGTATATGAATATTTTCGGCTTACAACAGAAATTCGTTATCGACCCGTTTTCACAGGTTTATTCAACTAAGAAGCAGTAGGCGCTCGTGACTGGATTTTTTGCGGCCACAAATTGCATGGCTGCCAAAATATTCTTCTTTGTTTTTTATCAAACTGACACCACAGCGCTCAAGTAATCCCGATTTACAGTATCCCTTTAAATTAAAGCATATTAATATATTTTTTAAAAATATAAAAATAATATTTGTTAACCATTCCACTTTGTTTCATGGTATTAAAATCTTCTGCATTTGTACTATTAGTAAGGGCTTTGACGTAGTATTTTTTGTGATTTTAATAAATTACTAGCAAAACCCACGGCTTTGCACACACGGATGTTGAAATATTGCAAGTGGTATGTGTGTGTCAATTTACATTGAGGGAAAATATACTGCCGAGAATAATTTGAATATTGATAATTAAGCTATATTGTGAGAATACGTCTTTCTTCTACTTATTAGATAAATTTAAGACTTGGAAATATTCCAACGCATTAGCCGACACCTCCCTTCCAAAAAACAGATACACTTGCAGTCTATGTTATAAGCAATCGTACAATAAAATATTTTTTCAAATCATTTCAGTAGATTCAGAATCTTATTTCATATTACTCTTATTTCCTATTTAAACAAACATTTATTTCCTTTTTTTATAGCATTATATATGCTTTATAGTATTATATGTTCATACATGATAAAAATTAAAATACCGTTCTGTAATAAGTTGAAAAACATTGATTTAGTACGTTAAATAGTCAGTTTGTGCGGCGAAAGGCTAAATATGTTGTACTTCTTTACCAAGTTAGCAATAATATATTTTTTTAATTTATAGCAGTTACTGTTTCTTGCGTTTTATCACATTGCTTCAAAATATTGCGTCTAAGACTTACATGACGAAATATGCATTTTTCTACTCTTTTCAATATGTTTAAATTTAAATTATAAAAACATTGTTTGTGCGCAGCACTGAGCCTTACACAATGTCTGTATCGCAAATTTTAAACTTTTTGACTGAAAATTTCATTGTTATCGTATTGAAAATATAATTGTAGAATGCTTTCCTTTCACTTCACCCATTTAAAATCCAACTTTTAAAAAACATTTCTTTAGGCGCATGGCATGTTAATAGAAACATTCATATCAACTTTAAAATTTCTAGCTCCGATATTTTCAGAGTAATCATTATTCAGAGCTGCCACTGGCGACTATTTCCATATTCTATTCGCACCACTATTTAAAATAAGATAATTTTTTAGCATATTTCTCTTGCACATATTGGCACAGTCTAGGTGAAAAAAAATTCTTTAAAAAAAGTGGTGCGTGATAGAAATAAAATTTATTCGCCAGTGGCAGCCCTGTGATTAAAGACCGTTGTTCTTTCATTTAATCCTTTTTAATGTCGAATATTTTAACAAACGTTCTTAGCAAGTATGTACATCTTAAAACAAAAATGATAACAAAGTGTAAGTCTTAGCCTTTACAGAATCAAGAAACTCCAAATTTTCGAATGCTTTTTGTTATTGCAAACACTTAAGGGCAGTTTACTAGAGATAAAATAAAGCCGGATTTTAAGCTGAGACTGTCATTGTTATTATCATGAGATATTTTAGAACGTTTAACGCATGTTTCAACCTTTTAATAATTAATAATAATAATAATAGAAACTGTTCTGAGCGATCGTGTTATGTCCTAAAAGTAACAGTTGTCGAATTTCACTTTTCTAGTGTGCATACGCATCGGGGCATTGAACACGCATCTGGATATTGTAGACGCATCTGGACAGGCATGTACAATTTACATCCTGTTTTTATTAAAGAAAAGTGAAGAAAAAATATGTCTCGAATGTAACTCACCCCATTTCAAATGAACGACCGTAACTGTCGGAATTTAAAAATAAAAATGCTGTAGACACACATACAAGAACTTCAACATCCTAAATTTTCGCATTCATGTAGATATTTTCCACCAACTTACAAAACTAAAAGGAACTTAAAGTTTCAGAAATGTGTACTTCTGAACCATGAGAAACATAATAAAATTCATATCGGTATTGTAACAACAGTAACATATAAAGTAAATTGAATCGAAAGAATGTTTAAAAAAATTTAAATAGCATGTGGGGGGGGGAAGTTGTGTATGGTAACAATAAACTCGCATACCAATTTTATCAATATAGAAATATGGTAAAGCCTACCTCCAGATCATTGAAAGGGGAAAAAATATTTTGAAATTTGAAACGCGTGTAGTAGGAAAAGTTGGGTATTGTGACAATAAACTCACACACAAATTTTTACTTATGTCAGAATATGGTAAGGCCTGCATCCAGGTCAATTGAAAAATCCTATTTTCAGTGATTTGTGCTTTTTGCTTTATGAAATTTATCACAGACGCACCTTATTTGTTTGTGGTTATGTTGCCCATGTTAGAATTGTTCGTCGTACTACACCGGAGTGCAGGAGTACATTGAAAAGTTCGAACACAAACTAAGTACAAGGGAAATAATGAAGATTTTATCAATAATTAGAAAATGTCAATGACCTGAAGAAAAGCTTACAATATTCCGATCTTGATAAAAATTGGTGTGTCAGTTTATTGTCACCATACCCTACTTTTCCCGCTACAGACGTTTCAAATCTCATTTAATTTCAATGGAATAATGAAAGGTTCAATGACCTGGAGCAGAGTTGCCAAGTCTCCGGCTTTTTGAACACCAGTAATTTTTTTGAGAAAATGTTGTTCTTTTAAATTGCAAAATGCTCCGATTAAAAAAAACAACATTTTCTGTACTAAATTACTGGTATCCAAAAAGCCGGAGACTTGGCAGGTCTGCCTGGAGGCAGGCCTTACTATATGTCGATCTTGATAAAAATTGGTGTGTGAATTTATTGTCACCATACCCAACTTTTCCCCATCGTTTCTTCATCACAGGCGTTTCAAATTAAAAAAAAACCATTTTTTCGACCCACACTAATACATAGAGTTCGTGCGACTTAGGGGATTCAACGGATTTGAATACTAGATTTTTCGTAAATAATGGTCGCCATACGTAAACACACAATATCTTCTTGAAAGAAGGCAAACATTACTTAAAAAACATTGCTTACGATCTGAAATTCAAATTCCTTAACCCTTTCAGGGGCAAAGTACTTATGTTTCTAAAATGTTGAAATCAGTGGTTCACACCGGGATTTAAAAACAAAATTTATTTCAAAATATGTCGAAGCGTTTCTTCACGTATATTATAAAAGTAAAATTTGATTCCAAAATTCCGGTGTCAATGTGGCGTTTGGGAATTAAAATTAAGTGGTATATATTATATACCACCGCCCCTCAAGGGGTTAAAAGGTACTAATCCTGATATACGTTTTACAATTTATTCAGATTGGAAATCATAAGACAGATTTGCTAAATATAAAGTTCTTTTTAAAAATTATTAATTGTAAAGGAAACTCTAAATTTAAATAAAACAGAACCAGTACTTGCTGTGTCAAAAAAATTTTATTTAATTTTATAATATTTTATAACATTAACCGTTTATTTTATAATATTAACACATTGACATTGGTATGTTTTTGTGAAATCTGGTTTTTAAAATAGTAGAAGCTCCTCCCTCTTTTGAAAGTCTTTCGTAAATTGGTTTCCTAGATAGGTTTCTGAAGTTTATTCATCAATAAATATCTTTCAATGTACGGTTTTAATATAAAATGTCTTACTATCTAATATTGACAACGTGATATGTATGTACATTTTCTGTAAGGTGGAAACCACGTCCTTAGTGAATGATGTGTTTGGAATATATGTGGAATATATGATGTGTTTGGAATTATCATTTCCCGATGCGAATTATGTGTTAAAAGGAATAATTGCAATGTTCTTTCTAATAAAACGCTAAATATCCTCGTGCAAATGTTCAATGAATACACTTATTTTATTTATTATTTCTATATTCGTACATTTTATAGCAAAATCTACAGGATATGAGAAAAACTTAGTGAAACCATGTGTCAAAACATAACTATCGGTAATTTTCTTTGAAAATTGAGCACTTTGCTTTTTAGGCGTTTTATAACAGTTTTTTAAGCAGGCGTAAATACGATGAGCATATTTGTCAATCCTTACTCACAGCGGCGTAGCCAAGGAGGGGGGTCCAAATGCTCTGAATACCGGTAATAATGTAAAGTTTTCTTTGCATTGATTATCGCAGAAAGTTCTCCAGTTAGATAAGTCAAAGAAAACTTTATAAAATTAGTGGTATCCAGAGCATCTGGACCCCACCCTGGCTACGCCACTGCTCCTCTTTTTTAAAGAAGTAAAGCATACTTTCATCTAAACAATTTAAATAAATGCGTCTCGCTTACATGTGTTAGTTATTTGATAATTCATATATGTATATATTAGTGACCCCCCCCCCCTTTACACCCTAAAAATGAGAGAGCGTGTAAGAATGGATAAGTTACAACAAGCACCGTATTCGTTAAAATATTTCAAAGCTGTAATCGTCAGCTTCGTTTCTTGATGCTCGAAAGAAGTAATTTGATTTCGAAACAATTTGAACTCAGAACTAATTAGAATTTGAAAGAAGAAAATAATTTTGCCGGTGGGAATGTATAAATTTAAAGCAACAGTATAATAAATTATAATACATGGAAAAGTTTTTCTATTGGCTAATTCCATGCGTGAATGTAGCGTAAGTCACATAGCGGCAAAAGTTTACCATTCTTGGCCATCGGATTTTTTTTTATACTACATTTAATTGTTGACCAATGGGATTGAATAAGTCAAAATTTCCTTTACTATAATACTGGTGTTCAAGCATCACAGCCATTTACATCTGTGTGACTGACACTACATCCACTCATGGAATTAGCCTATTATAAACAAGGCATAAAAAATTGTTCGTTTTCCGAATACCACTTTTATAAAAAATCATTTTTGATTTTTTTTTCCAAATTTCGCAGAAACGTATCTCGATGACAATTTCTGTGGAAAATGTTCCAGAAATATACCATGGGAGTTTTTATTATTATTTGATTTTATTCAAAAAACGAACCATCGGGAAGTACTGATAAGTAAAGTATACTGATAAGTAAGTAAGTACAAAACTTTTTTAATTTTTAAAGTATCCTTTGCTTGTGTGATCTATAGTTATATTTAAGTTGCCAACTGTTTTTAAATGTTCAAAAAAATTCATTTTAAATTGTATGTTAGTTCTAATCAATTGCTTTCTTTTAAGATTTGATTATGATTTCACATCACATAATTATTTTTTTTATTATTCAAATTATATTATTTTTTATTATTTATAGTATATTATTTATTTATAGAATGTAATAGACAATAGTATATTATAAAACAGCATAACCTAAAACTTCGAGACATTTAAAAACTAAAATCATAATTATCGTAGTATAAATTACATTATTTACATATTTTAAAAAATAATTAACGTGCGCTATATAACTTTTTAATATAATGTGTCTTTTGTCAGTTTGAGCTATATTGATATATCCTTGTATTCATTAAAAAAATAATATTTACATTAAAATACAGTACACAAAACACATAATTACTTTTAAATTTCCTTTTCCTTTTAACCTTTTTTTAAAAAGTATTATCATAAGTCATAAAGTATTAGTTTAGTTACTATTTTATAAAATTTAGAAATCGTATCTGTTTATAAATAAACTCAATGGTCTAAACTGTCAGAAGTAATCTCTTTTGCTGCAAATTTCTAGCAGAAACACAGAATAAATCTCCGCTAGTTTGTTACAAAACTTTCGTTTTAACAAGTTTCCTTAACGTTACTACAAAGAATGCTTAATGATTGTATTACAGTGTGCAATTTTTGCTAAATATATGATCTTCCTCTTACGTTACTTTATTAGTTTGATTAACCGACTTTCATTGAACGCATTTTCTCAGTTAATGGTGCATTGTTTTCTGCTGATTGTTTATTTTTTTTGCATAGAATACATTAGACTGAAATGGAAAGTTTCAAATTTTCAAAATCTTAAATGTCTCTCTTAATATAGCATTATATTTACTTTTACGTTTGAATAATTATATTGATCTTCTTGAAATAAACAATACTTTCATATTATTTTTTAATTAAAGCATAATAAATGAAAGATGCGTAAAATTTATTTCCATTTTTTATTTATTATTTTAATTCAAAATATATGGTTTGTATAACTGGGAGTTTTCAATGAAATCTTCTTGTTGATTAGAAACAACTTATATTTTACTAACTTTTATTTTACCAACTTTTATTTTACAATTCAAGGTTCCTACATTTTTTGGATATAGACCAGTTTTTCTCTCAGTAAACATTGCTATTTTTCTGAACTTACTCAGGGAATTTCCCTGGCTAAGAATTCGGGAAATCCCCTGAACTGTGTACCGTAATTTCGCGCGTATGCGCCGCAGCTTAGTTAAGTCTTTTTCAAACCGGAAATTTTATTGAAAATAAGAAGTCAAATAAGTACTAAGCAGAAGTAAGTTACATTTTATTTATAATAAATTCTGGTAGGAAATCGAATTGTCTGGGGTGCGGCGTATACGCGCGAAATTCCGGTAATTAGGTTTGGAAACACATTTATAAATACAGTAAATAGTGTAGAGAGATCACAGCTTTTTTTTAACTTTAAAATAAATGGTTATTGCAAAATAGAATAATTTAGTTATATTTTAGTTTTTTTCTAAACAAAAATATAAATGTACAGAGGAAATCACAAAGTGTAATCCGCGCGAATGAACTTCCGATTGGTTGTGAATTGTTGTGAATTGAATTTATAGCGATTAAAAAAAAAAAAAAAAAAAAAAAAAAAAAAAAAAAAAAAAAAAAATCAGCGTGTTAAAACTGAAATCCATTAATTCAACTATCTGATGTAAAATATTTTTATATTCTTAAATTATAACATAATAGAGCAAAGAAAAGTTAAATAAAATTATTCATTTGTAATTCAGTATATGTACTAGGAATTACAATTATAAAATAACTGGTATGTTAAAATGCAAATATCCCCATCTGCTTAATTGTTTATAAATCAAATAAATAAATAAATAAATGTGTGTTTCAGTAATTTAAGTCAATTTTTGAAATTATAAAATTTTGTGCAGTAAAAAAGAAAAAAAAAATCACTTAATCAAAATCCACTGCGGTTAGAGATAATTCTTCTTCAAGAATAATATTATTTCTTAACTTATCAATATATCAAAATACATTAAGAGGTCAAATACCTTTTCTATTCACGCATATTAAAATTTCATTCACTTTATTATTATTATAACACAATGTTTTTGATTGCCAAAGAAATTATACGAGTAATTTTTTCAACTGAATGAAAAAGTGTTGATGCTGGGATTTGGACCCAGTACCTTTATGTTCTGGTTGTCAAAGTTCTACCAAGTAAGCTATCCTTCACAAACACTGCGGACACAATTGACTCAGACGACCTTTTTACAAAGACATGGGATCTGAAGCCACTCAGCTTTTTCACTCAGTTGGAAAAATTACTCATGTGATATTTTTACCAATCACTATGATATTGTTAAAATAAAAATCGGTAATTTCGCATCCAACGTTTATTCGGGTTCCATTACCTGCGGTTCCTTCTGTCGAGCTATTTCAGATACCAGACCAGATGTCTTTGCCGAAAGTTGTCTGAGGCAATTGTGATAGACAGTTTTGTACAAGATAGGTTAGTTGGTGGATCATTAGCAGCTAAAGATAAGGTAAAAGTGAGCTGAGCCATCAGGCACCTACGGGCGTCTGTCAACCGCCGTTCCCAAGAACTTTTAACGAGCACAACCAGGGAAGTCCTCTGTGCTGTACGGCCGTTAAAGACAAGGTAATGGTTTCATATCAGAGGCTGGTTATTTTTTCACTCAGTTGAAAGAACTAAAATTTCTTCATTTATATTCTAAAATTTCTATAATTTTTAGTATTCTAAACAACACCACATTCAACATCACAGCAAGACTTCAACTTTTGTTTTATACGGCATAGGGAATGATCATTTACAAATTTATTTTGTTCAAAATTGATATTTTAAAGCAAGCGCAGATGGTTTCCCCAAAATGTCTTGTCAGATTTTTATAAATTTTAAACAACATGTATCAAGAACTAATGCACACGGTATGACCTAAACGTTTAACCTTTTTTTAGAATTCAAAATATCATGTTGTCATTTTCGATTGTTACGTAATACTTTTTTATTATGATTGAATGAATAAAAAATTTGTTATGATAGTAGGTCCATTTTAATTAGACATAAGTTATCTATAAAAAAAATAGCTCGAATGGTAAAATATCCATTAATTTTTGACTAAAAATTGGTAAAAGAATTTAATTTTTTAAAAACCAAAATTCTAATAAGCGTAACTTTTAAAATATTTCTTTAAAATATTTTTCAATTACGTTTTATGCTTTTAAAGTCTTTTGCTACCTTTTGCTATTTGCCTGGATCTTTATCCCCTAAATATAAAGAAACTTATTTAATTTTATTGCATTTATTTATTTATCATTAACTAAATATTTAAAACTTTTTATGAATATTAATCATTTAAAAAACGAATAAATAGTGCTTAAACTATAGAAATGTATATTTAAAGTGTCTGAATTGGTTAAACAATTATAATAAGTTTCGTTCTGAATTAATCAAAATCAGCTGAGATATTCAAAAAAAAATATAAGGGAAAAAGCTCATTTGTAATAATCATAAAAAACGCGAATTCATATCAGTTATTTTTTTAAATACTTTAAAGAATTAAATTTAATTCAAATAGCTGCTTTAGAAAACATTCATAAAAAAATTAAGACTTCATCGGAACTTTTTAAAACTTCAGATACATTTAATGAAAAGACGATAACTGTAATGTGAAAAGAAATTAAATGATATTTTTAAGTTATGTGCATTAAAAACATTGATTACTTTCAACAAAAACAGAAAATCGAGAAACGTGTTAAATATTTGTAAAAAAAAAAAAATAAATAAAAAAAAAATAAAATAAAAATAAAATAAAAATGCGCATTTTGAAACGCATCCAAATGAATTCAGTTTTCTTTGAACAGTGTAGTTGAAAACATTCATGGTGCTAATGTAAATGAAATACAGGGAAAAGAAGAATATATTTTAACACGAAAACAAAAAATAAATTCATCGACTTTTTTCCTTTTTTTTCCACACCAGAAATATAAAAAAAGTTCTTTGAAAAAATCAACAGGAAAAGTATGCATTAATTAATGCATACTTTGTATACTTAATTAATGCATACTTACTTATACTTAATTAATTTTGTATACTTAATTAATGCATGTATACTTAATTAATGAGTGCGTTTGGTCGGATCAAAAAATTATTATATATACTGGTGTGACTAGCAGGAAATATAGTTATAGATAAAATAAGCACATAGCTAACACAATGTATAATAGAAAAAACACGGCACTTGCATGATTATATCAAGAATAAGCCATCCAAAATACATTTCAATGAAAGCAAAACTATTTTCCTTTTTCCTTTTTTCTATTTTTTCCAAAAATGAAACGGTGCAGCATAATTTAACTTATCTAAATTATGGATTGAATAACTCCATGATCACGAGTATAAAAAAATTGTCAAACTAATAATAAATTAAAATAATGCGCATAGTCTAAGAGCGAAAGTGAAAAACGTCAATCATGGCATTTGAATACGTTGTATTATAGATCATGCAACTGTTGGTTTCAAAAGGCTTCGGTGAGTCCGAAACATTGAAACAGTTTATGTATAAAAATACTTTTTGCTACTGTTATGATTCTTATTTAAAACTTTGTTAGCAATTAATGAAGTAAAATAATTGATGTTTTAATGTAACATATATATATATATATATTTATTTATTCATTTAGACACATTTTTAAAGCTGCATATATAATTTCGTTATATTTCCAGAAAACACAAGGATAATTATAACAAAACAAGATTATTACGTTATGACAGTTTATCTCGGAATATCCTTTTTTAACATTTTCCAACATAGTTGAAAAGTGTTTATGAATTCGATTTGTCTGTCTGTCTGCCTGTTGTCTGGCTTTCCATGTTCTAACTAAATTAAATATACTCGATTTGCCATTCAATTAAAATATGCTATTGATGTTTACTAAGACATATTCGGTTTAGGAAATGAAGTGTGTAGCATTTATAGTTCATTTACAGAGACCAATTTTTTAAATAATTTTTCACCATAATATCTTCATGCTACTAATATTTCAATGTAAAAACTTTTGCGTGGAGCACATCTTTTCCATCATGAATATAATTTCCTTTTATTGGTATCTGACAGATATTTTCTGTTTCCAGAACTTGGAAATATGCTTAAATGGGACTAAACCGATGTAAAAATATGAACGAGGAATGCAAATTTAATGGTTTAGAAAACTCAGAAAACTTACATGGTCTGCTCTTTAAGTACACTTTTTTCACATTTACAGATAAATTAATGTGCTGATTTCCTGAATTTATAAGGATATCATATATATACAGCATTTGTTATTTGTATATTTTACCTAATCTACGAAAGATCGCATATTTATCTCATTACCAACCGTATATGTTTGTGAAATCTGTGTTTTTAAACAAGAGAAGCTCCTCCCTCTTCTGAGAGTCTTTCTTAAATTGGTTTCCTAGGTAGGTTTATCAAGTTTATGGATCAGTAAAAATCTTTCAATGTACGAATTTAACCCTTTCAGGGGCAAGCATTTGTGCTCCTGTGACGTTGCATTCCCACCGGAATTTAGGAAAGAATTTAGTTCAAAATAAGAATAAGCAATTTTTCAACTTTTTCTCGTCAAAGTTAAAAAAGTAAAATTTAATTAAAAGTTTCTGATTTGAATCGGATTAAAATTAGGTGGTATATAATATATACCACCGCCCTCAAAGGGTTAAAATAAAATGTCTTAGAATATAAACCAAGCGTAGCTAACATGATGCAAATCCCTTTTATGATGTTTTTGAATAAAACGAGAATTCCCGATAGCTGTCGGTAATGTGTTAAACACTGTTCTTAGGGGTGTTTAATTTTTACTTCTTTTTATACTTTTTAATACCAGTATTTCTATAAAGAAAATTTCGCTGCATGTAATCGCAGATTAAATACACCGGAAATTTATTTATAGAAATTCTGGTGCTCCATAGAAAGTGGAAAATAAGCGTCCATACGAATCGTGTTAAAATAATTATGTCAGCAAAGTATCGGTCACTTTAACTTTTTTTATAACCATGAACAAAGTAAAAATAATAAAAGTTAAAAAAATAATATATTTTATCTTAGTATTATTTTGTGCAATGTTTAAAAAAAGAAATTTAGTTTCAATAAAATATAATTTGCTAAATTTTTATACGAAAAAAAAAAAAAAAAAAAAAAAAAAAAAAAAAAAAAAAAAACGTGGTTTCCCTCGTTTTATGAAGATTTAGTTGGTGCGATTTTCAGATATCGCGGTCTGTACATTTTTTTAGAGGATTCCTCCATTACTGCGGAGAAAATTGAAAATGGTTCAGTATGATTAATATTAGTTAGTTTACATAAGTTTACTACTTTAAAAATTCCCTTTAAGTTTCACTTTTGAACTAGTGCGCTGATTCACTTGAAAATAAAATCTTATCTTGCATTCAACACATCATTTAAAAAATTAATCTAATTCAAATTTATTTCAGATATTGCCCGCAGTTTAAAAAGCTACTTATTTGAAATTATACCAGTCTAAAAGAACTAATACTTCAGATTCGTAACATAAATTTAACGACTCCGAAAACCTGAGAAAATTCATTTAGTTTGCTATTTAACTACATGTTTTTTACGCTTGAGATAAACTGTTTCCGAGAATTTCCTGATTATCTAAAGCTTTAGTATTTTTGAGGTGAAAGTTAATAGTAGTTTTATCTAATCTGCTAAAAGATCCCACATTAAAATAAAATATAACATTAAAAAAAATGATACGACTAAGTTAAGTAAAAATTTTATTATTTACGTTTCCGAGGACATATCGAAACATATTCATGTTTTATAGCAATATTTCACATAAAACTTTTTATTTAAGACTAATTAATTTTCTTATTAAACTTACTGCAACGTGATTTATATAAGATTTATTTTATGAAAACATTTATGGTTTGATATTGCGCTATTTTTATTTGCTACCTGTTAAATGACCGGTTGTTGGCATATTTAGTGTTAAAAGGAAATAAAATATAGTGGGAATATATATGTTACGGCCAAAACCCGAAGTTTGGCCAATTCGCGAATTGGCCGAGATTCCTAGCCAAAGCCCGAAGTACATGAAATGAACAATGCATTTCGGGTTTTGGCCGGCCAGTTCGCGAAGTGGCCGGGAATCCTTGGCCAATATACGAAATGGAGAACCAAGGCTGTCCGATAGGTGACACTCACGTACACACGTGACACGTGATAGGAAAGGAAGTTCTACGCTGTGACAATTATACTTTTTAGAAATTTATGACAGATGTTCTCTGATGCAGAATTTCCCGCTTCTGTGACTTTTTCTGATACAGCGAATTCATTATGACGATTATATTCTGATCTGTTGCAGAATTAATTTCCTGCCTCTGTGACTCAGGATTCATTGTGATTATTGTATTCTTCGTATCAGTATAGTATTTTATATAAATATTGTAAAAAGCTATTCTATATTTTTTTGGAATACAATTTCTTATGATTCATATAAAAAATATTCTTTGTCCAAAATCATTATTTGTTACGAAAAACTAGTTTAAAAAAATATTTTTTTCTATTATTATTAATCTGATGTTAAGCAAATATTTGCATGGAGGAATTAAAAACCATTATTATTCTTTTAAAAGTTCGAAAAACCTGGTCAGCGGTGAGAAACTGCCACTTGCTAGATTTTCAAATTTATGATTTTTTTCTTCTTGTGATTTTGAAAGCAATAGTAAAATTTATTTTCCTCAAATGTAAAATAATCAAACACTAAAAAGAGATGTAATTAGTAATTTTCGTCACGGGGTCAAAGTACCCTTAACCCCCCGTTAAAGACAGTTTATAGTTATGTTTTTCTTTTTACGTTCATGTGTTTAAAAATTATCTTAAACGGAGGATACATGGGGCCCTGATTAGGAAAAATAGTAAACTGTTTCAATTCTTCATTTTTAATATGTGTTGTTATATTTCTGTATTTATGCTGATGTACTTAAAAATTGTTTTGCACGTAGAGTTCTTATAAAAAAATAATAATACATTTTGTTTAATTCGTGTTTATATTCTCTATTTAACGGAAGAAAACTTGTCGGTTGTGCCAATCCCAAAAACATTCTTCTATCTCATACATGTTAATACTTCAAAAGTCATATTTTTTTTTAATTATGTATATTTTCGAAACGAAAAATGAGAAGCATTTTGCATTGATAAATGAGACCTTTTGTATAAACTTGTTTTTCAGGATCTCCGACCCCTAAAACGTGTAAATCCGTCGGAAACCGAAAGTAGATAAATTTTTCCGATTACAATATTTTTTTTCTATTATAGATAGAAGAAAGTAAAAATTAGATTAGAGTTACATCTGTTCGAAAATCTTGCCCCTTCCTGATATTGTTCTGCGGACTCCCATGTTAACAAATATATATATCTAGTGTTTTGTATATATAAAATTAGTTTCATGATGAATATCTAATAAATAAAACCAAGATAAAGAAAAGCACAATCACATTTAATTTAGATCATATGCGTTGGCCTTGCTGTACTTCCTTCTGATCCCTACTAAAAAAAGTTTTTTATGAAGTCTTCAAATATTTGAAACGTATATTTACACTGATTATTCTGCTATTAACGTTGCTTTTAAGGGGTCTCAGGAGTCTTACTTTTCCTCCGGAGATGCAAGTTTGCATCATGTCACATTTTATTTTATATCTGATTTCATATAACACACTATAAAATGAAATTTTTACCACTAATAGGTCAATATCTGTTTGATTTAACATAATTATTTCAATGTTCTACAATTCATATTTAATTATTTTAAAAAAGTTTAAATTAAAAAAAAAATGTAAAAAAAAACTTTTTCCCCTGGTATCCACTGCGCGCAAGGTTGTAGAAAAAATATTGCTTAAAAAATAACAAACAAAATTGATAATGATGTAAAATGTATGTATCTTGAACTTATACTTCAATTTCAAGCAATTAAAAATTTAATTTATTTTAAAATTGGCATTTTTTCAACAAAAAATGAATTTTTTAAACATTTTACAGTTTAAATTTAAATTTAAGAAAAATTAAATTTTTAATTTCTTGAAATTGAAGTATAAGTTCAGGATACATCAATTTTACATCATTATCAGTTTTGTTTGTTATTTTTGAAGCAATATTTTTTCTACAACCTTGCGCGCAGTAGATACCAGGCAGAACTTTTTTTCTTACTTTTTTAAAACTTTTAACTTTTTAAAATAATTAAATATGAATTGTACAACATTGAAATTATTATGTTATATCAAGCTGATATTGACCTATTAGTGGTAAAAGTTTCATTTTATTGTGTGTTATATGAAATCAAAAATAAAATAAAATGTGACATGATGCAAACTTGCATCTTCGGAGGAAAAGTAAGACTTCTGAGACCCCTTAAAACGTCGCATAATCATCGTAGCGCAAGAGTATTTGTATTCATCATATTGGTCACTTCGTGCACATATATAAGGTATATACATTCATATGGTAAACTCTATTGGAGTCAATTGCAAAATGGGACCTTATGCAATTCGCACTTATAATTTGTTAACACGGCAATCACTCTAACATGGTTTCCTGAAAAATGAGGCTCCCTGCGCGTTGCGATCATAAACCGTTAAAATAATGATACCGTATATACTCGTGTATAAGCCGACCCCAAAATTCCTGATGAAAACATGTTTAATACCAGTATTTTACAATAATGTTCTTCGTCTTACATAATTCACAATTAAATGAGATAAAGCAGGGCGTAGAAAATTATTCTGGTGTTAAACTTTTTTGCATCTCGGTTTTGGGGTCGGCTTATACACGAGTATATACGGTAATTATAACGGACACCTTTTATATAATGGGCATTGTGGGATTCGATCCTATTTATCTTCTAAATTGTGATCAGTATAACGGAGTCCCTTAATTTAATGGGATTTTTTGTGTTTCGCGACCTTTAAAAGGGTACTTTAATCACGGAAGAACACCCGCTCGCTAATATTAATCCTATGAGAGATTTTTTTTTAAATATCTCTTTTATATGTCAATATTTTTAATTAAGCTTCTTTTGAATTGAGTAGCTGAGGTTGATCTCAACGCAGGCCGTTTTTTGCTTTTTCGACTTTGTTTACAGATTATTTTTATTAAGATACTTTCGCTTTCGAAACTGGTTCCAAAAGTGATAGTAGCCTCATAATAAAAAAAAAAACCTGTAAACAAATTCGAAAAAGTAAAACAAATGACCTGCGTAGAGATTAACATCAGCTATCCAAGGCAAAAACAATCATTTAAAAATGTTGAAATGCAAACAAGATATTTAAAAAAAAATCTCCTATAAGATTAATATTAGCCAGCGGGTGTTTCCGCGCGAGTGAAGTATCCCCTTAACTGTTACTACAGCTATCACTAAAATATGATTTTGTGCTCTTCTAGACCTTTAATCTTTAATCACTGTAACGAGTCTCTACTCTTCACGCCTAGAAATCGTTCATATGGCAAACATCAATTTATGGAAGAAAATGTGTGTTTTCTCTTAAACATGATTCCATTTTCTCTCATATAAATATATTGTAAAACATTTGGGTCTGATGTCAATATCAAAGGAATGAAATACCAATGTAAATTTTCTCATTTGGACACAATCGTAGTCAAATATTGCCATTTTCAGAATAAAAAATATATTTGCAGTCGAATGTCTTTTAAAAATGACGTCATTATCACAGGTGAAAGCAATTTCTTCTATTGAAATTTTGGTACCTAATTTCAGAGTGGGCTTAATGAAAAAATCTGAAAATAATTTCATTTTGACGCAATCATAGGAAAATGCTGCAGTTTCATGTTTTTAAATGAATGTTTTCTGTTTATATATGATGTTAGTTCAATTTTAATGCCCTTGACAAACACCATTTTTGCAAATTAATATTTTATTTTTTATTGTTATCATAAAATGTCATCAATGAAGATACAAGAAAGAAAAATCATATGCGTGAAGCATAAATTATGAAATACTTTGCAATACTTATAGAATATATTAACAAAACCGTTTAATAAGGTAGAAAAGATACTCAAGTAAACATTTTTTAAAACGCATAACACATTTGAAAGCCAGATTTTAGCCACTACTGTGCATAGCCGGAGAAAAACTCTAATTATTTTGTGAAACCCTGTGTATGATGTACTGATTTGTATATATTCTATATAGTATTCTAAAATTTAGTTTAGTTAGAAAACGCATAACACAGTTGAAAATACACTTTCAAAAAATTCTACCAGTAGGCAGAAATGTACTTCTTTATTTTGTAAAGACCAGTATATTACCTACAGGTTTTTATACACGCCAAATATTAAACTTCAATTTAATTTAGGCAAAAATACACGTAAAACTACTGAAATCACACTTCCATGAATTAATTTTCGTAGGTAGCCTAGTATCAAGTTCTTTGCATATCCCTGTATATGATTTAATTTATATATTAGAAACTTCTCTTAGTAATCTAAACACTATATTTGTGCTTGAAAATGCATAATTCTACTTAAAAAGCATACTTAATGTACCCTTTTAAATTTTGTTTAACCTTTTTATTTTGTTTAGCCCTGTATAGGATTAATAGAATTTATACACACAACGTAGTATGCAAAAATTTAGTTAAACTTAAAAACGCATAACTGAAAATGCACTTCCAGCAACCATCCCTAATAGATAATACTTCCGATACAGTACTGTATTCGAAATCAATTATGTCTTCCTGCAAATGAACAATAATTGATATACACATTATATTCTACAGAAAAAAAATCTTGTAGTAAAAATCAGCAATGTATATCACTTTGAGCATATTCAAATAATGAAACATAATTGAAATACGCTGCAAACATTTTTCCCCGTACACCATTATGTAATAGAATTATTTTGTGTGACCCTGTAAATGAATGATAAATTATTTGTGCTCCTTATTCTACAGAAGAATGTTTTAGTTCACCTCAGAAATTCATATCATTTTATTATATTTGTAACTGTAAAATTTCTTGTAGTAAAAATCAGCAATGTATATCACTTTGAGCATATTTCAAATAATGAAACATAATTCAAATACGCTGCAAACATTTTTCCCCGTAAACCATTATGTAATAGAATTATTTTGTGTGACCCTGTAAATGAATGATAAATTATTTGTGCTCCTTACTCTACAGAAGCATGTTTAATGCACCTCAGAAATTCATATCATTTTATTATGTTTGTAACTGTGTAACACCATTAAGGCACGCCGCAACTGATTTTCCCCATAGACCATTAAGTCGCATATTATTTTTGAGTACTCCTGTACTTGAATTATAAACTCTACATACTTCATTTTCAATACCGAACTTGTCAAGCACTTACATTCAAACTGCCCAACTACTCATAGCTATTTCGGGAACTGGCCGACGGCATCTGGCCAATTCGCGAACTAGCCGACAGCCTCTGGCCGTTCCGCGAATTGGCCGGCCAATTCCCGAATTGGCCAATCAATTTAAAACGAAGTTGGCCACTTCGCGAATTGGCCGACGTCGGGCTTTGGCCGTAACATCTATAATAAATTTCACATTTTCAGAATATGTTGTATTTAAATATAAATTAGTTAAATTGCAGAAACATAATAAGACCGCAGAGTCGTTTGATATTATAATGTTCACAGAAAAATTAAACTATTTTAACAAATATATATATAGGATTTCAGTTTGAACACTTCATCTCTTTTATGACGTAAATGATCATCAAATTAACTGACACTCTAGTGTACTATTATTATCCATTATTTAAATGCACGAGTTATAAATATTTTGGATAGCGATATCAAGATTGGAACATCTTCAAAATTGGAAAAGAGCCAGTATTCTAATTTTTATTGTGAAGCAAGCATCAAAGTGAGAAATAGGCAGTAAAGGCGCTGTTAGGCTTATTTGGTTTTTTGGAAAATAAACATATTGTATATATTGGACGAGAAGTGTATTAGTTGAAGAGAAATTATGAGTAAAGTATTGTAGAGTTATCTAACTCGGAATGTATTAAAGTTCATTATTTGATATTCATCGTCTATCTGTTCATATAATACAAGTAAATCTACTATTTACATATCATCTTCTTACATTTATATATATTATCATTAATAAAATTGGTCAATTACATAAGGTTGCACGATAAAAGTCTTATGTAATATACGTTTGTAATAATGGAAGGGATTTTTTAACTGCACAGTAAAGAAATGTTTTGTACAGATTTCCTTCACTTTAAATAGTAGTATGTTACCAACAAATTGCAAAATAATTGGAATTGTAATTTTCCTATAATTTTAAATATTTCATTGTTTTATGTAATGTTAAGAACGACGTTAAGCAATGAATTCCCACAGTTGTTAATTATGAAAAATCTTCTCTAAAAATAATGTTACGCCAAGTTGGACCAGATTTTGGTGTTGCGGTATTAATTTTATTGTTAATGTTATCGCTGTTAATTTAACATGATTGTCAATAAAGCATGTTTGAGGAACATGTAAATGCTTACTCGAGAGAGCACAGTAGCAGACAAACCTATATTCCGAGTTCGAAAAACTGATTAATAAACTGTCAAACTACGCGGGAAATGTTTTCGAAAATCAGCTGTAGCAAAAGAAACTTTGTTGTTATAAATGTTTCATTAAATTTTCGAATCTCTATTCTTGGTTCTAAAGATAACGAACGCTCTTCCACTTAAGTACTAGCTCTCTGGAAGAGGAGCAACCTCGACTCATGAGAGGAGGTGGATCTGCTCCACTGTTCCCATCTTCCCTGGCGCCGGATCCGCAGTTTTTCCCCTACCTTAACTGCATAAAATATAGTCATTCATATAATCATTAGTATTATTAATGGTTTTCCTTTTCATAAAGTTGTGAGTTTGCATGTTACATCGACTTACATTGCCGTAATTCCCGTTTTGTAACAGTTTTTGTTTTTAACAACCATTTTTGCGGCACTCTCACGGCTAATCCATTGATCAGAGAAAAGAACTTTTATATAACACGAAGAAAAGTTTACTCTCTTTAATTCACATATTGTCGACTTTCACGCAAAATGCATAGTTTTGGAGTTATTTTGAAAAAACAGAGAAAAGTCCGTTTTTTACACGTTTTTTGCAAAAAAAAAAAAAAAAAAAAAAAAAAAAAAAAAAAAAAAAAAGTTTTTCCCTGAAAAATTTTTGTGGGAAAACCTTAGATCCTCATCCATATATTCAGCGACACAAAAAAACATAAGGGAACCAAATATCAAAACAACTTTCCTTTATATTTTACCAAATGACTGGACTATTATTTTTTAACTTCTTTGCGATATTAAATGGAATTAAATATGTTATTATTTAAAAAAAAAAAAAAAAAAAAAAACTTATTTTAAGTTTTTATAACAATACGCGCGCATGAATAATATCGGCATAGATATATAAAAAAAAATAGGGCTAATTTTAGTGAAATATTATTAGTATTCTATAGAAACGAAACTTCAAGTTTATAAGTTTGAATAATTTCCAAACAATCCAATAAATATAATCAAAATAACGATATTTATTTCTTTATAAAATAACGATATTTATTTATTTATGAAATGTTACTACATTTCTTTATTTATGAAATGCAACGATTCAAAAATTAATAATGATGTCCTTTCCTTCCTGCCTTTTCAGACAATCAAACAGATCAATTCTTGAAATATCATCACATAAATATTTAACAGCAATCGAGATAACTTCCTAATCTATTTTAATAATAGGAAGACGTTTATGTACAAATGAATTATTAATATTCCTTTAGGATGAAACCAATTCAATCAGCTGAATTAATTTGTGTTTGAATAATTAATATTTGCTAATACACAGTATAGAAAAACAATGGGATTTTTCAAATAAATGTATTTTATCGTGCGAGTCATATAAAAGCAAAGATAAATTCTTAAAAAAATATTTATTCCGGTCCTAAAGCTTCCTTGCCATTATTAAATCATGTTATAGGAATTTTTAAGAACAATAAAATTATATTAAATAAATATAATGCATTGTCACTCTGATGTTCTTATCAAGAATTTTTAAACAGAAATCTTACACATACTTATATATACAATATAATCATATTGTATACAATATATACAATATATACAATACATACAATATATACATTACAATATAAGTAATTTTACTTTAATATATTTTTTTTAAATGTCCAAATCTTAAAAATGGTAAAAAGGTATAATTATTTTGAACTTTTTAATTTTTGTTTCTGAAACTTACGACATAATTACATTAAATTAGTGATTTGTTATAAGAATTAAAAAATTCTTTAATAATTATTTAATTCAGATGCAATAAACATTATTTATGAAAATATGTTCATTAAAAAATACTCTTACTAATTACGATTATATTGAGGTTCAACTAATATTATAATTTTGAAAACAAAAAAGCTAGATAAAATAATTAATCTAGCTGAACTAGGGAAATCCTAGATGGTGTATAAAAGTGGGTCACAAATCTATACTTAAAAAAATCCGTTCTTTTATTTATTTATTTTTATTTATTTATTTATTTTTCCAAAACACGAAAATGTTTGCTTTGATTTATAATATTGCCAATATTTATGTAATTACTTTAAAAGATTTAAATTATATATTTTTATTAAGAATATTTTAAACTAACATAGAACTATTTTCACCAACCGAGAATAACTTTATAAAATATCAGTATACCATGACACGCTGCACAATATTTGCATGAAAAGTTATTAATTTTATGAGAAATACAATGAAAACTTTAGAAACTCTATAAAAGATTCATTTCAGAATATTCGTTTTGAAATTTTAAATAATATGATAATTACTGTGATTCTCTAGAAATCAAAAGATTTAGATGTTGCTCTGGAAATCAAATGATATAATTACATAAATGAATATACTATTCAGGAAATATTTGATATAAGTAAAATATTTACATGAACTGTTCAAAGTATCTAATAAATGCTTGACATTTATAGTGCAAATTTAATTAAATATAGAAATTTCATCATCATAAGAATTTGAATGATATTTTCAGAGAATATGCACAAAGCTAATTTTTTTAAAGGAATTGAAAAGTTTTAGTAATCTATTGAAAATTATTTATAATTACATTTAAGTATGCACATATACTTAAATGTAATTATAAATGCTTTCCAAATGTAATCCAATGCATTTTTTAAAATTGAAGTTTTTGTGTTTTAATCTTGTCATCACTAAGTATGTTCTATGAAAACTTTTGAATATTTTTTTGGTTTTGCATTTAAAACAGACACACAATAAAACTGATATAAAATAAAAAATGTAACTGACATAATATATATATATATATATGATTTTATATATATAATGACTAACTATGCATTTCAGCATTGAAAATTTCAATTTTGAACATTAAAAAAATTGAAAAAATTTGAAATTTATACATATTTTAGATAAGCATATTTCATCAGTGATACAAAAATTGACAGATATGCATTTAATATTTATGTTGAGAGATTAATTTTTTAATGCTTACTTTATTTCTTTTAAATACTTTTTAACATATTTTTGTTATAAATACTCGTTTTTACTAATGGAATTGTAACTGAACCTATTATGGTATATCAATGTAAAATATACTAATAATGTTTATGTACTTTGATAAAATCAATTATTTATTTAGTTATTTGAATATATATTCAAAATTAATTGTAAATATATACATCAGAGTTTGAAAACTTTTGGTAAAGGAGCATCGTTCACAGAATTTCGTAAACTGCTTTTGATAAAAATTTGTAATTCCATTCAATTAAATAAACTGCAGATTTCCGAACCTTAGATGTAAATAATGCATAATTAATAAATATTTGCAAAAAACATCGGATTTATGCGTAATAAAATTGTACAATTATGAAAGTAATAAGGAAAATAATTGCATTCTTAATTTACGTATTATTGATTGTAAATATTAGATAACAAATATTTGCAATTTATGTATTATTAGAAAATACAGGGTTACTTTTCAAATAATTTTTTTCAACGTCAACAAAGGATTTTCTTATCTTTAGTTTAAAGTAAAAGATGAATCTATCCGCATCATTTTAAAATATAACTGTGTTTTTTGTTAATAAAAGTAGTTTTTATAAAATTGAAAAATATTTCAAAATATAATATCCTGATAAATGTAGCAGATGGATATCAGATAGGAATTCTAAAACTATTTTAAGTATTTTCGTGATTTCGGCATAATTGATCTTTCCAGAAAATATTGGTGAATACATTCCATAGAATGGTAGTCATATAATTCATGTAAATTGTAAAAAGTACTGAAAATGCTATTCAATGATCTACTTGCATACATAAAAGGGTCATATATTTATCCCTTGTCAAATATTCATGCAAAGAATACTTTACAGCTAAAAATTTCAAGAAAGTGATAATATGTAGAATCTTATTCTATATACACTAATGGCCAAAAATATGGAAAAGTTGTTTTCAAATTTGAAGGATCATAACATTAAATTTTTCTTCTTAAAACCAGAAATTCTGCATATCATTGAAATATAATTTTGTCAAGAATATGCGCTACTGTTTTTTCATTTCTATATTTTTTATAAAATGTTATTTCCAAATAATCATAAAAAAGCAGCTAAATCAGGTGATGAGAATGTAAAATACTTTTCTTTGTCTTCAGTGCATATTAATGTTTTCAATAACAGGCATATTTCATGTTTTTCAAAGTGCCAATCAGACGTAAGGTAGGATTAAAAAAAAAAAAAACAAGAACGAAAAATCATGCGTCAAGCATAGATTATGTAACACTTTCCAACGCTTCCAAAATAATTTTACAAATCATTACCGTTTAATAAGCTGAAAGATAACATCTAAGTAAACAATTTGGAAAACGCATAACATATTTAAAAACGTAATTTCAGGAATTTCAAACATATACAATATTCGGAAAAATATCCGAATTCAGCCCTGTATAGGATCTATAGATTTGTATATATACTATATAGGATGCTAAATTTTAGTTTAGTTAGGAAACGCGTAGCACAGTTTAAAATTCTCCTTCTGGAGTTTCTGTCAATAAACGGAAATATGTTCGCGAACTTTTGTGCTGCCCTGTATAGGATCTACAGAATTTATACACACCACGTAACAGACAAAAAGCGAGTTAAAATTAAAATCGCGTTCAGTAACTTAAAATGCACTTCCAGGAATTATTGTTAACAGACAGTAGTGAATTCTTTTGTGTGTCCCTGTAAATGAACGATGACTGCTATACATACACTATTCTGTAGTAAGCCTCTTGTAATGCACCTTAGTAATATATATAAATTTCAATGCGTTTAAAATAGTGAAACATTATTTAAATAAACCGCAGACGATTTTTCTCCATAGACGTAATGTAACGGAATTCTTTTGACTGTCCCTGTAAAGTAACTATAAGTGCTATGCACACCCTATTCCATGTTAAGCTTCTTCTAATGCACCTTAATGATATATATAAATTTCAATGCGTTTAAAATAGTGAAACATTAATTAAATAAACCGCAAATGATTTTTCCGCATAGACAGCAATGTAACGGAATTCTTTTGAGTGTCCCTGTAAAAAAACTATAAGTGCTACACACTTCCGTTGAAATAGGGAACATGCTATAGATAACGACAATAACATATAAAAATTTCAGGGCAATCCGAGCATATTTACGGGAGTTAGAGCACGGACAGACGGTAGACGGTCATACGGCAGACAAACCGAAGTCATAAACACTTTTCAACTAGGTTGGAAAGTGTTAATGATGACATGTTTCGATACTGATAGGAAGACTTTTATAACTGTGCTTTATGATTGCTGTCAAGTTGCTTAAGTTCTATGTCTGATTTTAATTTTTTAACTAGAAATGCATAATAAATTCATGAAAACGTCATAAATAATTTATTAGTTACCCAGAAAGCAATGCATAATAGTATTATTAAGTGCAGAATTTTATTCTTATGAAGAAAGCTGAATTAAAATTAGAAGAAAATTATTCAAGAGATGTACAAGTCATGCAAAGACAATACTGATAAAACAGGAAAAAGTACAGGCTAGCCAGTGGTGGTAGAAGACTAAGGTTTCCGTGTTTAGGTGATTAAAAAAATCATTGTAATGTATGCAAAATGAAATGGGCACTGAAATGTGAAGTTGAATGAAATAAAGCTTTGTACAGAACGCCGTATATTGGCCTAAATGCTAGAATTCCATGAAAAAAAAAAAAAAAAAAAAAACTCCAAATAACATGGACCCAATATTTTTCTGTCATGCATTTTAATACAATAACATGCATTTTAACGCGTTTAAGTTTTTCAACATTTGTTTGATTGATAATTTTTTTTATGTGCAAAAGCAGCGGATTAAAAAATATATATATTGGTATTTTTTTTAAATTTATTTTTAATGTTTAATAAAAAATAAAGATAGAAAGAAATAAACCTTTAATGTAATGAGGACTTTCGAATTTTATCACACGTAAATTGCGATTATTGTATTTTTTCACGAAGGTGATACAATTGCTGATAAAACGAAAAATACTCTTTGATATTATTTAGCGATAGTAATTGATTTACATAAGTGATACTTATATAGTGAAGACATTTTGTTTCAAGATTTAAGCCAATCGTATATTAATATTTCTAATTTTACAATAAAACAACTTTTCCTTTTTTAAACTGCATTTTTATCGTAATTTATACGTTATACATAAATGATATTTTCAAAAAAATTTATATTACATATTTCATATAAAACTTGAAATGCATGCATAATGGGTGTATATTTATAAAACCTTAATTTGTGAATAAGCCGTCAAATAGTAGTGCCATATGAAAATTACTTAAGTATGTTTCAAATAGATGAAATCTAACGTCGCCAAAAATTATTATCGTATAATGTACTATAAATCTTATACATATTTTCAGCGCTTCGTATATATCAAATTAATTCATAAAATGTCTAATCGAATATTCGTGAATTATATTAATTTTTATTTCATGAATGGATGTTAAATGCGAATACTTTGTAATTACAGTTAGTTTTCACATTGCAAGTATGCTATAAAATAAAATTCAATATTCAATTTACTTATAGTGAATATTTCAATTAGATTTCAACAAGAGCTTTCAATAGATTAGCTCAATATCATGTGATTCATACTTTTCAAAGTATGACTAAAGTAGAATTTCTCTCTTTGAAAAGAATAAAATTCCGAAACCGAAAATAACCAAGTCCGAAAATGAAAGTAACTATATATATATATATCTGCAATCAAAATCGAAAAAGTAAAAAGTAACCCGATTAGAGATCAATCTCAGCTATCCTACGCAAAAATATAAAATAATTTAAAAATATTAAAATGTAACAAAAAAACCGCTCCCATTGGTTTAATATTAGAGTGCGAGGTTCTTCGTGTAACTGGAGCAGGCTCTTAAAAACCTATACTAGTCTCGCAATCTAATAATAAACTATTGCCAGCGTTGTTTTCAAATTTGTCGTTTGAATTTCAATATTGTTAAATGATTTTTTTCCGTTTTTCATAGGATAGCTGAAATCGTTCTCTAATCGGGTCGTTTTTTACTTTTTTGATTTTGATTGCATATTTTTTATGTATAAGATCAATTTCTGTTTGGGAACCAGTTCCCAAAATGTATGTTTAAATAAAAAAGCTGCAACAAAATGCCAAGTAATAAAAAATTACCCTGTTACTGATCGACCAATAAAAAGAAGAAAAACTCATTTAAAAATAATGAAATGTAAATGAGAAATTTGAGTAGAACACCATTATTCGTTTAATATTAGCTTGACAGTGTTTTCTCGTGATTAATGTAGGCTGAATGACGCTATAATTACATTTAATCATTGAAAATCACGCGTTATACGTGCAATGATAATACAAAGATTGATAAGGTAATTTTTTTTTATCAGGGCTCCCACTGGTCCCTTTTATTAAAACAAGTACTTTTTTAAGAAAAAAAATTGTGGTATGATTTTGCAACAATTGCAAGAAAAGCGGCATTCGACGCAAGTTTCAAAGAAATTTATAAAGCAGATTTTTCTTTAAAAAAAGTGGTGTTCAAAAAGCTGATGAAGTGAGAGTCTTGTTTCTTTTATGTATGTGTGTTTGAAAACATTCTTAAATTTAAATATTTCTTATTTGAGTATTTTTAATAAAATGATTTAACATTTTTTCTGCCCCACCAGTGGCTGAGAGGTTGTGCTCTCGAAGCTGGTAGACGGGAGGTGCTGGGTTCGATCCCAATCGCGCCCGTCGGCCTAATCGTTCGGAGTTTTCGTGGTTTTCTTCGAGCCGTGGATTTATCCATGCGTAAATACGGATTAGGTTCCCTTAGAAAGACCCCCACGAAGGGCACTCCCCCCGGGCCTATATCCCTAGTGTAGATAATTGGCCGTCAATAATCAACCCAACCCAACCCTTAACATTTTTTCTAGAAATCATTGCTCGATTTTAGGTATAGATATATTAATAGAAACAACAATAGACTCAAATCCGGAAAATAATATTCCATTCAAAATAAAATAACTAATAATACTTTATTAAATAGCGTGAAAAAATAAGTTTTCTAAATAGTAGAAAAACTACGATTATAAAAAAGTATTAAAGAGTTATTGTAAACAAAATTATCTACTCATTACAACAGTCTCAAAACCGATGTAATAATAAATTTTGTTTAAATCATTATTATTTTCAATCATAAATTTGAAAATATCTATGTAAAATGCATATGCATTATGGCTTATTTAGAGATTAAAAACAAAATGTTCACTATTAAAGAAATGGTAATAATATAAGAAAAAAATTAGTAAAGTATGTTATTTTCATGAATTTTGATGAAAAATATTTTCAGAACTGGAATATTTCTAATACATAAATGAAAAAACTGTAACATTATTTAACTCCTTTGAGGCACTTCTGTTTAAAAATAAAATATTCAAATTTGTTTATTATTTTATTTAAAATATAATATTACAAATATTAGGACATTAATTTTTAAAGTAATCAGTTGGATAGAAACTAAATTTTATTTCTGCCATTGAGCTATGTACTAATTAATGACAATTATTTATTACTAATTAATATGTTAGTTTAACAATTTATGCATATACAAAAAAACTGGAGCTATGTGTTATTGTGAGCTGTTTTAAGTATGATAAACGGTAATTATCGACTAATAATTATTCAAAATAAAGAATATCGATACGGGAGCATATCAAATGACATGACACGAGTACTTTTCTAATTCTTATATATCGATTATCAATTACGGTGTATAATGGCATTTAATTGAGTATTACTGGAGTAAGAGGGATTATATAAATTTTGTTTTAATCTTAAATTTTTAATAACATTCATTTTATATTATTAATCTATGTCTATCGATGCTGGGACTCTTCTTTTTTTAATATATCATATTTTATTTTAATTATTATATTAAAATAGTAGGACAGTATTACCGAAACTATGCATTTAGATCGAAACTGCAATTTATCTATGCTGTTAAACTGAATAACAATTAAAAATAGAATTATGAGTAATTAACATGTTATTTTAAAAATGTAATAAATGTTCATAAATTACAGCTACGTATTTTTGTTTCCAGTTTAAAATTTTGGTAGGCGATGATTATCGATATGTAATTAAGTTAAATAAAGAATATGAATGCGCGAAGATAATAAATGACATATCACAAGTACTTAGCTAATTTCATATATCGTATTATATTGACAGAGCATACTCATGTTTAATTGAGCATTATTGAAATTAATGTTGTTTTGTGGCATTACTTTGAATGATATTGGTTTAATATCAATAAATTATGTGTATCTTTAAAAAATCTATGTAGATAAATGTAATTAGTCACAAATTTCTACAAATTTGTGATTTAAAGTATGTGAAGTTGTATTAAAACTATACTGGTATGTTTTCTATTTTACTGTTTTAAATTGTGATGGATGATTGATGTCATTGGTATACTAAATCAATTATTTATAGTTTTAGCGTGATAAAATATAAAGTGTCCAAATGAGTTTGGTAAACAAACTATTTATTTCTACGTTTTGCTTCCTACAGTTATTTATTTACGTGCAGTTGCAAACATCTTTTTATTCCAAATCCAAACCCACTGTATCTAAAATTAAACGTGAAATTGTTGAATTAGTTTACCTAAAAGATGCATGCTCACGATGATAATATCTCTTAGTGTTTCATTTTTGTCCAGTTGAACTGGCTCTGTGTTACGTTCTTTAGCTAACTTCTTTTACCCCGTAACAAATCCGTGTTCATCTTAAAAATTTAATAACATTTTAAAACAATCAAATTTTCTAAAATTAGCAATTCAAAAAATAATGACCAATTTTTGAAGCTCTGAAACATTTATTACATATATATTCAAAAACATTATAACTATTGTTTCTAAAATCATGAAAATGTAACATTATAATATTTTCTATTTCAATCAGTTTATTAGACTTTAATTGAAGTACACTAACGGAAACATAGTTTTAAACATGTTAATACAGTGAGGGATTTTCTCAAAAATGTTTCAACCGTCTTCGGTGTTCACTAATTTCAAAATTAGTAGTGCAAAATTCAATATAGTATCATACGTCACCTAATAAAAATATTCAATAGCAGACGACATCCATTTTCGGTAGATTTCGTATCAAATACTACCTAATACGTTCATCTCTGAGTTGGAATTTCTGAAAAAAAAATGCAGATATACACCGATTATGAGTCCTATAACCCGAAATCACCCTCAGTTTAAAACTTTATCTATCTATCTATCTATTTATCTCTATCACATTTTTATGGACACGATAACTTTATTATTTCTGCACAAATTTCTTCCAAACTGATGCATAAAATCTCGGTCAAGTTTTTTAATGGGCAAAATCGGACCAAGTTGGAAAATAGGTGGGGGGAGGGGGGGAGCTTTACGTGAAAACAGAAAAAAATGCATAACTTCTTAATTATGATACAGATTCAGATTTAACAAAGTAGGAGAGCCTACCTTATGGCTTGAGCCCTTCAAGCCCCGCAAGGCAAGTTTATTAAAATATATATATATACAAATGAGGCCTAGGCCATAAGTTGTAATACATTGTCTCTTTTTTTAATATTGTACATAAATTGGATGGAAAAATTTGTATAGTCCAGGTAAGATCCCGCTAATCCTCTGGGTCCACATACGGGAGAGTGCTCTGAAAAATGTACTCATTGTCCTCTATCAAATAAGTTTAAAGTTAAAGTTATTATTACTTCTAGGAAAAGAGCCAAAAATTTATGTATGACAGTTTTTTGATATCATTAAAAATGTCCTCAAGAGGGGATAGGGGTTTAAGAAGAAAAAAAATCATAACTTCGTGAATTCATAAGATATCAAATCCGCTTACATTTATTATAAATCTTCTTAACATTATCTACAACTTTTATATTCACAAGTGTTTTATAGGACCAACTCTGACAACAAACAATAAATAAATTAAAAAAAATCCCTGCTTGTTCCGCCAACAGGCACATGTATATTCCGAAGTGGGCGGCCCCAACTGCTGCATCATGGCAAAATGTATTTTTTCTGCAATTTCCAATAAACAGGCGCCTTATGGTCTGCGTCTTCAAAATCAACATGTGAATGTAGGCCGAGCCGACAGGGATTTTTTTATTTCAGTTTGTTAGCAATGAATGTGCATACTTATTAAATTTGGAATACTCTCACTGACTTAGAAACGATCATGAACTATTAAATGTTTTATTAAAATTTTATATTTTATATCATTTCTCGAAATCAAGTAGTATTCAGTTAATTTCAGAGTACAGTCTAACTAATGCTGAATTACAGTATATTTTTAAATGTTTAAACAGCAGCAAAAACCTATGTCATTTCGTTTATTAAATCTTTTCAATAATTTGAATATAAATTGCTTATAATTGTAAATAAAGATATTGTTTATAATTATCATTACTTCGAAAGACTATTAAATAAAATTATTAATAATTATTTTCGATTTAAAATTTGCTTAAAATTATTTCTGTAAATTTCTCTCATGTACTTATATTTTCATTATTAAAAAAAGTAAATTGTTGCTTACCATTTAATTTATGTCTGAGGGAAAAAGAATTATTGATATATTCTTCTTTATTTTTGTAATCGCTAGAATACAAAAACTAAATGAGGACGATACTTTCAAGTACTTTAAAATAATTTTGATTAATCTTTATACTTTAAAACTATTTAATTTTTTAATTAATCTTTATGCATTCCATTAATTTAAAATATAATTAATGAGTATTTGCACTTACAAATCTGTAAAAATATTAGAAATATAAACATACACGTATCTTTAATTAATAATCTATTAAAATTATTTTCTTTTTGTACAAATTAAGAATATTTGAATTAATCTAATACTAAAAAGAAAATTTGATGCACTAAATTAGGAAAGTAAGATAATTCGTGAATACAAACATACGCCCATTGAAAGGCTTTGCTTCCATAACAAATAAATCCTAATTTTTCCATAATCCCTTTAAATAACATTATAGCTATATGAAAATACCATATTACTCATTATGTGTTCTCAATTGAAGAAGAGTGATATATTTAAAAGAAAAAAATAATCAGTGTGTAGAGAAAATATTTTTGCTAACAAAAAGTTCAAGAGGATTTAGTTAACGCCCGTGAAGGGGTATGCTAAATTTAAGTTAATTTTAATACCCAAATGTCAACCAAAAGTGGCACCAAAATTTTGACTTAAAATTTTGCTTTTATCATGTATGTGTTATTATTTTTAAATAAATTTCTTCTTAAATTCTGGGACGATTCAATCATTTGAACATTTTCAAAACAGAAGTACTTTGCTTTGAACAGGTTAAACGAATTTCTGGAATACAAATTCTCAATTGTATTTAATCATAATTGTATTATTATTGTCAATTTAATTGTAAATTACTTAAGACTAATTTTTATTGCCGTTCATATGCATACGATATTCAATATAATTTTATGTTTGTTTATAATTTTCTTAAAATTCAAATAACATATAAATGAAAAAAAAACGACTAATATTCTCTCTTGATTTCTTGTACGTAGAATTTGCACATAAGCTCTTAGTCTTAACTTAGATACCTGAAAAATATTCATAAACATAATACTTCCGCCCTACCGTAATTTTCAATGTTAGTGAGAAAGCACAGTGAAATATACTTTTACTATTAATGGTTTAGAAATTCAATTTTAGCATATACTCGAACTTCTGTTTTTGATATATTGATAAATGGAATTGTAAATAGATCTTCTAACTGCAGTAGATATTTTTTTCTTTTCTGGGAGATTTTAGTGATTAATAACTGGTTGTTTATGATTTTGATAAACAACATTTTATTGTTTAATATGTTAATAAACACGTATATCTATAACATCACACTGCACGATTTTTTTCTTTTGAAGTGTGTTTTTTTTATTCATGTTTAGGGTTATATACCAGAAATTTTAAAGTGTATTTTTATTTTTATTTAATAGCAAAATTTAGTAAACATATAACATCAATATTTATATTTAAATATAGTGGTTTCATTCAACTTAATTTATTTATTAAATGAGAATTTACTTATTAAATTTGCAGCCATAATGTTAAGATATTCTGAATAAATTTTATCAAGTTGATTACAATGTTAATCCATGGAAATTTGAAGAATTAATGCTGTACAAAGCCGAATTCTAAAGGAATAGCAGAAGTTTAATTTTCTTTCTTGGTGAATCATAATGCTCAATACTAGAATTTTGAAAAGGGTTTTCTATTTCAATGGCCTTAAAAATTTGTATTATGAAATTTGTCTTGGATTTCGTTGGTTCACACAGCTTTAGTAAGAAGAAAAAACCAAGGCCCGTGTGAAGTACACGGGAATTATAGGATCAGTTACAACAAAAATAGCATCAATATAAATTATTTTGTAGCATACAATATTAAAGTGTAATAATTCTTCATCTTAAGAAAAAATATATAATTAAGAAATGGTCGAGAATAACAATTAAGTAATTTTAGCTCTAGCAACTAACATATTAACGTATTTATATATATTAATTATTTAAAGCATGAAGAACAATTATAATAAATTTTACTTCATTTGTATTGATTAAGTATGATGATAGTAAAATTACTTAAATAAGTTATTACATTAGCCTCCTGTAACAAAATGCAATGTTTTTCTCTAAAAAGTAAGATTTCACAAAATTAATAATTGAATCTCCTATCACCTCTTCTTATAACATCTTTTAAATTTTTAAACAAAAAAAATATTAAACGAATAATTATTTCAAAAATGTTTTACATAAATATCTACAAATTTTTTTCGCTAAAATGTTAGTTAAAATAACATTAAAAAAAAAAAAAAAAAAAAAAAAAAAAAAAAAAAAAAAATATATATAACATGATATTTTAGGAATGTTTCTAAAATATAATTTAAAGCAGAAATGATTGAGTGATTGAGTTATACAAGTTATTTCAAATTCAAATGCATAAACACCATTAACATTGAAGAACAATATATGGCATTATTTTTAACTATCATAACCATTAAAATATACAAAACCATACATTTTCATTCAAACCCCTTTATACATGTCGTAGGTTGGATAAAAGCCAAAGAGCAAATGTCATTTTGTCATGTTCATGAGTAGCATGTCATTTTTAACAATCAAAATTGATAATACACATTTCTCTTTCGCCGTAGTAGCAACGAATTTAAATATATTATTTTTTGTTGGCCGTTCAAGAATCTGTTACTACTTTTTAAATTTCTATCAAAATATTTTAACTCTTTAAAGAGCGGTGAGATATTTTTATAACAGATATTCACTATATCATAAGGACATAAATATATAATTATTATTTTAACCCTTAATTGCATAGTGATGTAAATTTCCATCAATTTTTATTTAACTTTTAATAAATAAATCAACTTCTTTGCCACCACTATATTTATATAGAAATATTAATGCAGTAAATTTCCCGTGAAGTATGTTGCAGAAAAAGTTAAAAATCTACCTTAAAATTTCTGGTGTCTAATATTTAATATATGTATAAAAAACACAATTGTAATAGAAAAACTCATGTAAAGAAGGGTTAACTAAATTTTCATCAAGATTTATTGCAGATTTTTTAAACAATTTTATTTATAAAATTCTTTCAAAAATAAGCAAATTGTATTTTAATTCTCTCTATTTTGAAATATTCTATACTAGCTGTTACCCGTGACGTTGTTCACGCAACATTAAAAGGAGAATACATACATTAATTAAGCAAAATATTTCACTCCTGATAATTAAAAAAGTTAGTAATTAACTAACTATTTATCACATTTCATAGGAGAAAATACGGTATTTTTTGTTTTAGGGACCTTGACATAACTCAGTCCTAAAAAAGTGAAATTCTGTGCCAAATAATCGTGAAAATGAAATTGCAACCAATGCAAAAAGGAGAGCCAAATAAAATCATGGAAATAGACGAATTAGGTAAAAACAAATGTCAATTTTACCTGATAAACAATTTTACTTTTAATGCCTTTGTGAAACGTTTTAACAGCCATCCTTCACAAAAACATTAATTGGAAAAAGTATATGCTTTTTCTTTAAATTCAATTCTGCCTCCTTGGTTTAATGTGTAGCTGAAACAAATTTTATTTTCTAAATGACAGTATGTTGACAGGCAATTTTTGTTCTCCAGAGTAAATTGATTCACGAAGTTTGAATATGTGAAAATGTATTTTTATTTTTCGGATAATTTACTGAAATCAAGATTTTGTTTTCACCATCTATTCAAAGTGAAAATTCTGTTTTTCAGTTTTAATGAGAAAATGGTGTAAAAAATATACTGATCTGTTTTATTTCTCCTTTTTTATACACAAATATGGAGTAATTTACTTTCCATTTTTAGGAAAACTTCATTAAAATTTACAAAAAAAAAAAAAAAAAAAAAAAAAAAAAAAAAAAAAAAAAAAAACTTGGCATTTAATTTAATTTTTCAAAGTCTGAGAGTTTGTGTGACATCCTCGGATAACCAGTATTAAGTAAACAGCGTTGTGTTCGATAGTCTAGGAGTAGTTGCAAAATACAAACACATGGTTAGATTTTAATATAATAGATTCGTGTTCATTCTCCTTTTCTTAAAATTATGATGTGATTTTTAGCAGAAAACTCTCATCTTTTTATAACGGATACTCATGCTTAATAATCAGTATAGATAAAAAAACATTTAAATTTTCCGTTATAAATATGGCGTGAAACTCATCTACTTTCTATACTTACTGATCCTTGTATTATTAATGTAAGGAATTGATTCACACTCATTTTAAAACATATTGGAAAATTCCTGTTTTGTTTCAAATATGACGTCTCTTTTTCCCCAGAGAAATCCCTTTTTAATGACATAATTCTTGTTAATTTTCTTTTCCAGGCAATTAAATTCAATACTGGCATAAGGGAAATTATGTTATTTTAACGAAATAATATTAAATCTTTAGATTTTATGAACAAAAATGGAACTATTAACATTCGTCATTTTTTTTTAGGTAATCGAGTTATTTCTTTTAGTTTTAAGAATGAAAATAAATATTTCTCGCTATCCATGACATCATTTTTGACATGGATAATTTTGCGGAGCATATTATTGACATTTGCTAACCATTTTCTTTTCAAATTTCTTTTTACTTTTTTAAAATTTAAATAAAAAATACAGTATAGTTATATTAGACGTGCGCAGACGGTAAAAGGCCAAGTATTGTTACCATACAAAAGAAAAAAAAAAGAAAAAAAGTAAAGAAAAAACCCAAGATCATTTTATTTCACCATCAAAGCATATTCGCCTATTTTCTATGGTTACGCATATTGAAACCTTGTATTATTATCAAAAACTAAAAAAAGTATGTTTTATTTCTAATAATATTATTTAATCTTCTTTTTGATTTTTTTATTTCATTTTCATTTTTCATGTGAAAATTTTTCAATTGAAAATAAACTGTCGAGTAAAAATTATTATTCCGGGTTTTGATTTAGTTTTTGGCAACGATAAAGTATTAGCAACGGTAAAGTAAATTTAACCATTTTAAAATATTATACGAAAAAATGTCCATTTATTCTCTATGAAAATAACGAAATTTTGAATTATTAAGAAAAATATTTGAATAAAATAAACAAAAACCAGCCTATATTCATTCGAGGGCTATAATCAACCTATATGCAAAGATACAGGATTATTAAATGCTCCATTTTGACTCTGGCTTCAGTCTAACATTTGCACACAATCAGATTTATAATATTATTAGGATTTGAAAATTCTGGTGTGGACTCATTATTAAAAGAAACACAATTATTTCCATGTGAAAGGTATACATGAAGTGAAACACCGGAAGATTATACTTCTACCACAATTTTTAAAAGGAATTTCCATTTTATTTAATAGAGGAAAAATAATATAAATTCTGTGATTATTACGGAAATATTTTCAATGTGAGGACAATGTATTAGGCAAAGATTTTCTATGTAAAATAGTGTTGTCGTGTATCTTAGAAATTCTAAGGCATATACACACCTTCAGGGTTCGTACGCTTTTACCATATTTTACGTAGATTTCGTAAGAAATACTACCTATTACATTCTCCCCTAAGTTGAAATTAAAAAAAAAAAATGTGCAGATCTACGCCGATCATGACTCCCAGAACCCAAAACCACCCCCCAGTTCAAAACTTTATATATATACATATCTATCTATCTATCTATTTATCTATGTCACTTTTTTATGGACACGATAACTCCAATATTTCTGCAGAAATCTCTTCCAAACTAATACATAAAATCAAGGGGCATAAAGTCTCGGTCAAGTTCGTTAAAGGGCAAAATCGAAGGAAGGGGGCGGAATTGGGGGGAGCTTTTTGTGAAAAGAGAAAAAATCCCATAATTTCTTAATTATGATACACATCGAATCTATTCAAAGTTATTATTACTTCTAGGAAAAGGGCCGAAAAATTATGTATGACAAATATTTGATATTATTAAAAATGGCCCCAAGGGCGGAAGGGGAGTTTTAGAAGAAAAAAATTCATAACTTCGTCAATTCAGAAGATATCAAATCCGCTTAAATTTATTATAAATCCTCTTAATATTATTTAAAACTTCTATATTGACAAGCTTTTTATAGGACCAACCCTTATAGCAAAAAAAATAAAAGAAAAAAAAAGAAAACAATCCCTGCCGGCTCCGCCCGGAAACAAGTTAGGTTTCGAAGTGGGCGTTTCCAATATGCCGCATCAGGGCAAAAAGTCCTTTTCTTCCGCAATTCCCAACAAACAGGCGTCTTCGAAATCTACCTGTGCCTGTTATCCGAGTCGTCAGGGATTTTTTTATTGGAATTTTTCTATTTAATATTGAAATAACAGAAAATGCTGACGTCTCATTTAATTGCATGATTTGTAATACTTTTCTGCATTTAAATAAAGAGAAAAATCATGTAAAAAAATGGTTAAAGAGTACCAACCCTGACCTTGCAAGAAATGTGCATATTCAGTGTCAGCTAATAAATGAGGACAAAAAGAAAACAAATTACAAAAATTGGTGTATATAAAATACATCATTTCGATATTATATAAAAATATCGAATAATTCAAGACACATTTTTAATTTAAAGACTAAGGTGTAATTTGTACCTGTGAGAGCACATATTTGACCACTCAAAGAGTTTAATTTTTTTTTTCTTTTAAAATAGAAGCTAATATAGAAGATTTTTTTTTCTAATACTTTCGCTACATCTTCCTGTCTTATTCCAGTATTTACTGTTTTTATAATATAATTTGCTTTTTAACGCTGTTCTTTGCTATTTTAAAACAAGAAATCGAGCATTTTAAATGTAATTTGAATAGAGACAGCTATTTGTTTCATCATTGTATAGATAAAGAAAATCAGCAATAATAAATTTTTTAACTCTACATTTTTTTGAAATGGTTGTGGAAATAAACAAAAAAGTAGATTGGTTGTGAATATAAATGACGAATTTATTATTTTTGCCATTGCACAAGTGCAGGATATATTAATCAATAACAATCAAATCTAAAAATTAATTTTACTTTTTCAGGTAATTAACAGTTTAAAGCTAGAAAAATTACTAAATAAAAAAAATGTATTTAAAAATGTGAAGTGTATTTTTTTTCCATACAAAATTGTATTATTACGAATACATTGTATGCTGTAATGTAAATTACGATAAGAATATAAAAATGAAGTTTTCTATAACTATAAATTTAATCTGTTACTACAATAATTTGCATAATATGTATTTCAAAGGAAGTAGTTTTTGTTTCTAAGCTAAGAAACTTGATTGTTATTTATTTTTTTAATGTTTTTGGTATAATTATGTAATTTCAAGACGGTTTGAAATATTTTTGGAGTTTTGAATAAATAGAAAACTGAAGTTTTGAAACATATATGGTGCAGTTTAAAATAATATAAATATCAAATAAGCATTTCACTGTAAAAATAATTCTAAAACAGGTAAATAAATAAATAAATAAATGTAAGGCTAATATAAACTCTTAAACAGAGGGTATGTTGTGATATTTAAAACGATTTCGATTTCTATACTGCACTTAAATTTAAATTCTATATAAACGCTAAATACCACATAACGTCTGATATTGGTGATTATTTATCTTACGTTTACCTACAGTTAATGATTGTCATACGAATAATGAAGAATGCATCTATAATCTTACACATTTTTCTAAAAAATATAAAATGCAGATTTATCACGGTAAAGGCACTAAAATGTTATTTAAAGGTGAAAGTTAGTATTTCTTAATGGTTTATTTTTCTTCGGGATTACTGTATTATTGGGGGGGGGGAGGAGGCTCGAAAGCCAAAGCACCGCGACCAGAGGTCTATTGTACTATCCCCCCAGGTCTCCTAATTTTTAACCAATTCTAGATGAGAGACCTGCATCTGGATTGGCACCCCCAGAGGTAGCGCTTATACAGATCTGCCACGAACAGATTTAACGTGCACCAGCTCCCATTAACGTACACGGTCCCACAGCAGAGGCAGACGAGAGAGGATAGACGATGCACCCTCCCAAGCATTGACCGTGGTCGATGCTGCTTGGCTTTCGGCGATTTTCTTCGGGATGCAATCATATTTTAACGAGAATTATTTCTGTTTTCTCAATTTTATGTATTATAAGTAATTGACTTTTCTTGTAAATATTCCATTTTGTATAAAAATAACGTATCTTAAAGGACACGTGCAAAATCAAAGTTATTTTTAAAAGGAATTACACAGAAAAAACAATTCTATAGCCAGGATTATTTCTTAATGCAAAAACTTTAATGAAACGTAAATGTCACATTAATTATAACACTTACAAAAACAATCAGGGATTTTTCTTTATTATTATATTTGAATCTATTAATTAATGTTTTTAAAATTTATTTAATTAAAAAGATCTCTATAAACTCTTAATTATATAGTATTAGCCCTGAAAGATGTTTAAAAACAAAATTCTAATAAAAACTCGGAAGATATATTTAAAAAAAAATCAATCACAACATTATTTTGCAATTAAAAATTATGTTTGTTTTGGAAGTGAAAACAATGAAAATTATTTCGACTGTACATACACATTTCAAAACACACAATTCACATTTTCTCTTTTCAAATCATAATTTAGAAAGACAAAATATTGTTTTTCAAAAAGCAATATTAACATTTAAACCCTTTTTTACAGATTTTTTTAATTATTGTTGGCGGTGAAAAGTTGTTAAAATATTGTTAAAGTATTTTAATTAATGTACATCCAAATACAATTTTCATATCTGGGTGTTATTTCTGGCTCATTATCCAATTTTTTATGGAAATTATTTGGCGTACAAACGATATAAAAAATAGTGTCACATGTATTAAGAAGTCTTCACATAAGTCTACACACATTATTTTCATTACTCAAAATTTGCATAATTTTATTTAGATGATATTATTAATTAATTTTTTATGGCATAAAATACAGCTGAATATATTTGCAATATAAAACTTGTAGCTTACTTGTCATAGTTTTTTTTTCGTTAGGTTCATGAATCTTTTAAATACTTGGAACAATGGAACAATGTAGTGAGTATCATGGAATACTTAGTTGCAGTCAACTGAACTTCCAGGTTAGAGGTAATTTGACTTGCGAGGCAAAAATGAGCCGTGAAAAATTTAAGAGTAAAAAAAAAAAAAAAATAATTAATTTTTAAATGTAATAAAGAATTAAAAGAGTATAACGATAATAGTTAAGAAAAAATAAAAATAAAGAAAAATTCCATTAGACCCAAAAAAATGACAGACGAAACCTACCGAGGGTCGAACCCATCTCATAAAAAGAAAAAAAATACTCTTTACAGTGACTATACATTTAGTTTAAGTTTAGATAAGTAATAACATTATAAGAAGAGGTTAAAGGAGGTTTATTTTTTTAAATTATAAATTATAGTTATTGAGAATATTATAACAATAAAATATTATAATTTTGGTGGTTTAAACATTAACCCTCTCGTTATCGATTTTCTTTTTGAATTAGCAGAATTAAAAAGCTATTAAAAATTGCGACAAAAAAATGTATTAATGTCCTAAATGAAGCCTGAATATTTCAAAGGCATCACTCAAAATAAAATTTAGTCAAAAGCTTTTTCTAAAACATTTTGTTTTATCAAACATTTCTAAACGTTTCTAAAACATTTTGTTCAATTTAATATCCTCATATGAGGGTCAGGGGAACGAGGGGATTAAGGAAAATTGTTGAAGGGACATGGTGATTTAAATGTATTATTTTTAAAAATCAATGACGCAATGTTCTTTCTGAAACCAAAATTAATAATAATTTAATAACTATTGTAATAAATAATACAATTCATTAGAAAATGTACAGTAACCCAAAATTATAGATTAATCAAAATTAAAGCGACAAGACATATTATGTAACGTTATCTATTAATTATGGATTTCGGTGAAATTAAAATATGAATTATTGTGTAAAATTAATTTTGAATGACTCCTTGAATGTAAAGTGTATGTCTCAAGTGCGGATCATCTATCAGGAAAATTAACCATTCATTATTTGATCATTAATTTTATTCATAAAATCTAGTAATAGAGTTGCTAAAATTATTTACTTTAGGTAGTTTCAAAACATTGAAGGTTGTATACTGATACATTTTAACGTAATATGTAAGTATGAGTTCTGTGAAAATCTATGATTTACGATAATGGCATATATTGAGTGTAAGAACTTTTAAATTTAAATAGTTCAATAATACATACTAACTTTTCTTTTTAAAATACAATATTAAAATGATTGAGAAATAAAGACAAACATATATATATTTTTTTTATATAAAGATGAAACTATATACTATATCAGCTGTTATCTTATATATATATATATATATATATAAGATTTCTAAGAGTGAACAGAAAGAGAATTTTGTGAAATAACAGCAGCTTTAAGTATTTATAGGGAATTAAAAAGTCCATTCTAAACTCTCAATGCATTTTTGAGAATATTTAGTAGTTCCAACAATGATTTGAGGGATAGCCGCATACAGAAATAAATTATTAAATTAAGGAACAAACACAGAACATCATAAGTACACATTTATGTTCAATTTAAATCACATTATGGAAATAATATGATACATTGTAGGGTATTTTATTTAAACATATAATACATGTATTACATACAGGATGATTGAAGCATCCTTAAACAAATTTCAAAGTGTGTCAGTGTACCAGCAATTTTTGCATAGGAAGCAGGGACCTAACTCGTTTATTTAGTTGGAAATACAAGGTGTCGTTCTCCAAACTGAACCCATACTTTTTATTCGCAGATTTAACAAAAAAATAATTATTTTAGCGAAATGTGTTGCTTACTTGCCTTTTTGGAAGAACTGAAATGATTACTAGAGAAGTGACATGCATAACCACGATCTACGTCAAAATAGCTTCAGACTAACCGCTTTTTATTTCTAATATATTTAACCTTTCATATTGTCTCACGGAACGAAATACTGTAGAATACACTACCAGCGATTTTTCTGTTAGTCGTACATTTCACACAAAGCATAGTAAATATGTAAAATAAATGTCGTTAAACAACCTTTATTTTGGAAAACCATATAAGCAATATATATATATATATATATATATATATATATATATTTAATAATGAGAGATACCCAGAAGTTTTGATTATATAAAAGGTTTAAGATCCTTGTTTTGCATATGAAAATTGTTTGTTGAATAGTGCTTTACCAGTGCGTAACTCTCTAATTCCCAAGGTAGAATAACTTTCTAGAAATTCCGTAATTCCGGAAATTCTGCATTTGTACCAGAAAATTTCAATAATAAATTTAGCTTTATTTAATGACGGAATGTTTGTTATTAAATGAAGCAAATATTTCTATTTGAAATTTCTGGAATGAATATGGGACATCTGAATTAAAAAATCTACTTAATTGGAAATAGTGATGGTAGCATATATGCTACCATGGGTATTAGTGGGTTAAAGTGTTTCTAAATACTTTTAAATCATCTGTAATAGGAAATATTTAACAATACATAGAAAAATTGGCAATAATTTATCAATTAGTGTTGAATCGACATAAAATAAATTTTATAAATGTCAAAATATAGAGCTAGAATGAAATATCTTTTTAATTCAATTTCTTTTCTTTTGCACAGTGTATCTATTACAAATTATGTATTGAAAAGATACACACAACAGTACCCTAATTAATCTTTACATATTTTAGTCATAGTACAAAAGATGAGCTACTCTAAGAGGAAGTTGATCCACAATTGCATTTTACTGTTATTTAAATATCCATTAATCTAAAGCTTTTATTGGCTATTGAGATTTAATGAATCATCAAAATTATTGTAATAAGAATGCTAATTAAATAGGCTAGGTGATTTTAAACTCTGAATATATTTTAATAAATATGTAATAAATAAGAATATAGCTTCAATTTTATCATATTGTGTAAGTACTCTGATGCACTTTACACAGATATTTATGTATTATATACATAAATATAAAACAAAAATTAGACTGCAAGAAAATTTTGAAATAAGTATAATTAATGATGATTAATTTATTTTCAGCCACCATAAATATAATACAAATGTTAAAATATAGAGCTAGCAGCAAAGCTCTGTTTTCATTCGTTAATTTTATTTTTTGCTCAGTGCTAAGCGTATCTATTTCAATTTAGATTTGAAATATCAAACATTAAAAATAAATATCGTATTTAATTGTTGTGTGGTTTTGCAGACATCTTACAAAGGTGTTATTCTAATACAAACGACAAATACATTTCACAATCATTTCAATATTGATGAATATACGGTACGAAAAGTTTAAATGACTATTAAATATTTAAATTACTCTTGAAAATAATTCGAGCATGGACGAAAATTAAATATGGTAGGTGGTTTTCAATTCTGGATGCATTTCAGAGTATGATGATTATTAATAGTTGTATTCATGATTTGAGAGGATATCATATTCATTTATTTTATAACAATAAAATAATAAATAAAGCTATATTCACAGGACTACGGAGATAGGCAAACATTTTCCTCTTTGATCTCTTTATAAATATATGCTATTATATTTCGCTTTTATAAAACGCAAAAATATCCGAAAATACATATATACGGTGAAACTCTAAAAAAAGCTTAAAATAAACCGGTTTATGAATTCAACGAAATCTTATTCTCTTCTTGGAACTTATATTTCACTCCCATCTTTATTTCCCCTATTGTAAACTTGCAGACATTGTCCGTTATGTTGGTCGGCTTCTCCAAACTAACCTTTAATCACACGATATATATACAGAGATGCCAAGTTCCCACTAATCTGCCGCAATATGTGGTTTCATCTGACCCAGTTTAACAACGCTTCAAGCCAGAAAAAATATTAGATGAATCTTTATTTATTTAACTTCAGGTTTATACGTGGAAATTATTTAATTTCATTTCTTAAAAAAAAAATTCTGGTGCGAAAGTGTTAGACCTGGGTCAGATTAACCCACATATTACGGAATATTAATGAGAGCTTGGCATCTATATATATAGGAGGATTTTATCTTGTGTTTTAAAGCAATATAGTCATTTACTCGGAATGTCATTTTGTATTGCTGAAATCTGTACGAAGTTATGCTACTAAGCCACTGCGCTATTATAATGTCTAATGTATCAGATTAAACAATTGCTGTTAAGAACAAGCCCTTTCGGTTAACCATTTACTGTAGAATTTGGTAAAGAACGATAGATAGAACTATATGCAATATACTAAATCCATCCCTGTAATATTAACAATGGAAGTCTCATTAAAATCCATCCACTAGAACTTTGTTAAAAGGTTAATTTTTAATCATCTGATTATAGAACTCCCCCGCACCTTATAATGTATAACTAAGCAATTTACAACGATATGTATTACATACTAAAATCTTCCCTGAAACATTATCTAACTTAAAGTGCAGGTTCCATCGAAATCCATTCTACAGATTCTATTAAAAAAGCTAATGTTTCATGATCAGTTTTACCCGATTATAGCACTTTAATCCCATAATTCTATAATTAAACAACACTAAAACCTTCCCTGAATAATTATCTCACTGACAGCGCAAATTCCATCGAAATCCATTCAGCAGATTAGAGAAAGAGGTGTAATTCTTCATAATTCTGTTCACTTGATTATAGAAGTATTCCTTATATGTCTGCATGTAAGTAGCGCAGAACTATGTGTTACGTATTAAAACCTTCCCCAACTTTATCTAACAATTATTGCAAGTCCCATCAAAATCCATCCAACAGAACTCAAGCTATAAGCGGCCGCAATAAAATTTCCATTTCCATTTTCTATATATAGTAGAAGACATTCAAGTTCTTTAAATTTGTCCACTGTATAACTTAAATTGTATACATAAGATAAAGTTTATATAACTACATAGTTGCATTCTAATACTAATATTTTTCATTATTATAAAAAGTTAAAATAGTATGTTGTCATTTACTGTAAAAGCACTTATTTTCGCGAGCCGTAATTTTCGCGAAAATGAAGATATCGGTGACTTCGCGAGCTGAAAATTTCGCGAATTTTATATGAACAGAACTGAAAGTGGAAAAATCACGAAACTGCCTAAATATAACCCCTTTTGCATAAGACATTTTAAGAAATTTGACAAACGCAAATTTTGTGCCTACATCTGAATATACATTGGAAGAACGTGGTTCAAACCAAGTGTCCATAATCAGCAGGGAAGATAAAAGAGAGATGACTCTTTCGTTAGCATGTTCCATTTCTGGAAACAGACTCCCATCACAATTGTTGTACGCTGGAAAAACAACAAATTGCCATCCGAAGCTTACTTTTCCCGCGGACTGGGATGTGTGACACACCGATTCGCAGTAATCAAGAAATTTTTGTACTTATTTCTTATTTAAGTAACAAATTTTGGATAAGTGAAAAAATTCTGATTTTTTATTATTATTTGAGGCGAAAAAAAAATATTTCGCGAGGCTTAAATTTTCGCGATTACGACGGGCTCGCGAAAACCGCGAAAATAAGTGCTTTTACAGTAATGGATCTGAAATATGTATCATTGTTTGCCGCCATATTACATACAAGCTTGATAAACAAACCATTTTATTGAACAACAAACAGTTTATGAATAAATAGTTATTTTTTTGCGTTGTTTTCACGCATTCTATTATACAAAATGATCCAAACATTAAAAAATATTTTATTTTCTATTAATCTTACTCCTATTAAATCATTTGACAAAAGAATGAACAGGGAAGAATGGTACTAGTTCTAAATATCCATAAACATAATATTTTTGATTTCATACAAACGCAGTTTGGTGCTATTCGACCTTCCTTTTTCATTTTGACAAGCAAAGCATATTTTTCGAACAACAGTTATATTGTGAATAAACAGTTATTCATTTTTCCTCATGCAAAAATTCAAAGAAAGCATTCTTTTAAATTTTGCAAATGTATGGGTTTCCTTTTACAATTTTCTGTTATCCTTGGTGTTATTAGATTATTTGACAAAAGCAAATCTTGAAGAATGGAAATGGGAAGCATTCATTCTATATGGACATAAGAATAACATTTCCGGTTGAATGCAAACTCAGTAAGATGGTTTTGGACTTTAATTTAACAATAAATAAATATTTTTTTTTATTATTCTATTCAAGTAAATAAATAAATTCTGGTCTCTTTGTACTAACAGATTGGCTATATGACATTAAAATTATATTACAGTTGCGAGTAAAGCGATATAATTTTAAAATATAATACTCTTTAACAAGAAACAGTTTCAAAATAATTGTGTTACTGCAAATAATATTTATTAAAATAATGTAGAATCATTCACAATTAATAACCTTTCAAGTAACTATTCATTTTTTACTTTTTCGATTTCCAGTATGCTTTCGAAGATATATCTGATAATATAATACCTAAAATTAAACACAAAAATATTTTTCAGTTCGATGTTACAATACATTTCGCACGATACCGTACACAATATATAAAAAGAAATATTTTTTCAAGTAATTTAATTAATATCTCAGCTAATTACCGACAATTGTTCTCGAAAATCATTATCAAATATTCTTGGATGATTCTGGTGGTAATTATATATAATAATTATCAATCTACCATTAGTAGTTGGCATTCGTAATGTTTTTTACTAAAATCATTAAGCTAAATAACTATACATTTTTACGTTACAAATTTTACTAATATCTTTTATTCAAAGACAATAATTAGAATATTGAATTTTAGATATTTTTTCCAATTATATAGTTAAAAATAATTTTTCAATTTGCCTTTCTTTTAAATTTATAAACGGTTTAAGTTGCTGCTCTAGCATTGAAATCTTCAGTGAATGCCGCTATATTTTTGCTGCTAAAAGTCATCATAACCATACATATCTTCGTATTTATTAACTTAAGTTTTATTTTAAAAGTGTTTATACCATTACCAATATTGCAGCATTTTAAAAGAGATATTTTTTCAATATATCATAATAAAACTTTAACTCTCTTATGGAGGATTTTTTCTTAAGTGGATGAAAAAAACTCACTTAAATGGATTTAAATTGGATAATTCAGTTGAATCAGTGCAAAATCGATATTGGTTCTACCATGATGAATATTTACAAAATATTACATTAAATATAAAACTAAATAAATGGGTCAAGTACGAGTATAACTCGCGTTCAAAGAGTTCCGTACATTACATTTATTAATTACTATTTATTAATTAATAAAGTCCTACTACCTCTAATTTTTTTCATAATTTTTCGGAAATAGGAGGGGGGGGGGCATATTTTTCCAGTATGCTTTCGACAATATCTCTGAAAATATAATACCTAAAATTAAAACAAACATATTTTTCAGTTCGATGTTACGCTACAGTTCGCACGATACCCTACACGATATATATATAAAATGATTTTTTTCAAGTAATTTAATTAATATTTCGGCTAATTACCGACAATTAATCTCGAAAATCATTATAAAATAGCCTTGGAGGATTCTGCGTCGATAGATGCCTCGAGCTTTCGTCAAATCCTTGCTGACCTCCCGAAAAATAAATTTTGTGTGTAACAGAAAAAATGCGTTTTTCTCAAAAATTACGTAGCCTAGGAAAATCGCTATAGTTTTTCTATAAGGTTTAAATAAACTCCTACTACCCTTACATTTTTCATAATTTTAGTTTCAGTAGATTCGGAAATAGAGCAGGGGGGGGGGGTACATTTTTTTAAGTGCATTTTCGAATATATCTTTGGAAATATAGTACCTAAAATTAAAACAAGTATATTTTTTAGTTCGATATTGCGAGATCTTTCACACGATATAGAAAGGGAAAACTTTTTTTAATTTTCAAGTAACTTAATTAACCTCATAAATGTTTCCTAAACGTATTTGTGAATGGCTAATAATCTGAAACTATGTGGGTAAAAAGACTTTATAACATTCTCAAGTTTGAACTTTCCACGTCCCATAGTGTACGAGAAAAAGGGCTGCGACAAACAGACCGACAGACACATGAGTGATCTTATAAGGGTTCCGTTTTTACATTTAAAGCATAGATGCCAACATCTCTTAATTATTCAAGGAGTCTGATCCAAGACAAACATGTTTAAACCCGGACATTGTATATAACGAAATGCGTCTTTTTCTATAAGGCACTTATGAGATTTTAATTTAAAATGTTTTATTAAATAAAATTTCTGGTTGAAAACACGTTTGCCTTGGATCAGACTCCGGAATAATTAAGAGATGTTGGCATCTATGTTTAAAGTACGGAACAACGGAACCCAGAAAACGACCTAGGATTAACGTTTACGTATATTAAAAATTATACCATCAGGAATTATTAAACAGCTTTTTGTGATAATTAAAACTTTATATACTCTACTGCAATGTAAAAAGAAAAAAAAATTGTACATCGTTTTGTTTAGCAAGAAGAGCTGATTTTTTAAAAGATCTTCTCTCGTGCAGGTTAAATGAAAATTGTGAAAGTTGAATTTTTCAATTGAACAATCGAACATAAAACAACTCATCTATCTATTACTGTATTTCACAAGCATTATTGAAATGTATATGAGTATTATATGCAACATAGAAACACAAATAACATATTCCCTTTTCGGAGAGGGTTGTTTTGGAATATAACCTCGTATAAGGTTACCATGTACAGTCTGTCACAAAAGTTTAGTCACAAAATAAAATACGATAACAAAATTGGAAGGATAAACATGTAGAACATAATTTCACAATAAATATTACAAATGTATCTTATATATTATAGAGATATTATAATGGTTTCATGAAGCTTTATTTATTTTTAAAATACGCCTTTCTACATGTGTACTAATACACCACTGTCTCAAAAAGTTTTGCACATTAAGCAAACGTTAACAAATGCTGGATTTATTTCAACCAAGGAATCGTTCTTGCCAAGGAACCGTTTTACCGAGTGGTATAAAAGAAAATATTGAATTTTCGTTAATTATGGATGCCAAAAGCTATGAAATTCATAAAAGGGAAAATTGTAAGGTTTTTTATCGTTGAAATCGAAAGGTAAGCCCGTTATTGAAATTTCTATAATATTAAATCGGTCAAAGCGAATGACATACAGAGCACTTAATAGAAAGAACAATTTCGACTGAGAATCTAGTTGCTGGTAGCCATGTGTTCAGACTAATTGAAAAATTGGAAGAATGGTGTTAAAGCAAAAAAAAACGTCGATAAGTAAAATTAAAAGTACTTTCGATGTCAATTTCTCAAAGGGCAAAATGCATAGATTCAAAAGAGACTAGGAGAACGTTGTTTTAAAGAGAATGTTTTGCAAACCGCACATTCGCACAGGGACAAGTGACTCACCGTGTCATTTTCAGCGAAGAAAATAATATGAATATGTATGGTCCTAATGTCTGGAATTGTTACTGACATGACCCAGGGAAACAGCCCCATACTTTATTCAGTAGACTACAAGGCAGTAAGTCATAGATGGTTGGTGAGGGACGATTGTTTTTAATGGCGAATCCGCCTGGCATTTCTGTATGGCAGCGGTTCCCAACCTGGGGTACACGTACTAGAGAAGAGACGTGTTCAGCCCGACCCCAAAAGCCCGAGCCCGAGCCCGGGGTCGACACGGGCTCAGGCGCGATTTTTATAACAGTTTTCAGGCCCGGGCGGGCTCGGGCTCATTCTTTCTGAAACTGACCATTTTATTTATTCTCATATAGAAAAAAAGTAACTTTTTCCCCTAAAAAATTCCATATTCTGTTTCAAGTAATTTTAATGTTATTTTGATCAGAATAAATAGAAGGGGGAACAGAAATCTCATTTTTCTTTTCTAGTATTAGAATGTACTTTAAAAGAAATTTACGATATTTGCGACGCGACTGACAAGGGTGATATGGCGTCAATGCGAAGAGGCGCCAATATTATTAGTTGCTAGATTTTCGTTTGTGACATTAGATAATTTTTTTTTTATTGGACCGTTTATTTATTTTTTTTTTCGAGATCTAATGCGAGATGAATATTTTTTTTCATTTTTAGTCAAACAGCTTAGGTTTGCAAATTTTTAGTCTTCTATTGTGTTCAAGTCATACTCGTTCTTCATATCAAGACAGTGTGATTCTATTTTTAATTATGAACGCTGCTGATGCTAAAGTTCTGCTCTGCACATTTACGAAGTCACTTTCATTCGTAAGTAGATATAATCGTCATATATTGTTATTCCGATAAAAATAAATCGAAGAGTATTTCAACTTTTCCTATAAAAGTACAGGATCTTTCAGATAACGGTGCCAAATTTTTAATTTAAGCTGATTTTCAAGAAAATGAAATATTGTTTTAATTAAGGAATCAATTATAAGTTACGATATACACCTTTTATAGGAAATATAAAACGTTGCGCGATTCTTCTGCATGGAAATAGTAATTTCTGCAAATTTCCTTCATTTATTCATAAAACGCACTTCGTTAATGCGTCCATCAGATTTGCTTGTTGGGAGAGAAAATTATTTACATCCTTTTAAGGAAGAATATTTTTATTTGATACCAAACGTCTCTTTTGATGAGATAGAATGTAAATTTCCATAAAATTAATGTGTGCACCGGATAAACAGTTATTTTCACGCACGAAGTTTTTTAAAAATGAGATATTACTTTTAAAACAATTTTTAAATATTATGCAATTTTTTTCGGTACCGGGCTCTAATGACACAAAATGTTTCGGGCTCGGGCGTGCTTGGATTTAAAATCATCGGGCTTGGGCGGGCCCGGACTCCGAAAAGAGAGCCCGAACTCATCTCTAACGCGTACACCTTGGGGTGATTGGCTGGCCTGTTGTGGGTACGTGAAAATAATATCTGTAATGGCGGAAATTACAAAAATGGTTCAACGAAAAACACATAAATAATTTTATAGTTTTAATTATAAAGTTAGTCTCGTGCTTAACTCCAATATGTTAATCTCAAACTGAAGAAAAAGGCTCACTAGATCTAGTAATTCATTGATAATTCATTGTCACTAGACTCGCCACCTCTAATCATTTAAAAACTCAGCATACGTGAAATATACTCAAGGATTCCCTTTGTGAGTATTAAAAATCACGTTTGCCTACTTGTGTCTCATGATGCAAAATTGTTATAAACTTTCACAGTAAGTTATTTAAAAATTATTTTAATACTATATTGATGTTAAGCTAATATTATAAAAAGTAAAATTAATTTTAAAATGTGAGGATAAAAAATAAAAGGTCAAAGTAATTTGAGTCGATTTAATGTTTAGTTCTGCTACAGCGTCAAAATACATAGAGTGGAAAACGGGTACAAAATAGTTCCGAAAAATTGAATTCGATAAATGTAGAACGATGCTGAAAGATAACGGGTCTTTCGCAGCGACATCTTGTAGCAGTGGCGTAGACAGGGTGGAGGTCCAAATGGTTTGGATACCACTAATTTCATAAAAATATTTTTGCCTTATCTAATCGGAGATTTTTCTGCGATATTGAAGACGAAGGAAACTTTATAATATTACTGGTTTCCAGAGCATATGCACCCCACTCTCTGGCTGCGCCACTCTTAGCCAGCTTTTTTCAACGGAAATATTGTATAAGAATCGAACTGAGAAAACGTTTCAGTGGAGATAAATATTTTAAATCATTAAATAATAACCTATTTCCTTTGACATGTATAGTGATTTTCATAAGCTTTGAAAATATGAATGATATTGATCATGGCCAAAAAACGTGATACGCATTATTTTGTGCCTGGTTGCAGTACCCCATACAAGGCAGCAACCTAGAAACTATCCCTATTTAGCATACCAAAGGATGAATCTCTGCTAGAAGAGTGGAAAAGATTAATTCTCTGATATGATAAAAAACTAACTTCAAAATCAATTACATCTGAAATATACAGTTACAAGAAGATTTTATTAACAGAAATTATGTTCATATTCTCAATAGTGCAAAGGTTACTTTTGCTAGAGGTAAATCTATTTTTAAAACAGATGTCACTGCCATCGCCCAATTATTGTACCGCATCGTTTCACGTTTATCGGTTACATTTTTTTAGCACTTTTTAAAACATTACCAGTTTGGATTTTTTTTAATTCCGAAATGTCGTATTCATACCAGAAATTCCCTATAATATTCTTTTGGTTACTTAATGGCAGATATTTCGTGACTTCTCAAAGTAAAAATTCTTGTTTCATAATTTACTGTATGAACTAGAAAATTTTGAATTAAAAAACGGTAAAACCGTTTACCACACACTGTATACTAGGCGCTGTGGCTCTGCTAAGAAAATAAATAATAATAATAATAATAATAATAATAATAATAATAATAAAACATGTCTGCATTATGTGGGTGAGTAGGGACGTGTTTATAAAAAATGGGGGTACTCCTAAAGTAAAAGTCTAAGCAAGGGGTACATGAAAGGAAAAAAAGGACACTAAACCAAGATCTAAATCCATATGGTGACATCTTAAAGGGTCCCGATTGGAGACTTCAGCACGACAATGGCTCATTTCACAGTTCACATAATACGAAACAGTGTCATTCCACCCGAAATGTTAATGTATCATATTGAACAGCTTTAATTCCGGACATAAACCCAATTGAGACCATTTGGGGTACCTTAACCAATGCAGTATAAAAGAATGGAAATCAATATAACTCTAATAAACAACTAAAAGTGACAATGAAAAAGCATGATATTCTCTGACACTAATAATATATCAAAAACTATTTGATTTAATGCAAATACGGTTATTTGAAAGTATCCGATACCACGAAAAAAATATTAATAAATAGCATCAGGTAAAAGTGTTAAATGATGTTCCATAGTCATAGTGCCTAATCTTTTGAGACACCAGTATAGTTACAGACTTTTATGATTTTTTATCAAAGTTATGAAAATATGCCCATTTATTTATTTTAATGTGATTTATTTGCATAGTTTTATAGAACATAATAATAAATAATACGTTTTTCTTTCATTTTGCATTGCTATTTAACTAAACGGCATTATAGTGTTGTGCACACATTTTTTATACACTGTATGGTTATTTCATAACTACCAATCTTCTACTTTATAAATTAACATAAGCTAAACAAAAAAAAAAAAATAATAGATTGTTTCCTGCTTTTGTGCGCTTCTTAACCAACTTTTATTATTTAATACAATTTCTGGTTTCCTTTGATTTGAAAAATAAAAATAAAAATAAAAATAAACAAGAAGGTTGTGACCAATCTCAAGGTTATTCTAACTTTAATTTTCACTCTGACAAAAGTTTTTTTCGAAAACTTTATAGTTTAATTCGTATTGCTCTTAAAAATTACATTTACTTTCATGCTACATTTCATATAAAAGCACAAACTTTTTAAGAAATTCACCTAAAATTAAAATATGCAATGAATGTGATGATATATTTTTTTCTTCTGTTTCATCTCTAAAAGTCATTCAAACGATCTATACCCTCTCATTTGTATTGTTATATTTTACTTATGCAGTGTTTATAACATTCTAAATGCAAATCAGTAGTAAAACTGGGGAAACAATTTAAACAAATGTATGCATGTAATTTAACAAAATGTAAGTAAATAATATTATATAAGTAAATAATATTTTTATGAAGTATACCTTGACTACAACTCTTTTAATATCTCATTTCTCTTTACTAGAAAATATGTCATGACATTACAGTCAATTCATTTTAGTGAAACACATGCACTATGAATATGACAAATTAATTCAGAAAATAAATTATATATGTGCAAAAATAAAACCATTATCAGAATGTGCATTATTTCACAAGAAAAGAACACTTTTAACGACTTGAAAATAAATTCTGCTAATGGATTAGAAATTGTGGAAAAAACCTCAAGCGCTATCTATATATCTAAATATATAATATATCCCTATATATATAATATATATCGTAAATAGAAAGATTTGGAATTTGATTTTTTTTCTATTGAAAATTACACTAAAAGATTTATAATAATTGTGTATTAAACCCCATTTAATTCAATAATGATAAATCATACAATAACTAAACACAATTGCCCCATTTACTAATGCGTTTCTAAAAACAAAAGATTGTGATATTTCAGCATATATTAGATTTTATTATCGATTTTAGGTAGATAAGCATGATTTTATAACCAATTCATTATAGAAATGTTTATGCATGCACAATTTCTCTTTGGTTACTAGAATATTTAGGAACATATGTTCCTCGAAAACATGAATATTTAATGTTAAACGAATACAAATGGTGTGTTTCTTAATTCAATCAATAAAGTTAAATTTTTTAAAACAGGATTTTGCGCACGACTACATAAAATTTAGGAGAACGTGCTTCATTCATGTTACATGTCCCCTGTTTAGAATTCTAGCGTTGTCAAAAAAAATAAAGTAAAAGGAACGCAAATATATTTTATTGTGTGCTTTAATGAGGTAAAAATATGACATTCTTTTCCAACTCTCAAAATTGGATTATTATTTTTGTTGTTGTTGTTCTACTTTTTTTTGTACGTACAACTAACTTTAAATATTAAAATTTAAGTTTTAATAAGAAATGCATGAGATACTAGATAAAGAATTATATCATGATTCAACTATAATAATATTCTGAAAAGCCGTTAAAATTATTGAAATTAAATATAACGCACACAAGATTAAAATATTCTATTGTATATTATCCATTGAACCAAGAACAACATAATTTGGTGCAAAAACTGTTCATACTAGGTGAAATAGATTTTAAAAAGAATAAGAAAATTTCAGAGAGGCCAAAAATAATGCTTCAAAGCGAAGAAACTAAATTCTCCTTAAAATGTTAATCACATAAATCGTTCTTTTTTAGTTCCTACGTCTTTTGAACTCCAAAATCAACCTGATCTACACATTCTTTCCCAAGTGTAAATTCGGAGTCAAACGTTTGTGAATTAATACTAGTTGTACCATGAGCCGACCTTTTTACGGTTACCAAATGAATATATTCCGATTCAAAATACAAATTTCTTTTTTAAATAAATTAAATGTAAAATTCACAGAAATACGTTAAATGAATATGTTAATTAGTTTTAAACTAGGACTTCCCTCAAAGGGATTAGTCTGAGTGATATTGCTAAGAACATAGGGTTAACAATTACAATATAAAGAAAAAGAGCAAATTAAATGATAGAATTACTAAATATCATATATAAATTCATATACACTGTTAAAAAAATAGAAAAGAAGTACCGTTCATCAGATGTGTTGTCATATTTTTTTTTTAACATGTGGCAAAGAATCTCATTTTCTTAAGCGCGTATTGCGCAAAACTTGGAAAAAAAAAAAAAAAACGCCGGATCTTTTAAAACGCCAAGCTTTTTAAAGTTACGTAATTGGATTTGCAGCCAATAGATTATTCTATCAAGCGTGGCCTAACGCAAATTTAATTTCATTGTTGCACCTTTTTTTTTGTGTGTGAATTTAAAATTTTTCTTCCTTGATTATATATCTATTATTTGTATAACTGTTTATAGAAACTCTTACACTTCAAACCACATTGATAGCATGCTTTACTACAAACCAGATTGCAAAACTATAGTCTAAATCACTATTAAAGTATACAAAAAATCTTTCGATGACTTCTGTAAAATAATTTTACATTAAATTTCCATATCGGCAAAATTGAAAAATTATATATATTTCAAAGTTAAGCTTAACAGATACTTCTTGATTATACTCTAGGAGGCTCTGCCCCCTGCGCCTTTACTGCGCAAATCCGCAGACTTTGCTTTTGCCTGTCTGCCTGTCTCTCCACAATCTGTCAGTTTCCCTATCCATTCTTCTGCGCGTCTCTCTAACCGATTGCCCATCTCTCTACACGTCTCGCTACCTGTCTCTATATTTCTCTACCGGTCTCTCTACCTGCCAATCTATTTCTCTAACCGTCTGTCTATCCGTCTAACTACTTGTATGTCTAGCCGTGTCTCTATCCACTTCGCTACCCATTTGTCTATCTGTCTCACAACTTATCTGTCTGTCTCTCTACCCGTCTGGCTATACGCCTCTCTACCCATCTTCTTACCCATCTCCGTACCCATCTACTGTCTCTCTACTCCTCTGTATAGCCGTCTCACTATCCGTCTGTTTTTTTACCCGACTCGCTACCAATCTCATTACCCATCAGTCAACTCGTCACTGTACTCATCTCTCTACTCGTCTCTTTATCTATTACGCTACGCGTCTCGCAACCTTTCTCGCTACATTCCTGTCTACCGGTGTCGCTACCCGTCTCGTGACCCATCTCGCTACCCCTCTGTCAACCCTCTTTTTACCTTTCTCTCTAGCCGTCTGTCTATCCGTCTAACTACTTGTTTGTCTAGCCGTGTCTCTATCCACTTTGCTACCCATTTGTCTATCTGTCTCACAACTTGTCTATCTGTCTCTCTACCCGTCTGGCTATACGCCTCTCTACCCATCTTCTTACCCATCTACTGTCTCTCTACTCCTCTGTATACCCGTCTCACTATCCGTCTGTTGTTTTACCCGACTCGCTACCAATCTCATTACCCGTCAGTCAACTCGTCACTGTACTCATCTCTCTACTCGTCTCTTTATCTACCACGCTACGCGTCTCGCAAAGTTTCTCGCTACATTCATGTCTACCGGTGTCGCTACCCGTCTCGTGACCCATCCCGCTACCCCTCTGTCAACCCTCTTTTTACCTTTCTCTCTAGCCGCCTGTCTATTCGTTTCGCTACCCGTCAGCCTACCTATGTCGCTATTCGTCTCTATACCCGTCTGTCTACCCGTTTCTTTACTCGTCTTTCTACCTCTTACCACCTCTTCCCAATATTTAAACAATTCATTTAATATACAGAAGCCGTTTATCACTTATTAAATGCAAACAGAAGTAATTTATCTAATGTGTAATCAGATGCAATTTTTTTTAAATACATACACAAACCTGAATAATAATTCATCAGTTTTTTGTTCATAGTTGTTTATATCATTTGACAGTAAATCTCAACTTCTTAAACCTGAATTGTCTCAAGCTTTTTAAAAAAACCACAAGGTCTGTATAACTGCAAAGTACCTGAGGGCTATATTAGCTACATGTTATTAAGTTAAGTGAAAGTTTCGTTATCGCGTTTGCAGCCAATTGCTTATGTCAGAAAGCGTGGCTTAACGCCATTTTAAATTTATTATTGTAACTTTCTTTTCTTTTCTTTTCTTTGCCACCATGCCATTTTTTTGCCACCCACCATTGCCACAATGGCCACCATGCCATTAGTGTTGTTTGTATTATTAACTAATACCTTGTAGAGCGAGCTTCATTTGAAACAAATGTAAAAGACTTCTTCTACAGTTTTTTTAGGAGAAACTTTCGTAATTGGGCCCAAAGCCAATCGGAGCAGTTAATATCATTATTGTAACTCTTATAGAGTTAAAACAATATTGTTGCTAGCTTTACTCTTGTTTGAGACCAGCCTTGCCTGTGTATCTGAATGGGGAAAAGTTTCGTAACCTATGTCGGTTGGCGAAAAAAAATTTAAATGGTGCCAAAAGGTAGTTTTAGCATCTTACAAAATTTTTCAAGAGATCGGTAAAACAAGTTTTTCAAATATTTACAAACATACGTTTATTAAAGCATGTTTTTCACAATCTTAAAAATTTAAGCACGATGCTAAAATAAAATTTTATCGCCATATTCGATATTTTAATAAGTAATGAAAATACATAAACAAACTTATTTAACACACCTAAGAGGCATTTTTGTGATAAATAATTGTTATTGTCAGGGGGGTAAATTGTAAACAATTAATAAACGGCTAGTAAATAATAAATAGCATTTAAAATCTAAAAATGTAGAAGTGGTCCGTATAAAAATGCAAAACATAACATGATACGCTTGATATATGTAAATCTTTTTTTATTTTTTAATATTTCCGAAGGCACAGATAAAAAGGTAAAAATCTATTTTCCAAATGCCAAATAGAAGATATACAAAATAGAATGCCACATATACAAAATAGAAAAATATCTGCAAAAAAATATATTTACATAATACTACATCTGCAAAAAAAATAAGATTTAGAAAAAGTAAGCCAAATCTTGCAGATCCCAACAATCACATCAAAAAACTTATCACCAAAAAATAACTCGCCAAATCTTACGGCACAGGAGATGGATTTTTCCCTCTGAATGCAGAATATTAGTTTTTTTTTCTTGTACGATGGGTGATTATAATATAATTGTTTCATTTCACATACTACATACCGTTTGATATATTGGTACTTTTATGTTATCCTGGCGCAGTTGATAAATCGTCAAATATTGTTCCTATAACATTTTCATATTGAATTCAATTAAATATAAACCTTTCACTCATTTAATTTAAAATACATGTCTTTTATTAATCCCATTTAAAATGCTAAAAAGAGAAAAAAAAAAGAAATAATGCCATAAATCGAAACCTTTTATTTAAACACCAAATAATTTTTTTGTTTTTTTTCAATTTACACACACGAAATAAAAAAAGCTGCTATAGCTGAGATTTGCGCCAAATCTCTAATACGAAGTCTACCAAGTTATTGCGGGGTTTTTCTTTCAAACAGAAAAAAAAAACAGATTAATTTTCGATTTCTACTAAATTGAAATATATTTTATTGTGCTGAATATTAGTGCGTGCATATTTTTTTGCTCCATGTACTCCATGAACTTTTCAATTGCGATTGTGTACAAAAATCTCCCGCCGGTGAAAATGACGTACGCACAAAATTTTCGTGACGTATGTACTTTAATTGTGCTTTTTTATCTATTTTTTAATATAATTTCCAAACGGTTTGACATTTATTTTTGGTAATAAATAGACGTCGTTGTCACCTTTATAGGTACCTGCTGTAAAAATTTGAACGAAATCCGTTAAATATTTTTTGAGTTATGCTTGACGAAAGGTTTTAATATCCGTCGTAGCTATATATGGGGCAAAGTAATACTGCGCTGTGTATGAGTCTTCGTTGCACTCAGACAATAAAATTTCTGGTGTGAAATATTTTTAAAAAACTTGAGTAAAATTTCCGGTAGTTCCAGTGTGAAATATATTCTCCTAGGTCTACACAACAGGGATCGTACGCTTTTAGTATAAATTTTACTAGTACTTTTAGCACGTGGTCTAAAAATGCTAAATTTTGCGATGTTTCGACACCAGTAAATTTTAATAATGAATTCTTACTTTTTCAACCTGCAAACAATAATACTAAATATTTTTATTTAATAATACTGGTGGCAAATTTATATATTTAAAAGTGGTATATATTATATACTGGTGCCCCTCAAGGGGTTAATAGTATCTTTCGCCTATTTAAATGCAGAAAAGTATTACAAATCCCGCAATTAAACGAAGGGTCTACAATTTCTGCTATTTAAATATTAAATATAAATTTTTCAGAAAAATTGGTGCTTTATTACTTAGAAATTACAAGGAGTGTATGGACGTTTATAAAGTGAAAAATTCTATTAAAAAATTGTTATAAAAGCGTGCGAAACCTGGACAATGCTTGCAGCAAGTGTTATTTAATGAGTTTGGTTCAGTAAATTTTATACGATCTATTTTTTAAATACATTTACTTTGAAACAAAACATACCGGAAATTTCACTCAAGTTTTATAAATATATGTCACAACAGAAATTTTTATTTAAAACTATTAAACTCTTTTATTTCACTTATTTCTGTATGATTTATTTTTTATTTATTTCATGAAGAAATTTCTGGTTCAAATCAAAATATTTTCGTTTGGTGCCGGTGAAGTAATCGGTTGTTGATATATTTTGTGTTAATTATGGATTTCTGCATATTTAATGCAAGAACAATTTGAAAATAATCGCTTGCCCGATATCCACATTGCTATGTCAATGATCCTGAAATTACTCTTTGTATATAAAAGCGATTTCATTTACTGTTTTATTATACTTCATGGAAATTTTTAAATATTTCAATAACATTTTTATAAACTACATAAGATAAAGATATCATGTGCAAAATAATTGTTTTAAATAAAATTAAATAAACTGAATCTAATTACATCCCCCCCCCCCAAAAGAATATTACACATACTTACATAATTCATTTTTTTTAATCACTGTTCTCATTGAAATTATATAAAAAATTAATAGACAAAAAATTTCTCCACAATAATATATTCACATATTGAACATATAATCAATTATTATATGTAAGAAAAACCTAATATATATAATTGCTGTTTCAGCTACATTTCGAAAAAGAATTCTGAAAATATTTCGAGTAAACACACTCGTCATGTCAAACTTTGACGTATGTGTCAAAAAAATATATTAAATATACATTACACAAATTAATTAGTTGGATTCAAAATTTCGACCTCCTGTTTTGAAACTGGAGACATTAACTCTGTTCTACTGATGCTTTATTACATCGTCGCAACTTTTATCACTTATACACTGTCACATTTCTTTGGTGATTTTCGCTATAAAATCGGTTGCAAAATGGTTTACAAATTTATTAAATCCGTCTGTATAACTGTACGAAAAACCATACATTTCTTGCGATACTATATGTACTATACATAAACATACTATACAAACTATTGATACAGGTCTATAACATAACCGCTAAATGGGATCTCAAGAGGAAGAAACGTTTGGGAATGATAATGTTCACACACAAACATACGCAGAAATCATGTTTGAAAGACTTTCCTTAAGCCATGTGTTCTGAAGTAAAAATTATGTATTTAAACAAATATTTTACAAATGTTAAATCAACAATCTCTTTTATATATTTTAAACGTTTACTAACAAGCTAATTCGTATCAACTTTAAAGAAAAAATAATAAGTACATTTTACACCAGAACGAATATGCAATGGCTTTGTTCTATTTTTTTTATATCTGACTTTTACAAACCTAAGAGGATAAACATGCGTTTCAAAAAAGGATATATATTAAGAAGAGTATTTACGGAAGTTTAGTGAAGTTTTATATTTCGTGCAAATATTTAATTTTACAATAGAATAAACAACATGTAGAGTATGTATTTATCTTAAACGATAATTCGTTCACGAAAATTAAAACAATAGCACTATCTCTTCGAGGATTAAAGAAAAAAAAGTTAAGTATTTTAGCAAATAAATAAAGTAAGTAGTAAAGTAACTTAAGCTTAAAAAATAAACTAATTTTGTTTTAATATTTAATTAATTTAAATAGTTTTAACTGTAATACGCATGAAATATCTGGAATAAAAGTTGGTAAAGTGCCTAATTTTATTCTTCTTGAACATTCTTAAAGAAAATATTATGTATAATGCTATCTGATTTATTGTTACTTTTGAATATTCGTTGTAAATATCAATGTAACTTATGTTTTGAGATTCATCATATAATAAAATAAAAAGTTTAACCCTCTCCGGCACAGTGGTCCCATTCCGGGCACACCTAATTGTTATTCCAAACTTGCATTCGACACCAAGAATATTTAATAAAGTTTGTTTCTACAATGAAAGCTTAAAATAAGTTCTTATTTTCTGAAAAGTCGTTTGTAAATTCCGGTGTCAGTCAGTAATTTCGAATTTTACGAAAAGACTTTGTCTGTGCCGGAAAGGGTTAAACGTTATTTTACCTGCCTTAAAAATTAGGATAACTCCTTTATTTAATATGTTTAAGTTGCACTCCTTGTTGAAAATACAGTAATTCCCTGCGTATAATCCACGGATCAAACAACCATGTCCCCCCCCAGAAACTTTCTTTTAAAAAATGAAACTAACTAGATTACTGTAAATATTTAACTTCAATTACTAATTAAAATTTCTGGGTCTAAACATGATTGTTTGATCCACGGATTTTACGTCAGGGTATTACGGTAAATAGTTTGTGTACAAATAATTTGGAGAAATAAGAATTTAAAATTAAAATAATAAAAAGTTTACACCGGATAAACTTAATAAAATTAAAATCAACTTAAATTAACAAAACACGTTAAAGTAAGATTTATTTTATTTTATGTCCGACAGTTCATGTAATGAAGTTATCTGTTTAGATATAGATAACTTTAAAGTACTTTTAAGTAGCTGAAAATCTCATTCGTATGTGAACAACAGTTTACAACCAACGGTTACTGGATTGCCCCGTTTTGCTTTCATAATTTTATCATGTAGCATTTCCAAAAATCTGGATACTTTTTGTTACGTTCTATATTATATATATATATATATATATATATATATATATATATATATATATATATATATATATATATATATATATATAACCATATTCCATACAGTAGATAATCTTTTTAAGTTATTGCAGTATATTTTTTATTTAAAAATTCTCTGAACAGCGATAAGTTAAAATATCATAGAATTTTTTGTAAACTTTTTTTTTTTAAACTTTTAAATAGAAATTCAACTGTAAATAATAATATTAATAGTTAAACTTGTACAGCATCAGATTACCATTATGAAAATTTATTTTTCAAGTAATAGAAAATTAGTATTATATAAACAAAGTATATTTATATGATCATTTTTAAGCGTGTTCTATTTTATTAAATTGGCACACATATGTATATGTTTATATCAACATTCATATAATTTAATTTTTTTAAGTACACAGTCGTTGTAATCATGTCTAGTATCTTCAACACCTTTATTATGAGAAAAGTGAATAATATCTGCAGTTTCGTGATTGAGATAATGAAATTGTGCATGTATTTCTTGAAACATTTTCTGTAAAACCATATATATATCAAACAAATTTCATATTCTAGAATTTTCTTATAAATCATTTGATACTAATAGGGCTCCCGAATGACCCGCTGTTTAAATACCTGTATTTTCTTAAAAATATTTTATTTTAGACTTTTCTTGTAAATTTTGCAGAAACCACCTTCGGAGGTAAATTTTTGCGGAGATGTTGTAGAAACCTACCATGAAATTTTCTGTTAATAAATATTGGTATTCAGTTGGCAGACCATTTGGGAGCCGTGCATTAAATCTAATTCAACGTCTACGTTCGTCATCACTATTACCTACAGGAAATATTTGAATAATAATTTATGTTCAGACTAGAAATCTATCCGCGATTAAGTTTAATACTCATCCGAGATTAAATATGGCGAAAAATCTTTTTTTGAAAATTCCGGTAGATCTCTACGCAATATGTATCACAATATTTTCGATAACAGATTATCGCAACATATGATCAGCTTGAAAACCATTGACTGTTGCTGCTGTTTTGGCAGGTACAACATTTTCTTCGTTTGTGCTCAAAGGTATACATGATTCTTATTACAAAATAAAACTGGTGCGTAATTTACCATTTACAATAACTATTTTGCTGCATTTGAACCCTTCAAAATGAAAGTATAGAATTCAGTATTTACGACCTTAAAAAGACAAGAATATAATTTCATAAAACAAAAATTACAGTTTTTGTTTAGTTTTAATTAGAATTATTTACTATACATATTTTGTACGTCATATTTTATAAGTCTTCGTATTGCTTAATACTGTGAAAATTTCTAGTAGATAAAGCATTGTTTTCTAATAAAAAATTTTTGAAAATAAATAACTGTTTAATTATTTTACTTTAATTTATCAAAATATTCAATGTGAATTTTTTTCTTAAATAAATGGTTATTCCAAGGCCAATTGTATATTGCATAATATAAATAATTTTCCTCATTTTTTTTCTCGTTTCTGATGATTTTAGACTAAACAATAATCTTAAAAAAAAACATTTCTTAGAAATTTTTTTTCAAGTTTCTGAACAAAGAGCTGTCACGAAGTTAGGTGACAACTGTCGCAGACTAAAATTGCTCTAAAATTGCATGTCAGAGATATGACAAGATGGTTGGTAAATGTTTTGTATTCACTTTTTTACTACAGTGTAAGAAGGTAATTTTTTCCTGTCTCATCTGGTCTAACGGCGAAAAATTCGACGTGCTGACACAATTCTTGTTACATGTTTCTTTTGAAATTTTAGCGATTGAAAAATCCATAGGTGTAAAAAAATATTTCTTTCTTTATTTTATTTATATTTTTACAATAAATAATCAATTAATTATAATATTAGTTAATTATTTATAATACATATTCAGTCATTATGTTGATAATATTTTTTTCATTAGAAGCTTTGTTACTTATTTAATTTATGTTATTGTCTTTTAATTAATTATGAAACAAGGAATATGTGTTCATTTTGAGTATTTTCCCAGTTTTTGCAGATAATTGAAATCCTTGTATTGAAAAAACATTTTTACTTAATTTTTGAGCATGTTTTTCGAATTAATTTTTCCGATTGCTCCATAATTTATGACGGCGCCACACTGAAATAAATGAAAGAAGACATATAATTATTCTACATCTTCATCATAGGATCAAGACTACCATTAGCGACTATTTTCATATTCTATTCGCACCACTATTTAAAAAAACAAATTTTACACTATATTTTCTCTTTTACATAGTGTCGAAGTGTATGTGAAAAAAATTGTTTTGAGAAAATGGTGTGAGATAGAATTAAAAAATAGTCGCCAGTGGCAACCCTGCTGGATATAGTTTCTGAAGATAAGTAAGTCTTCTGAATGCAAGTAAATTTTATTCTTCAAACTATTTAGTTGATATATGGCCAAGCTCTAGTGCTCTTTAATTAAACAATTTTATAGAAATGCCGTATTTAAAATGAATAATGGAAGATTAAAGTTGTATTTATCGAGAAGGATTTTTATAGGCAGCATGGTTATTTATACACTGCGTACCAGAATTTTAAAGGGCAGTACATGAGTTGTAATCAGAAGGATTCTTTAATGGTAATTATGAGAAACGTTGAAAAATGTTGTATTAATAATGCATGGAAATTTATGAAATCAAAGTTTTACAAATGTAGAAAAAATAGTTTTTTAATGTATATATATATATATATATATATTAAAAACTATATATATATATTATGCAGTATAAAAAAATATTGTTACTGTAACTTGAAGTGTATTTATTATTATAATTATGAAGATTAAATTAAGTATTATTATAATTATAAAGATAGCGATTTGAAATGGCTTTTTTATCTTCAGAATTTTCCGAAAATTAATTTTATTTTAATCAGAATAAAGTGATGCCCTTCAAAGATAACATTAATTTAGCTCGTTAGAAGTACAATTACCTAAATATAAGTATACGAAATAACAAAACGTGAAATTCGGAATAGCTCGGGAGGAAGCATTATTTTTTATTTAATCATTCATGCAAATGAACCGTCTGATATCTAATTGATATTACTCAATTAACTACAAAAGCACCACATCTATCTTGACAGATGTGGGCGCGGCACCAGGAGTTGCGAAATTTCCCTGTCGACGCAATATGAGCAGGATTTGATTTAGGATGTTTCCCTGAACGACGACATATATTTCTAAACATCCAATTTATTTATTTATTTATTTATTTATTTTTGCTTTGACTGGATGATGTTGCGGCACAATCCACCATTGTCGCGACAGGTGACTGCAGTTCTGATGATTTTTTAAGTATGATCAATTACATATTTGTGGCACACAGCGACTGAGACGTTCTGCTGACAAGGCTGACAAACGAGAGATGCAGGATTTGAATTGCGTCGTGCTCGTCTCCGTAACCGTTCAAGGTTCTCAGTGATTTTTTTTTCAATTTGGGTAACTACGTGTTAGGAACCCTTAGCAAAAAACATCGATAGAGGGGTAATTCTTTGCCAATACCCCTCACTCAAATACTTTGCCGTAAAAAACATCAACCGACCAGTTACATATTTGCAGATAAGCTTGTATGAAATGGTTAGATAAAATATTCGCTGCTACGCAAAATATAAAGTTTGACAACTAATCAGAATAAGAAACTAATGGAAACTAATCGGATCAGGAAAGGACGGAAACTATTGGAAATTAAACTAAAAGCGGAAACTAATTGAAATTCGAAAATTGTATCGTCAAATATTGTCTGGCATTCAAAGGTCGAAAGACGTATTGTGGAAATTGTTAACCTTTCAAGGGCAAAGTACTTCTATTCGTAAAAAGTTTAATAGAGTGCGTGAAACAAGAATTTACGAAAAAAAATATTTGTAAATAAATGAAAACAATGAAATTTTTCATTGTAAATTATGGTATCAATGTGGTATTTAGAAGATAAAACTAAGTGGTTCAAAAAAGAACCATTGTCCGTCAATGATTTAAATACGATAAAAATTGCTGCAAAATAAAGTGGTCAGGAACGTAAAAAAATATATCTGATAAAGATTGCGGACAAATTGTACGTCTGGCAATAACGAAAAATGCCATCGAAGAAAACCAAATATCGTTATCAAAATAAAAGAAGTAGTAGAAAATTTTTTTGTATACTTAATTATTTTAAAATCTTGAAACGTATTAAAATGAACATCAAATAATTGCTATCCGAACAACTCGCATTATAATTTTAATCATCTGAGCATCGTAGGACTATACTGTATTTTAATTTAAAATATTCATAAAATTCTTAATTATTATTTCATATGCCTTTATTTTAAATAGATTTTTAACACATTGACGGACAGTAGGAACAAGAGAAGTTCGAAAATTGACACTATATGTTTTTGTAATTTTTAGAATATTAGAAGTATAGTTTTACTCTTTCTGCTTAAATAAACTTAATTTTGATTAATTCAGCACCTTTAATTAGGTTGTACTGCTCCCTTCACAACCACGTCAGGGTGGCTAGTGGTCTGGGAAAAATACAGTCAAAAAAAGTGATAAACACCAGTATATTCTTATAGAAAAATTTATGTTGATTATTCGATCAAATAATCAATTTGAATCATTCGCAGAACACCCAATGCTCACCTTGCTCTCTATGCGGACGACACCACCCACTTTGATGCCTTCTTAAACTGGTGCGACCTTTGGCGCATTAAAATTAACGAAAATAAGCCTGCTGCTGTCTACTTCTCTAAAAAATTTATCTATCCTAACAGAATCATAATTAAAAATACCACCATTCCTTGGACAAATGAAGCAAAGTACCTAGGGGTGATCCTTGACCGTAGACTTACATTCAATAAACACATCCTCAACATCAGGGGAAAAGTCGCCGGAGCATCCACTGCACTCAAACCTCCTTTTAATAGCAAAACCCTGACTATCCACAATAAACTTCTCCTCTATAATTCTTGCCTTTTACCCATAATCACCTACACATATCCGGTATGGGCCTTCATTTGCAAACCTTCCATGAAAAACCTCAGTCGGCTACACAACAGACACCTGCGCACTTTCAGGAATGCCTTTCGTTACCTATGTAACAGTACTGTTCGCAGAGACCTCAACACTATCACACTTACCACTAGAATCAACCACCTTGCCAATAAATTCTTTGACAAAATATACGATCTCCCCAACGAAATAATCGCAGAGCTGCCGGATTATGACGCATCCGAGCCTCAACACCGCAAGCGACCTGAATACTCATGTTTTACTGACGGTGACCATTAGTGCTCACCATCACCACTCTCTGCTAAATATATATCCTCTTATTCACTTCCTTTTGTTATATTTAAAAACAAATCTTGTATAGCCTTAATTTCTTAATTTATCTCATTCCCAGCTATACCAAAAAATAAAAAAAAGGAAAAAAAATATATATTGTATAGCCACTGAAAAGTGTCTTTTTTTTAAGTTTGCTTTGTACGCCTTTCCACCTGGCATTTATGTGCTGTTTCTTTCGAACATGTCCCGAACCCAATTTTTAATCCTTAAATTTTTACCAGTAGTATATTACTACAGCTATACCATTTTACTTCCTATTATTGACTCTATCCTTAATCTCTTTTGCTTTTCTTATTATTCCAAATTTATTTCTTCCATTCTTTAAATTTCTCTTCTTTTCCTTTTAATTGCTAAGGGTGTATTTAAATCCAAACTGCTTATTTTGAGACACATTTGTAAATTCATTTTTGCTCTAAAATGCATCCAATTGGCAGGTTCTCTTATTCAGAAACTTTATAATGTCCGTATTGTCTCGATTTTTTGATAAAGGCAGAACATATTTTTAAAAAGTCTGTCAAAGTGGACATTTTGAGCTGAATTTCCCGAAGCGATAGCACTGGAAACAAAAAAAAAAAATGATCGTACTGTGACAATAATTATCTGTAAATCAATTTCTAATTAATTGAACGAAAAATAAAAACATGGGGCCCTTATAAATGTCTTTATAAATCACGCCGCCAAGTTTCCTGTTGTTACTTTTAAAAATGAGTCTGAGAATGTGTCTCAAAATTTTGAGTTGTTGAGCGTGGAAAAATATTTTTTTTTTAATACCGCCTTAAAGCAATATTATCTATTCCCAACGGCTCACTATTACAAGACAATCAACTCAAAATAGACTGGGCGTAAAGTTGCTGCAACTAGGAAGCCCCTTAACCGGCATCAACTGTTCCGGACTGTTCTGTTGAATTTAAATTTTTCTGTAAGAATATACTGGTAATTACCATTTTTATGAATGTATTTTTCCCTGACAACTAGCCATCCTGCACGTGCATACTGAAGCTGCAACTCGTATAACAGGTACAAAAGGAACTTCAACCCAAAAATTTGTTTCCAAAACATGACACTGGGCTTCTACTTGTAAGCCGGTAAATACACATTTGTGCTGCTATAGCCGTAGTGTCTAAAAACGACCGTTTCGTTTTGGGCGGCTATTGCCGTCATGCCACATTGTGATCTTCGCTTTGGCGGCTATAGCTGCAAATGTCCGTCAACGTGTTAAAAATAATTCCTTTTAAAATAGTTTAAATACAACCAAATTTAGTTGTTTCCAGTGAAAAAAATATCACGGGTAAAACAGTTTCATCATTTTATTTAGTCGTTAGGAAAGTCCCTCACGTTGGTTAAAACAATTTGTACCGGAAAATACTGAAAATCAATGACTAACGAAATAAATAAATAAATCTTTATTTACTTATTTTCTGATTTCTACGTGGAATATATTTAATTTCAGTTCTTAAAAAAAATTCTGGTGTGAAACGTATTAAACCTGGGTCAAATTAACCCACATATTACGGGAGATTAGTGAGAGCTTGGCACCTCTATATCCATGATGGATAAGTATTACGGTCGTTCCCAACGACTAGTTGTATTTTTGATTTTGTTTTATCCATTTGCGTAGAATTGTTTGTGTACGGGACCAAAAGTATTCTGGAAATGTTTTTCATCCCATCGGATATTTCTGATCAGCGAGGTACGGTGTTAAAGAACTTCAACCGATTTTCGAGAAATCTCTGACGAATATTTCTGACCGAATGCGTTTAATTAGGCGAGTTTATTATCAAGTATATACAAAGTGCATCTAAACAATTCGTTGAAAGTTCTGCTATTTAAACAACAACACGGGATATAAACGCGCATTAAGAGACATGTGAAGGAGCGCCTCATGTTATCCAAAATATTGTGTTTGAGAAAAGGTGTCAACAGGGCCCAATCGAACGGTATTTGTGTGACACATAGCAGCGCATAAACATCAATTTTTCAACAAATTGGAGAATCGCGCAGTGTTGCTGAAAGTATACCTATTGAACTAGAGATTAGAATCTAGTACACGACAAAGCTCGTCTGCACTCTACGTTCAGCGTGTACAACATTCTCGCTAAACATACAGTGACTATTCTTGATCATCCACTATATTCTTCTGATCTGGTACGTCCAGACTTGTTTTTGATTCATCGCCTTAACAACTTACACTAGTTAAGAGAATATGCTCACAAGCTTCTTTTAAACTAATGACATAATTTATTTCCTAGTTTATCGTTTACATTTCAATATTTTTGATGTATACAATATTTAAATTTCAAAATATTCTTTAATTTTTCCATCATTTTTTGTAAATTTTCTACAAATGAAAAAACGAGATTTAAAAATTTTCGTAAAATAATTTAATTATTTTGGAAAATACTGAATGTAATTCTTACGTTTTCAAAATTTTTTTATACAGCTTTGATTTAAAATATCTTATGCATAATTTACCTTTATGGCATTTACAAAGCCAATAAAATAAATAAACATAAAAGTGAATAAAATAATAGATTTATATATCTTATTTTTCGTACAGAAATAGGAATCTCTCATTGTTTTTTCAATACAATTTAAATATTTCTACTTCAAGCAAGATATATTTTTTAAATTTATGACATATAGTTTTTAATTCTTTAACATAATTTTTCCATTTCTGTAATTTTTAAATTCTATTTTATAAAAAGAGTTTCTTTTAGTTTGAATCTCATCATCATTTCAAATATTATGCAACAAAATTTTAGTTTCAATGATTTTGTTATTCTTATTTTCATAAAAAAAAAAAAAAGAAAAAGAATAAAAAAACATATATCTCGTTCATAAAAATCGATCGATACAAGAACAAAAATACATGGTAGTGTTGAAATCACTTTTGGGCTTCTTTAGTTTCATTTAAACTTCTGTTATATAAAATAGTTCTATTGTATAATTTACAGGTTTATTACAGGTTAAACTACATTTTTTTTCTAAAATTCGTGTTTAAAAAGTACGTTTAAATTTTCTATTGTATATTTCTAAACTTAATACAATTTAAAGTGATGCTTTAAATGAATGGCACAAATAAAAATAATTGCAATAATTATAATTTCAGCAGTGACGTAATTTTTTCACTGTTCATATACAGGAATTTATTATTTAAACTGGAGAACTTGAGTTTTTCTAAATATGCACTTCACATGACTGATGTCAAAAATCATATTGATTAAATGATTTATATAAATTAATAGGTTTTAATTGTAAAAATACGTACACAAATATATGCAATGATATATCAACTTTCATTGGATAGTGTAACTTCCAAAAACAATTATTATTTTGAACTAAACGAACTTTAATATTTTTTCGATTAACTTTAAAATATCAAATTATTCCCAAATTAATCTTTCTTCGTGAATATAAACAGGAAAACGTAATCAATATGCAATCATTGTAATGTAATCAACTATTGCTCTAATCTTTAAAATTGCGGAAACAAAAATCACTGATACCTACGTCAATAAGACACAATCATAATGATTATTTCAGTGTTTTGAATGAACACTAAACACAACATCATTTTCATCGGCTCAAACTTTTCATGCGTATCTCTCGTGTCTTGGACAATTTCTCATATCAAGTATTATTGTCATAATATTTTAACAATAAATATATTTCAAAAATTGAAACCATTATTGCCGATGAGAACATGCATAAGAACTCATATTCTTCAGGATGGACATTTTCTCTTAAGGTCTTAATCTTAGAGTAGGGCAAGTAAATAGTCGAGACATTTACATCGTTTATACGCATTTGTAGTAGAATATTTAGGTTTATCAATGCAACTGCTCGTTTCCGTTTAATATAACACAGAGCTCCCAAATGGTCCACTAACCGAATACCAATATTTTTTAACAGAAAAAATGATGGTAGGTTTCTACAAAATATCCGCAAAAATTCACCTCTGTAGATGGTTTCTGCAAAATTTCCAAGAAAAATCTAAAAATAAACATTTTCTAAGAAAATACCGGTATTTAAAAAGCGGACCATTTGGGAGCCTTGATAACATCGTTTTAAATCGCTTCAAACAATTCTGAGGTTATGCTCATAACACGAATAAGCGGAATGATAAATTTTGGAATATATTTTTTAATTTAATTGTACTGAAATTAACAGCTTCATAAATGATAATCGTGCTTTTAAACACGACGTCATTTCTATTCACATTAAAAATTAAAAATTAAAACGAGAAAATGGAATAAATAGAGATAAATAATCCAGCGGTGCAAAAATCTAGGCGCCAATGGGCTGATTCCCACCACTAAATTTTATTAGTATTCTTCGTCAAAATTTATTATTATACTTCGCCTAAATTTTATCAGTATTCTTATTAGGCAAAGAATACTAAAAAATTAGTCGTGGGAATCGGCCCATTGCATTGGTGCGTAGATTTTTGCATCCCTGCAATAATCGCCATTTCTCACATTTTCTCTGCAGCAATGCATTAAACGGATTGACCTCATTTTAAAGAAATTTTTGTAAAAAAAATTCTTAAAGATAAAATATAAAAATGGAATTTGTTTTAATAGGTAGTCCTGGTTCATCAAGAAATGGACTGCATTCAATTAAAAATAATAATAAACAAAATTGGTTTAATAGAAAGCTCGGGACAGTTAGTGAAAAAACCTTCTTGCGTTTTAAATATATATACAATGATTTCGAAGTTTAAAAATATAATACTCGTTCTTTGAGTTTCAAAACAAACGTAAGAACAATTTTGAGAAAAATAATTAAAACTATATTTAACATATTTTCTTGCAATACGTTTAAAACAACTAGCTTCTGTATGTATAATGTCTAAAGAAAGATTTTCTTCAACTAATCCATAAACAATTATCGTAAATTTAACAATATACGCAGAGCTCCAAAATGGTTCGCCAACTGAATACGAATTTCATAGTATGTTTCTACAACATTTCTGCACAAATTTAGCTCCGAAGTTGTTTTCCGAAAAATTTGGAAGAAAAATCTAAAATTAAAAATTTTTAAAGAAAATCCGGTATACAAAAAGCAGACTATTAAGGAGTCCTGCATACGTATTTAAATAAAAAAATATATAACATGAAAAAATCTTGACAAGAAATATTTTAATTAGAAATTACGGAGATTACAAAAAATATGTAGACTATGACTTTAATGCCATTTATAACAATCTCCCCTAGAGAAAGTAAAAATAATGCTAGTTACTACAAACAGAATAAGCTACTGGATAAGCGAAATTCCTTCACAATGAATTGATTGTTGTAAAAGAAAATTTAATGATGAGAGAGAGATGCATGATTAGCATTAATGTTTATTTTTAATTGAAATAATTAATTAGGGATTTGCATCTGAATGAGAATATTTTAGTCCTTTGTGCTTAGTCGTATTATAATCCTAAATGAGTTTCACTGTTTGCGACAAATTGATTTTATGAATCTCAATTGAATAAGAAAGTGCGATATTTGGAATTACCTGTAATGTGTTCTAATGCAATTAGATAAAATTATTAATACTTTAAGTATCTGGAACTGAAACATAACCCGGGGAAAGCGATCTCTAATGTTGTCATTATTTCTAGTGCAATAGCTTTGTTCTTCTCTGATATTATTTAAAAGATATTAAGGATTATATCTAGAGTCTCCGTATTTAAAAGGTTGTTTCACTTTAAAAAGTTTTTACATTAAAATTGTATTATTTAGTTGTATAATCATGTTATTATATAAACTTAAGAATAATATTGATTTTATAGCGTTATTTTAAATAGGTTATTACAAATAGGTTAGCTCAAGTATAATTTTTATACGTTGATTTCGGGAAAGTTATTAAGGAATATTATTTTTTTCTACATATGTTCATTTAAAAACCACTTTTTAATTAATACTACAGTATATATTACAACGATTTTTTTAAATTTTTATAACCACAGGATTTTATGATTTTTGAAATATTATTATTATCATTTGATATTTTCGTTTGAAATACCGTGAGCATAATATGATTCACGCATTACATTTCGTACAAAGTTATGCTTCAGATTGTAAGCGTTATTTCAAACAAGGAAAATTAGAGATGTGTTGAAATAACTTGATAATGCATTTCAAATGATCAACGATAAAACTACGTAAACATTTGACTAAATGTTTTCAGTCTGCTTAATTAGACAGAATGCAATGTCATTTCATTATGCAGACCATTATGAAAAGTTAGATTACGCATATATATATTGTATTTATGATATTTTATTCAATTTATCTATGCACGAGGTAAATTGGAAATTGGTTATGTAACTGTTTAGAATATATATAGGTAATTAAATTAATAATGTATAATTGTCAATTAAATTATAATGTATAATGTATAATTGTCACTGTTTTATATTATTGTAGTAATTTGTTGTAAATTACGTTCATAGTATTGATTTATTTATAGCGTTAGTTGACATAGGTTATTACAAATAGGTTAATTGGAATATAATTTTTATACGTGGATTTCGGGAGAGTTATTAAAAAATTTCTTTTCACGACTGTTCATTTAAAAACCACTTTTCAATTAATGAGATATAGTTATGAATGTTGCGTTCAAAGATGTAAATATAATTTATATAGTCTATAATGCTCACTAAATATATATATATCGATACATCGATATATAATGTGAATTTCAGTTCGTATCCATTTCAAAGGAATATTAAAAAAAGTACAACAAATGTTTTTCTTACGTTACATTAATTAAGTATACTGTACACTGCACGAAGGTTTCTTTTGAAAATATGTTTGTTTATACAAATATTTATTATCAGCAGATCCGCCCGGCTTTGTCCGGTCCAGTCAAAAAATAATACAAAACGCGAAATCAATAATAAAATCGCGAATAATAAAAATCGCTGCACGAAACCCCTCCTCCTCTGACAACTCTTTGTATTTCGGAAATTAAATAGAGAGATTTACCCGAAACGGAAGTAAATTTACTACCACCTTTTCAAATGTCTGGATCATTTGATTCAAAACGGGTCAGATTTTGGTCAAAAATTAAAAAAAAAAATTACCATCGGATTTTTACAAAATTTGCATTTTTGGAATCAGAAACATAAATTGTGAGTTTTGATTCAAATAATGCAATACTTACCTTAATACTCGAGAATGAGTGAAAATGAAACGTTTTCGTTTTCTGGGATTATCAAATCAATAACTTTCTTTTGCGGTTTCAATAAAAATAGTCATTTTTGGCGCAAGCGCAGGAAATTTTTTAGTTAAACCGCCAGCGGGTGCATTTTGTTCTTATCAAATTATTCCACACGTGTCCCCGCTGCTTACGATACCGTATAGAGCAGACGTGCTAGGCATGCGCTGCAAAGTCTTTTACTTCCAGTTTCTACCACCAGGTGGAGCATTCTGTTCTAAATAAACCTATTTCCGAACGAAACTCCTGCACTCGTTCCTGCTGCTTACGTGCGAAAAATCTGTTAGTTCCACTTTCCACCGCCAGAGAGTACCAAATCTATGTCTTAAATAATTAGCTATATCTTAATTAGTTCATGTTAAGTTGAATGAATCGATTCCCGTTGAAATCGTCCTACAGAACCCGAGAAAATAAATCACCCCCTGAATAGTAATATTCATAAATGGTCGTAACCAACGGCTGAAAAAATGATACCGAAGTTTATTTAGTACCTGGGAGACCTTGGAAGAATGTCAGAAAAGGATTTGTTTGAATCGGACCAACTTTAAATGCAAAATCTTTTAGTTACATAGTCCACCGCCAGAGGGTGCACTCTGTTCTAAGCAAACCTCTTTCCGATCGAAACTCCGGCACGCGTCCCTGCTACCTATGACACTGTATTGCTGGCGTGCTGCGCACGCACTGCAAAATCTTTTAGTTCCATTTTCTACCTCCGGGGGCAATAAATCTACATGTTAATTAGTTATCTATACCTTAATTAGTTCGTGTTAAGTTGAATGAACTAATTCTCTTTGAAATTGGGCCCATAGTACCCGAGAAAATACCCCTACCTGGTCATTAATGTTCCAAAATAGTGGTAACCAAGGGCTGAAAAAATGATACCGAAGTTTATCTGGTATCTGGAGACCTGAGAAAACCTTTCGTTTGAATCGGACTAATAATTAAATAGTTCTGATTTAGGAGGCAGGGGGGGGGGGAGAAGGGAGTTTCGATTAGAGCATTAACGCGATATTTAAACTACAACCGAACAGAATTTAACCAAAGACGTTTAAAAATCAGGAATTATCATTAACTTTCTAAACAGAAACAAAATGACTTTTTTTTTCATAGAAAAACAGTAAGTTACTGTTGTTGATTTCTGAAATCAAATACATAAATGACGTATACATGAGAAAACTCGAAAAATCGCATAAAACAAATCGCAAAAATTCACAACTTGCTGTTCGAATTGCAATCAGGTGACGATCTTTAGATCTGCCAATCAAAACTGCCCGGTAGACTTCCATCTGTGCATACAATTCTATCAGCTACCGATCACAACTGCCCTCCAATGGTGTTTGACTTGTAGTGGGCGATTTGTGACGTCATTTGAAACAATAAATGCTGCAACACATGAAAAAAGTGTTAAAAAACGCATAAAAAAGGAAATTAAAAGAAAAAATCTAATAAAAAAATCGGTATAATAAATAATCCAACCTTCCCTTTTAAAATTATGATTTTTTATCTGTAAAGAATTACCAACTTTCTCCAAGCAGAGTTGCCAAGACTCCGGCTTTTTGAACACCAGTAATTTTTTTTGAGAAAATGTTGTTCTTTAAAATCTCAAAATGCTTCGACTCAACAAAACAACATTTTCTATACTAAATTACTGGTATCCAAAAAGCCGGAGACTTGGCAGGTCTGTCCAAGCTAAAAAAAGTTTAAAAAAAAAATACGATTCTGAGCGTATTTTAGGCTGAAATGGAAGCAACCACGGAACCAATCAAGCATTCTGTGTAAAATTACTTAGTGTCGAAGAAAAAAATTGCCAAAAAATCCAAAATCGCTGTACGAATTTCGCATGAACTTTATTGAAATGAGGATAAAATGTACTATATTGGGCTAAAAGATTGGAAACGGATTCCGGTTACTAATGTGAGTAAATCGCAGCGAAATGTCAAAAAACACTAAAAGTCGCATTTTTAAAATCATGATTTGTTTTATGTGTAAAGAATTATCAACTTTCTCCAAGCTAAAATGAGAAATAAAATGACGATTCTGAGCTTATCTGAGGCTGAAATGGAAACGCAACCACCGAACTAATCAAGCATTCTGTCAAAATTCTTAGTGTCGAAGGAAAAAATTTGCCAAAAATTCCAAAAATCGCTGTACGAATTTCGCATAAACTTTATTGAAAAGAGGATAAAATTTACTATATTGGACTAAAAGATTGGAACCGGATTTCCGTTACTAATGTGGAAAAATCGCAGCAAAACATGAAAAAACACTAAAAATCGATTAAAAATTAAATAAAAAAAACTATTTAAAAAATCCAATATCTGGCTTCGAGTGCAAAACTACATGCATATTGGTACCTTCCCACAAAATTTCGTAGCTCCGTGTGCAGCGGTCTCTTCAGAACACAACCGAGAAACAAACAGACACACACACACACAAACTTCCTTCTTTATTATAGTTGGAGATTAGATCACAGAAATTTTAAATATATACATTTTGTTTTATTTAATAGCACACATCTGTGATTATAGAAAATGAATATTTTTATATACGTATAGTGGTTCCAGTTGCTAGGAACTGAATTTATTTATTAAAAAATCAATTATAATTGATTAATATTTGTATCACTGTGCAGTATATTGTTAAGTAAATGCTAAAGAATTGTAACAAAATTTTAATTATAAGGCCCTTTCAATTTTACTTCCAGCCTATTTTCATAAAAAATGTATGACTATCAAATTTACTAATAGGTTTGAAATATGTTCGTTATACGCATTGTCTTTTTTTCTTTCTTTTTGTATTTTCTCTTTCGTCATCATATTTTGTTTTCTGTTTATCGTTCGTTTCATAACAGATAATAATTCATAATTTCGTTTTATAACACATACATTTGGGTCGTCACCTATCATCGTTATCTCTCTCGCCTATTGTCTCTCATTATTATGTAAAGCCACTTCTATTTTTATTCCTACGAAGAGAAACTGAAAATCTAGAAGCCGACTGCACATTACTGAGATTCGTCTTTAAACTTTTGACTAGGGACTATTTTTATTTTCAGTCGTAACACAAAAGTTATGAGTGGTAGATATCTCTTTAAAATACTCTAGTATAAATGTATGGCATAGATTATTTGATTATTTTTCCAATGGTGCTACGAACAGAATAAAAAATTAATCGTTGGGACTTACGATGTCCCATCTTCGTTGTCAAAAGATTAAATTATAGTCGTTTGAACAATTTTCAAACGAAAAAACCTTGCAAGAAATCTCCGAAAGTAAAATTAATAATATGTTTCCATTCTGCACATGGACCGGTTATCTATTAATACTTAATAAATTATCTTTAACATCAGAGGATTTAATATATATATTGACAATAAATGTTTAATTTACCAATATATATATGTACAGATTTGTAATAATTCTTATGATAATTTGTATTTGTAACATCGACATAAAGTACAAACGTCACCAATTTTCTAGATTGTTCTGATGCGAAACTAGTGGGAACATAGATCCACTGTTTTATGTACTGTATACATAGACAAATGGATTTCACGTCATTAAAATTAATAAAGAGTGAAAAATAAACTATATATATATAATTTAATTTAAATGTAATACATAGATTTTTGTAAATAATGAAAAAAATGAAATATTGTTACTCATTTCAATCTAAATTGGAAAGGTAATAAAGAAAACTTTTTAACTGTATAATGAAACTAATTTATGTTTTTATTTATGTTTTCCCTAATTAATTATTTATGCATTTATTCGTTATTTCCTTCAATAAGATTTTGTGAACATCTAAAAGCGTTACTTTACTAATAATAATTGGAATTCATGAATACAGTATCTCGGGACTAAGGATTTAGATGGCGCTTCTCATAACTCTAGATTCTTGTGAGAAGAATGCTCTCTGAAATATTCCTCTAAATGGATCAGTTTCTGTTGAAATTAGCGATAAAATTTGATGAATTAAAAATTTTAATCTAACTTTAAATAAATAGTATCTAGGGACTAAGGATTTAGATGGCGCTTCTCATAACTCTAGACTCTTGTGAGAAGAATGCTCTCTGAAATATTCCACTAAATGGATCAGTTTCTGTTGAAATTAGCGATAAAATTTTATGAATTAAAATTTTTAATCCGACTTTAAATAAATAGTGTCTAGGGACTAAGGATTTACATGGCGCTTCTCATAACTCTAGACTCTTGTGAGAAGAATGCTCTCTGAAATATTCCTCTAAATGGATCAGTTTCTGTTGAAATTAGCGATAAAATTTTACGAATTACAATTTTTAATCTAACTTTAAATAAATAGTATCTAGGGACTAAGGATTTAGATGGCGCTTCTCATAACTCTAGACTCTTGTGTGAAGAATGCTCTCTGAAATATTCCTCTAAATGGATCAGTTTCTGTTGAAATTTGCGATAAAATTTTATGAATTAAAATTTTTAATCTAACTTTAAATAAATTTGATTGTCTAAAAATAGTTTTACGATGCATTTAAGTTCTGAATGTCAATGCACGTTTTGAAAAATAAAGGAATTTTTGCTAGACATTATCGTCTTTTCAGTGATCTTTATTACCAGTACAACTTTCAGCATTAAAATGATATTGTAATTGATTCTATTTTATTAAAGTAAAATAAAAAAAAATCAGCATTAGGCAAATAAAAGCCATATTTTAGTTTATTTGTATGATTTACAAATGTAAGCAAATTTGTTGATGCATTTCTTTCAGCAAAATTAAAATAAATTCCATTACGTAGCAATTTTTTTACGGAAAATTATTTAAATTAGAAATTTTAATAAATCTTTTCAAATTTAAAATATTTTTATAAAATTTAATATTGACTCAGTGAGTTTTAATGAACGAACAAAGATGAATATTAAATTTTAATATCAGTTATTAAATATGAACTGTATTAAAGTAAAAATAAAAAAAAATAAATGGAAAAATAATGCTTGATTCACCTTGTCCATGTAAAATCATATTTATACGTTGATACATGTTAAAATAAAATTATGACATGCATTACTCCTCATTGAATTAAAAATATCTAAAACAAATTCTAATAAAGATTTTTTTTTTAATAATACAGTTTAAGTGCAATAATTTACAATGTAATAATTTACAGTGAATTATTTGCAATTACAAATATTTTAAGTAAAAAACAATTAGGAATACTCAAATAGATTTATAAATCAATATTTTCTGGAAAAGTTTTAAAAAGACTTTGTAGTAGATCTCATAATATTTTGCTTTGATTTTTTTGTATAAAATAAAAGATTTATATCAAATAATCGATTTTTAATTATGTTTTGACTTTGAATCTCTACCATGTTAAGAACGATTTTTGACATACTTTATGTATTTTAAATTATCATACCTTAAATAATTCAAGAACATTATATCATTTAAAGCATTTTAAACATTATATTACTTAAATTTATATATATCATGCGTTTATAACATATGTGAATGGTCGAAAGATAACAATTCCATCGAAATGTATCTCTATTCAGTCAAATTGTATAATTAATAATACATAAAATCACCAATTTATTATTATTATTATTATTATCTTAACTTAAAGACTAAGAGAGTCAAGAGAATCAACTGGATGGGGAGGCCTACCAAATGGCTTAAGCACTCACTAGCCCCATTCATAATAGACTAAGACGAAGAGATAACGACAAAAAAGTGTAGGATCACAGTTATAAGTTATAAAACAACATTGCATTTTAGGGTTTTGCACAAAGAAATGCTAGTCTGCCAGCCAGTTTTTTTGAAGAACATGTGTTAAAATTCATGTAAAAAAAAAGCAATGTCAAATAATTTTATTAATGTTTGTAATTTGTACGCTAGTGGGAAACAATTGTCTAATAATGAAAAACTTAAACGAAAAAAATTTGGGCGTTACGAGAGAAAGACAGACGCAGGGCTTCGTAATGATCAGCCAACTGAATACCAATATTTTTTAACAGAAAATTTCATGATAGATTTCTACAACGTTTACGTAAAAAATTACCTCCTAAGGCGGTTTCTGCAAAATTCGCAAGAAAAATCCAAAAACAAATTTTTTCTAAGAAAATGCCGGTAATCAAAAAGCGGACCATTTGGGAGCCCTGCATACGTCCAAACGATCCTCCAACCGAATACCAATATTTTTTTAGCAGAATACTGACTTGCATCACAGAATGTGTGAAGAGTACAATCTTTTACATTATCTGTGGTGAACTGAATATATCTAGGAATCTGAATTTCTTGAGTTTTTTTGTAAAACATTTAATTCACGAAACCCTTCAACAAACTCATATTTTAGATCACTTGCAATTTCTCCATCCCAGGCAATACCCTTTTCTCATGTTTTCTGTAACATCATCTTGGGACAAATCATAACAGGATAATTAAAACCAATATGATCAAAAATTTTATTTGCAGCTGATAGTATGATTCGTTTGGTTACTTTTTCTAAATTTATATATTTCGTCCAGTTAACATTAACCTTCAAAACGTCTAGAAATCTGCTCCAAATAAATAAAAGGAGGAAATAAATATTTCTTTCACAATGAATGCGAAATATTAGGACAAATAAAAAGGATATAACTAATACGGTTATACATGACCAAATATTTCATCTTTTAAAGGTTCCGATTTATGATTTTAATCATTTATAAAGTAAATATCTTAAACGTAAATGAAATCGAAGGAAATCAGTCCAACAAAATATTTCTTCTGTGACATAATTTTATTTGATGTTATTCAGTTGCAGTTGAGAAGAATATTAAAAGAATTTGTTTTAAGTGTTATGTGATTAATGTATCAAGAGTTAAATAATATATTTTGAATTGAATTAAAAAAAGCTTTTAATTAAAAAAATAAATTATAAAAATTATAATTTTTTATTATCTGCTTTACATACTTGATGTTAGAGTCAATAATATTTTTTGAAGCATAAAATATTTTTATTTTTTATTAACCCCTTAATCGTCGCGCCCCCTTTATGTGTAGGCTACTTTTTAAAAATTCATATTGCTTGATTACCACCAGTTTTTTAAGTAGAAATGTTCATCTTATTTAATAGACAGATAAAATAATGCAAGAATAAAGCCAATAACACTATTTTAAGAAACTGGTGGGAATCAAACAATCTGAATAAAACAGGCGTAACCTACGCTGCCCGTGAATGTCTCGGGCACGACGATTAAGGGGTTAAGTAAATATGTAGGAATAAACAAAAGGAAGGATATTTCAAGTTTGATAAAACGCATTAAAAATATTCTTATACGGGAAATTAGAATGGCAATCTACTTGTTCGGAGGAAAATTTCAGGATATATCACTCCAAGCCGAAATCTGATTGATATCATTGTGGTAAGTGATTTAAATGTCTATCATACACGTTCAAACAACACTGAGCTAGATACTCTATATTTCGAAGTTCATCTGAGAGTACTAGCCATGTCACTGTCTAAATTACAAAGCTCGTATCGCACGTTCCATAATGTTATAAAATTTCACACAAAACAAAGTTATATACGGAATAAGTAAAAATACGTTTTATATAGAACAGTAGTAAAAATTAATAATCGTCCCGGAAATTTTGTAAAGAAGAGAATATAAGGTGTAATCTAAATCCCATTTAAGATTATTTATATTTAGCCCAGATATTTTAACTACAAAATGTAACTTACAAGCTCGGTGTAAATGTTAAAAATCACTTCAGTTATTAGCCGTCTGAGGGCTTTCTTGCATATTCAAATAAATGCTCATGAAAATTAATATTATATGAAATTTTCTTTCATGGTTTGTTTCTAATATACACTTCATTTATATCTACAGCCGATTTAAGTTGTTTTTGGGGAAACGGAAAAATACGGGCAGAACGCTTAAATACAATTTCTGGCTCTACAAATGATTGTTTGATCCGCGAATTATACGACGGAAATTAAGGTAATTCATATATTTTAAATTAAATTTGGGGTATTTGTCGATGATGCAAAAGGGAAAAGGTTGTCTTTTTTCAAGTTTCATTTAACAATAACATCATTAAATCATTTCAAACTGCAATGAATTTTATGATGAAAAATAGGATAAACAAAAAATACAAGAAACTGAAATATAATTAAGAATTGAAATCACAGAATTAAGATATTATAAAACTATACTGTTTATTACTGTTAAACAAAGTTTTTCTCATGTAATTTTGCAGGATATTTGTTCTTTACTTCTGAATCCATAATTTATTTTACCCAATCTCAATGGACTAAATGGGTAAACGGAATTAAACACACCTCTCACTATATAATAATGAATCTTTGCATTATATGTTTTGGGCTTTTTTTATCTTCCAGTAGCGTTTGGTTAATGGACTTCCAGAGAAATTTAGGAATAAAGATAATATTGGTGATTTTTGAAAAAATCAGATAAAATTAATTATTTTGTTCATGCTTGTCCTTTAGAGTTTTTCTTGATGAACACTCAGATTTAATAATTTTCTATGGTAGTAAAATATACCGTATTATTACGTTATAATTGTTTGAAACATTGATAATTTTCCTTATTTCAAAAATTACTGCGTGTTACACATGTTTGATAATTTTTGTGTATATGGATCTGAATATTGCGGATTTGTTATGTTCCATTTCATGAAAGACTATTTTTTATTACATATAGGAACAAAAAGCAAAAATAGTATATCAATATTTAAAATAAGGCACTGACAAAGTATATCATTAAGATATCTCCGTTTTAATGGAATGCAGAAAATAGTAGAAATTTAGTGAAGACTAACATTATTTCATAAAGGCAGACATTAGTTTTTTGGTCGCATATTTTTTGTTGTTACAGTAAAATACAGTCGCTCAAGAGACCGATAAGAAGCGATATATATTCAAAATCTTAGCTTTATTTAAAGTTTACTGCATTTTCCACATTTTCGGACCGCAGGTAAATAACATATAATTGTAAAATGTATTCACAAATCATAAAATGTGTCTTCTTTTCTTTTATTTATCTATTTTTGTCTTATTTTATCAATCCATTAAAATTTCGAAAATATCGTTATTTACGTTTTTTTTTTTTTTTTTAAGTTAAAGCATACAGATTTTTCTTGAGTTTTCAGAGATAAAACGGTGTATTCTTTATATGGTTAGAAAACACAATACTACATTTCGATTTATATTTAAAAAAAAATATATAAAAACTTGTGTCACAAACCCTATCTAAGCAACGCCCCTTGAATACTAGGCCTGCGCGCTGACACGAAAATAGTGACCTTCGTAAGCGGATTTTTTTTCAGTGTTTGTGCGATCCCTAGAATATGAACAATAATAATTTCTAAAAGATTTCTTCACCTTATTTTTCTGAGATCAAATAATATAAGTGAAAGAAAACTTTTATACATTACTGGTGTGTAAATTCAGGGGACTGTACAAACGCTTAAAAAAACCGCGTACGACAGCCGCCATTTTCGTTTCAGCGCTCAAGCCTAATATTCAGGGGGCGGTGATCTAAGTACAAGTGACGTTTTCAGAGTATTTTGCATATAAAATATTAATACATATTACATATGGAAGACGAATTATTAAAATTATTTAATTCACGGAGTAAATGATTATGTATTTGTAAATATAAATTAAGAATGTTAATTTTTTTTTAACTATCCAAACAGTCAACTTTAATTAAATACTATTTTACCTTTGTTAGTGAAAAAGAATATGAATTTGTAATAGACACTTTCAACAAAATAGAGCGATGGAAGTGCAATGTTTTGTTTACATTCTTCATAATTGTTCTATGCAGCTCCTATTAGTCAAAATGAAGCAAAATAGAAACGATAGTACATTTCATCACAGACAGTGTAAAAATGGTCGTATAGATACTGATGTCAGTATGTTCTTTATGCACACCTATAGTTATTTTATTGTTGTTTGCCAATTATACATATCCCCTCCCGAAAAAAAAAAGTTCGAAGGTTTCATGGACAATGAAATCATAATGTGCGCAAGAAATGGACTACCGCTTGGTAGTTTTCTGTGCGACATATCGTTGCTACCATGTCAAACTGTCAAATGGGGAAAAAATGCATTTTTCATGACTTTTATAAACGGGTCGATTGTCACAACTAAATGTTAATAGTATTCTTCCCCAGCCTTCCCAGTTTGGTGTCAATTTCGATTCAGAAATGACGAATTCATCCCAGAAATTCCATACAGAGTTTTTTGATTTGTTTAATGACAGACACTTGCTAATTACTTAAAGTAAAAAACAAATTACTAAAATTTCCGGTATGTATTCGGCATCTCTGAATAAAAAAGAAGGCTAAACTGGCAACACTGATCTTCCCAGAAATTTTATTACTATTATTACTAGGCGAAGAAATCTAATAAAATTTAGTAGTGACAATCGGCCCATTTTTAAAAGTGATGAAAAATGCATTTTTTCAAATTCGATAGTTTGACATGGTAGCGACAAAACAGAACCACACACAACAGTTATGAAGTACGCAAACACAATTTGGAGCTTTCTTTCGTTTTGTGTTAAATGTTCCTTCCGATCATTGTTTGAAACAAATTTATTGTTATTTGCAGACACTCAGAAACCAAATCAATAGAATATAAAATCAATATTTATTTTTTTATGCATAAATAGTGGATTTAATATTCTAGATGAATTCTTATCATCATATGAAAAAATGAGCAGATATATGCAATGAGGATATGAAGGAAATGATGAATCTGGAACTACTGCCAAAATTAATAATAAGGCAAATAAATGTAGCAATAGTTATTATGTTCTGCATGTGCATATACTTGAAACTATTTTCCATAAATGAAAACATATATCTCATGCAAATACGTTTTACGTAATTTTAATGAAAAATTTTAAAGCAGACATTGAAAAAGTAAAATAAATAAATATATATATATATATATATATATATATATATATATATATATATATACTAATAAAGGCTGGGGTTCTGGTGCCTCGCTATCTTATATCTTACTACAATCGCAGGTCGTTGTCAGAGTTGTTTAACGTAAGATCATGAAGCATTGAAATACGGTTTACGCATTGTTTATAGTGTAAGACAGACTTAATCTCTAAGTTTATCAAGTCACTATAATCCCAGCCTATGAGTATAATATTTTCTCAAAGAGGAATGAGAACTCTCCGACCCGAATATCGATTCTTACCACTAAATTTTAATAGTATTCTCCAACGTAAAGAATTTCAGAAATTTTGTCCTTGAATAAGGGAACAAATACTATTAAAATTTAGTGGTGTCAATCGGGATTTCGAGTCGGAGCGCTCCCATCCCTATTCAAACTATGCTTTAATGCACATCATAGACGTCATATAGACTTAAAGCAGCATTTTGTCGTTTTTTAAGCATAATTTGAAAACTACTTGGAAAAAAAAATTGAAATTTTGAATACACATAAAGCAGGACATAATAAATATAAATCCATCGAAAAAAAATTGTAGGTTGCAATTCATAAATTTTTCGAATATTAATTTCATAATTTATAATTCATATTATAAAATTTTAAAAATTACAAATTTGACGTAGTTATGTTTGGGTTTTTGAGTTTTATAACCAAACAAAACGTTAGCACATTAGGATTATAATTTCAGGAGTTATTAATAAAAATATGAAAATGTAATTTAACATTAGAAGCTCTAAAATTTGAATGTTTATAACTCAAAAACTTATCATCTAAATGACTTAAAATTTTGTATCTAGGCATAGTTTGAACCAAAGATTTAAAATATCATGTCAAAAGTGGGTGTTGCTATTGAAAAAATTAAAGTTTAGGCTGGTTTTAATATGTAGATGGCCCCTTAAGCAAATTTTAGATACATCACTTAAAAGTAGACTTTATTTTCAATCGCTTGGTACCAGTCACGTCCTTCTACTATAATTTGTTGCAGAGTTAGTGGGGGGTGTTCCGTTTTTTTTTTCCACGACTGTGCATATACTTGGAAAGAATGTCTTCTGTAATTATGATAATCTTGAATGACACCATCAAATAGTAAACTATATAAATTCACGGCTCTTTAAAAGTATACTTTTCAAAGAAAGATGTAAATATATAAAAAGGGCCGTCAGTGCCTCCTGCTAGTGCAGATGGTAATTTTCACTAAGGAGATCGTTTATTGTTTCATGGAACTGTGTGCAGAAATAAAAGCTTTTTTGTTGGACATAATTAGTGGTGTAGCAAAGGTGGGGGTCCAGATGCTCCGTGTACCACTAATTTTATAAAGTTGTATTTGCCTTTTCTATTTGGAGAATATTCTGCTATAATCAAATCGAAGAAAACTTTACAATATTACTGGTATCAAGAGCATTTTGAGCCCCCACCTTGATCACGTCACTGAACATAATGCTAAACAGCCAAATGATCGACATGTTTAGAAAAAAGAAACAAATGCATTTATTAGTGCAAATAAAAGTATGTCACAGTTTTTGATGTAAGCGCCAAGGTAACTTCTTTTAACCCCATCGAGAACTGTGGGATATTATATATCCCACATTATTTTAACACTAGTACACCCATAAATTTTACTGAATCTTTATAAACATATTTTATACCAGAATTTTTATTTTAAGCTATTTAACTTATTTATTTAACTTATTTATGTGCGGTTTATATTTAACTTTTTGATGAAGAAATTTTCGGGTCGAATCGACTCCTGCTGGGCGTTCTAGTGTTAATCCCGACACACCACAATACACCAAAGCCATTAAATAATAAGCCCAGTCAGATAAATGGGAAACTTTTCGCAAGTTGAAAATAGCGCCATCTAGCGGTTGGGAGTGCTGCATTCGGCACCAAGAATACTTTAATAAAATTTTGCTTCTAAAATTAAAGCTTAAAATAAGGAGTTCATATTTTCTAAGAAAGTCGTTTGTAAATTCCGGTGTCAGTCAGTAATTTCACATTTTACGAACATAATTTGTCTGTGACGGAAAGGGTTAATTGCATAGTGATGTAAATTTCTATCACTTTTTATTTAACTTTTAATAAATAAATCAACTTCTTCGCCACCACTATATTTATATAGAAATATTAATCCAGTAAATTTCCACATTTTTTTTCATTATAGTTTTAGCTTTAATGTAAAAGATCCCAATAATTAGCAAGCTTTTAAAGGAAGTGCAAATACAAAACATCGATAAAAATCGTATGAAATATCGATATAAATAAATCGTATCGTTTCTCTGCGACCCACTTCTGTTTTGTCCTCCTTCCGCAGCAGAGGTTTGGCGCTAGTGTGTCGCTAACAAATTTAACACTATCTGACTGGGCTTATTATTTAATGGCTTTGCAATACACCGAAATATTGTAATAAAATTGTATGATGTATGTAACAAAACAGCGAAACTCTTTAATAAAATGTTGTTTTTATAATGTCAGTGAAAGAAAGCTGTTACTCATTTTCAAATAATTTGTTTTGTAAATCGTGGTGTCAATGAAACATTTGAACATTCTAGCAGCAGAAGGATTTTCCATTTGAAAGGTTTAAGCAAGATTTTTATTAGCTCTCCGTTCGTCCAGTGTTGCCAGTGGGCTACTTTTTCTAAATTTAGTTTTCTTGATTACCACCAGTTTTTTGAAAAACTAAAATTCGCCTTATTTAATGACAGACTAAATGAGGCGAAAACAAGGGACATTATACCATTTCAAAAAGTGGTGCCAATCAAGCAATCTGAATTTTTAAAAAGTAGCCCACTGGCAACACTGCGTTCGTCACAAGCGTCTATGACAGATTGTTTGGGTTCAGAGCTCTTTCCATCAAAGACAAATACTACTACTACTCTATGTTTACGAATATATCATGTGCATGCTAGGTTCTCTGAACCTAACATTTCCTCGATAGCTAGAATTTAAGAAAATTATAACTTACACAACTTAAGGAATGCTTTACAAAAGTTATAAAGTTTGATTTGTAAATTTCCTGGTATGAATATTTAAATTTTGAGTCTTAACCCTCTGAGCGTTTTGAAAAAGGGTAAAATTGTAATGTTGTTTTCTCTGCATTTTGTTTTAAATGCTAAAAAAATATGATTATTTCAGCATTATAAATAAAGCTTAATTACAAATATGAATGTAACCCTTGAGAGTATTAATCATTCTTCAATGTTTTGAAATATCATTAAATCTATAGAATTATATTATCTTAAACATTGCATATATTGCAGTGAAACCTGGAGCTTAGTGAACGGAATATTACGTTCTACACGCTTAGAGGGTTAATGTTGTTCACTATTAATGTTCACTATTGGTTAGTTATATGTCTCGTAGAGAGTTTAGAAGATCTTACTAATATCATTTTCATTTTATCAACAGATTATATGACAAAAACGCAATATTACTTTATTTTTCTTTTTTCTTATTAAGTTTTTAATCTATAAATATATATAGTTAGTGTCAAAGCACCATTAATTTCCCTACGCATTTTTCTCGTTATCAAAAATGTTTTATCCATTTAATATTGGAAAAGTAATTTGAAAATTGGCACGGTACGCTGATGTCATAACGATGATGGAAACAATCTGCGCTGTCGCTTTTGCTTTTATTGCTCATATTTTCACTTCTTAATATCTCGTGATTTAAATGTTTTCATGATCAAATATGTAAAACCTTTTAAAATGAATTTTTTTTTTTTAAACTGCAGCTCAATGTACTGTTTTTTAATGTTTTTTTAATTTTTTTTTCAAATATTTTTCAAACATTATTATTCTTATATCTACCTCAATAATGAATATTTTCTTTTCCTTTATTTTAATACATTCTATAATTAAGTCCATTTTCAAGTGTTTCTATCATTGCTACAATGTCTTTTAAAGTGAATGTAAAATACCATTAATTTTTTTTTTTTAATTGTATTGTACGAAGTTTAAAATTAAAATTGTGAGGGGTTTTATTAATTAACCTAACAGAAATCAAACTGTCATATTTAACCCAAACATTGTAAAAAAGCAGAAAATTAAACAAAAATCAATTTTTTTATGTCTCTTGATGGTAATTTTTTAAATTAGTTCACATGTTTATGTTAATAGAGCTTTCATGTAAATTAGTTAATTTAATTTTTTAAAAAATTGAAAATATTTACTAGAATGGAAACATAGCAATATAAGACACAAAAACAATATTAATTATAATAACAAAAGAAAGTTTTGCTCTGTGCGTTTGTCTGTGTGTGTCTGTGTGCGATGCTTGGCGAAATCTAGCGCACCCATAAGTCTTAAAATTGACGTTAGAATAGTTCGAAACCTGTCCTGGTGCACCTGAGAATCAGAATTTTAATATTTTGAAAATCACCCTCGATATCAGTTAAAAAACCATAAAGCATCGCATGAAAAAACTCATTAAAATGGCTATTTTTATAGTAACCTCAAAAGAAATTACCGATTTGATAATTCCAGACAACGAAATATTCTCATTTTCACTTATCCTCGAATAATAAAAAATCTATTGGCAGTCCCGATTTGAAACTCACATTACATGCGTAATTGACTTTTCAGATTAAAAAAATACAAATTTTGTAAACATTGCACTGAAACGTTTCTTCATTTCGGCCGAAAACCGACCATAGGCAAATCAAATTGACCCAGACGGAAAAGAGTTTACAGTAAATCGTGTGTTGCCTGATTAAAAAACAACTCAGAGTTGTATGGCCCTATTAAAAAAAATAAACCTACCTATTACGTTTATAGATTTGATGTTAGGCGCATAGACATAAAAAAAAATCCTGAATCCGAATTTTGAATTTTTGTGAAAATCGATTCATAATTGGCTAAGATATTAATAAAAAATTAATTAAACAGATGGAAAACAAATGGTTTTTTTATTATTTCATCCGGACACCTGCTCTGGAGTTTCACGTGTTCTGTTAATTCCAGTCAACGAAACGGAAGGTTGCCATCAATAGAAGCGCTGACAGATTTAAAATGTACTGAGCTATTTTAAGGTATTATAAAATTTTTTAAAACTATATAAGATACGGTTTTGAAAATCGGTATATATACGCAAAAACATATGCTCAATAAGAATTTATAAAAGTCGACTAGTAACGTTTTTTATTAAAAAAATTATTTATTTCATTTACTTTCGAATTGGTATAGCAAAATAATGTTCTATTTAAGAAATTCGAAAAATCGAAACCATCAATCGATAACTTTTTATTTTATCAAAAAACTGACTTTTCTATGGGAATTTAAATTTATTGTGCATTTAATTCTCGGCTTCTAATAGTTATATCTTTTCAAAACTGATTGCAAATTATTCTAATATCTTAATTATGACTTATCATTATCACAGTCTTAAAGTCAGTTTATAAGTAGGAGTTACCGGTATTTCCGAATAGATATTTTAGCAAATTCCTAAATTAAATTCCGGGCTCAGCTACCTGTTCAATTTTTTACCAATGTCTCCAATGGTCTTAATTAGTTATTTGTCAAAAAGCACTTGCAACTCTCCTACCTCCTCTCCCCTTCATTGTTTTTTGCTTAAGTGTGCCCCATCTTAATAACTCTTATTCTATTAGTAATATTTCTTCGAAACTGATTACAAATTACTTTAATATCTTAATTATAAACTCAGTCTTAAAATTAGTTTGTGAGTAGCGGTTACAAGTATTTTGAAATAGAAATTTCAGCAATTTCTTTAATTAAGTTCCGGACTCAGCTATCAGTCTATTTTTTTACCAAGGACTCCAGTGTGTCTTAACTATTAATTTGTCAAAAAGCATTTGCTTCCCCCCCCTCTCTTCCCTTCATCGTTTTTTGCTTAACTGAATCCTATCTTAATAACTCGACACCTAATATCCCGATATCATCGAAACTGATTGCAAATTCATGAATATCTTAATTATCACCTCCCACATTCATATTAATTTATGAGTAGCAGATACCATTATTTCCGAATACTAACTTCATCAAATTCTTAAATTAAGTTCCGGACTCAGCTATCAGTCTATTTTTTTACCAAGGACTCCAGTGTGTCTTAATTATTAATTTGTCAAAAAGCATTTGCTTTCCCCCACCCCCTCTCTTCCCTTCATCGTTTTTTGCTTAACTGAATCCTATCTTAATAACTCGACACCTAATATTCCGATATCATCGAAACTGATTGCAAATTCATGAATATCTTAATTATCACCTCCCACATTCATATTAATTTATGAGTAGCAGATACCATTATTTCCGAATACTAACTTCATCAAATTCTTAAATTAAGTTCCGGGCTCAGCTACGAGTCCAAATTTTTTAACAAGCAATCCAGTAGTCTCAATTAGTCATCTGTCAAATATTTTATATAGAACATAAATCGCCCCTGATTGAAGGTGGAATTAAAAGATTTTGCATCGCGTGCGCAGCATGCCCTTGTATTCCGTTTAAGGTTCAATTTAGTAGGGTTTTTTAACAACTTCTTACGTACTCCAGCTACTATGCATTAGAAAGAATTTACTTAGTCCCCAGCATTAGATGTTAGCCACCAGCAACACCTTTTCGAATAATAATCATTTTTTGTCGGTGTTTTTTTTCTTTTTTCACAGTAATAATTTTCGGTTTTCCAAAACGTTGGTACATAACTCCATCACAATATTTCCATTCCATTCCAGCAGTTTTGCTTGCCAACAGTTAAGTTGTATCACCAACATTTACGAATAATATCGAAATTTTCTACAATTTGTCCTACAGCTTTCAGATATTATTTTCGTGTGCTGAGGTCATTTAAGAGCCTAAAAATTTAATGATCTTCGTACCTCATCTCTATACGGTGCCGTAGGCAGCGGTGACCCGTGCCAGAGATTCGTGCGAAAAGTGGTTTGTTTAGAACAGAATGCACCGCCTGGAGGTGGAAGGTGGAATTAAGATTTTCCACGCAGCACGCCCTGTATGCGGTGCTAAGACAGCGGGGATCAGGGGCAGAGTTTCGTTTTTTAAGAGATATAAGTTTATTACACGGGATCGGGTAACACCGAGTGGGTTAACTAGTAGTATAATATTACACATATTGCATATCTATGTGCATCGAAATTTTAATAAAATTGTCTGTGGATTTATTGTAGTTTTATCGATTAAATGTTTGTTTCGATTACTTTAATTCCGATTCGCGTGAAAGCATCACGTGACCAGTTACCGAAATTAATACAGGAATACATATTCTATAGAATAGTATTTTTTATTTTAACATTATAAAAATATCAGATATAAACTCTATGGTACAAAGTTTTTTTCTATTACATAGTTTGTATTGCATCCAAGTCAAATATATTGTCAATCGTATTTCACAATTTAATTTAGTAAAACTGTACTCGTTGCTATTTTGAAGTATTTCTGTGAATTTTTTCTTCTTTATAGCACATTTTTATTCATATTTTATATATTATTATGAAATGTAAATACATGAAATAGATTTTTTTCTTTCGTAATTATCATATTTAATCAATTGAAACGGAAGCAAAAAGTAGCAGCAAATATTTTTCTCTTGTTCGAAAAAGAAACACTTCTGCAAATAAAATAATAGATTTTTTGTATTTTTCCCATTTTATACATTCATCATATTATTTATTTACTTTTTATATTGCTTTTAAGCATTGAATTCTTTGAGAAATTTCGCAATAATTTAAACGCATTTTTTAATAAATATGGGGCAAACTAGATATGATTTTTCATTAAAATGAAAGAAACCTCGCACAAAAATTTAAAAATACATTAAAAATCATTAACTGAAGTATTTGAACAGATAAGGATCATAAATGACAAATGATAAACATTTCACTTTCTTCTTTCTTTTTTCGTCTGGAAATAAATTCTCATCGTCTGCTTTCAGTAAAATATTTCATTACTCCCGAAAATTCCATTTTGACGAAACAATAATTAAAAGATAAGAAGAGCTCAGACGATTTTGGACATAACCCCTGTTCTAAAGTGAATCTTTGTATGGGATTTATTTTAAGATGTTCCTGAAGAATAATATTTAATTATAAACTAATATAAAAAAATCGAATTTTTGCCACTTTAAAGAGTATCTGACCCCTTAAATTAATGATAGATAAATAAAAATTGTAAAATAAGCCTACAAAATATTTACAGTAAAAAAAAATATCAGAAGGAAAAATGCTATAAACAATATATATATATATATATATATACATATATATATATATATATATATATATAGGAACAAGGTACAAGTGAACTTCATGGATCACTTAATTGTGAAGCAACTGTACAGAGGTTATCGACTTTAACACTAGAACTACCGGAAATTTTACTCATTTTTTTTTTAACTATTTCACACCAGAAATTTTATTTAATACTACTTAACTTATTCATTTAACGTATTTCTGTGAGTTTTATATTTAATTTATTTTAAAAAATAAATTTCTGGTTCGAATCGGAATATATTCATTTGGTAACAGTCAAAATGACGGCTCATGGTAGTTCTAGTGTTAAAGGCAAATGGGGAGCCATAAGAAAATATATAAATATACAAAAAACTACTTAAAATAGAATTAAAATGCAGAAAAGACAAAAGAAAGTTTAACAATTAAATAAAAAATTCCATTAATCCTAATGGCAGACGAAAACATACCGAGGGATGAACCCATACCCATTTCATAAAAAAGCTCCTTTCTGAAACCATACGTTAGTTTAAAGCAGTGTAGAAAAATTTAAAACATATATACGATTAAATTAGGCAAACAATTCCATATGAAAATAAAAAGGAAAACTGCCCAGTTAAACTGAGGGCATTGAGCTCACAGGCTATTCACACTAATTGTATATTATAATCTTATTTTAAAGAATTTGAAATATGCCCCTCGAAAAATAAAGAAATCAACAGTATATTAAGGGGGAGGTCATCCCACCGTTACTCCCCTCCTAGTTAACTAATGAACCCCTTAAACTAATCAGGGAAGTCTCTAATTACAATGAATATATATACAAAATTTGAAGAAAATCGGATAATTCTGCATCAAAAAACCCATTTATCTAAATTAAGGGGGGATTAGCCCACCTTTCCCCCTTTATACTTAACCAATGAACCCCCAAAACTATTCAGAGAAGCGCATCATCACAATGAACCTATATACAAAATTTGAAGAAAATCGGATAATTCTGCATGAAAAACTCATTTATCTAAATTAGGGGGGGTATCCCCCCTTTCCCCCTTTCTACTTAACCAATGAACCCCCAAAACTATTGACAGAAGCGCATTATCAAAATGAACCTATATACAAAATTGGAAGAAAATGGGATAATTCTGCATGAAAAACCCATTTATCTAAATTATGGGGGGTTAGCCCCCCGTTTCCCCCCTTTATGCTTAACCAATGAACCTCCAAAACTAATCAGGGAAGCGCCTTATCACAAGGAACCTATAAACAAAATTTAAGGTAAAACGGTTAGTTCTATCAAGAGTTATCGCGTTACGTACATACATACATACGTACGTACGTACATACAGAACCGGCGGGCACATAAGCTCTCAGGCTTTGATAGCCTGTGAGCTAAAAAACGGTGCTGAATCCGTAAAGTAACTCCATCGCGATAGCTTTAAAATTAACTCGCATGTGTCTTTGCGTTACCAGAGTAAACTCTGAATGCTTCTTTGTATAAAACACGAGAAATAAAGCAAAATGTCCATTGTCTAATTTTATGCCCATTCTGTATTCACTAAAAGCCAAGACAACCCCTGATTATAAATATTTTGAATGAAACAAAATAGTTTTTTTTATTGTATTGTAGAACAAGTAGATGGAAGATTTTAAGATTATTAAATACTAATAAAAATCTACTACATAGAAAGTTTTAACTAATGACAACAGATAAATCGTATAATAAATATCGTTTTCACGAAGCAATATTTTATACAAGATTCTTTTATTTTCTTTTTTTTTTTAATTACACTGTATTTTTATTTGTTTTATATAAAGAAACACTTTCAGAAAATTCTAATCCTGTTTATTTGAGAGAGGTTTTTAGCTTTAGGGTTAACCTTAATGTTTATATATTTTGTTGTCAAGTTGTTAAAAGATTTAAAATTATAGTTATTTCTATCGAAATTCTTGAGGATATATATTTCAAGTAAAAATCTATACTAAAAAATCCAGTTGAAGTAATACTTTTCGTACTTAATCAATTTTGAAAACACTTGAATCCTATTTATGTCAAAGATTTTATAGTTTTTGGGTTAACATTAATGTTTATAGATTTTCTTATCTACTTAATAAAAGGTATAAACGGTCGTTATTTTTATCAAAATGTTTGAATGTATACATTTAATGAAAAAAAAAACTGTAATAATTTTGAATACAATTTAAGAAGTTGTACTTCAGAATCGTACTTCAGTATTAAAATACTTAGTATTTCTATCGAAAACAGATGAGTAGAATTCAGTTATATTCATTTAAAGGATTTTTTTAACTGAAAGTTGGTTTATACTTCGAGTCCATAGCTTTAAATGACAGGTCTTAAAAATATACATAAAATATATTTTTATGCGAATAATCGAGGATATATACAGGGGTGATTGTGTTCCGGTATTTTTTACACAACTAAATTTGTATAGCAATCTTTTTCTTCTTCTTTAATCGAGAAATTCTGCTATGAAATACTAAGAATATTGCTATATAAATTTAGTGGTGTGCAAAATACCGGAACACAATTACCCCGTGGATATATATTTAAAGTAGCATTTCAATAAACTTGAATACAGTTGAAGTAAGCTTTTCAGACAGAAGATTACAAGATACTTTTTAGTTAAAACAATTGTTTTTCATAGTTACTTTTTACTTATAGGTCACAGATTTTATTATCAGTCAGTGGCAGTTCGTGAAAGGCACTGCGGCTTTGCAGCGCTCCCTATTTTCATTCAAAATCATCAATTACATTCAATATAATGTTTCTTTTTCTTTTTCATTCTTTCTTTATACTTGTACATCACATAATTCATAAATCTAATGCCAATAGTTATCTCGTAGTTTATGAAAATTACAAAAAGCCTTGTATGGAACTATGTTTTTTCATTTCCAATAGTTCTGTGTTTGACTATTAAGCGCTGTCGCATACGTCCAAGACGACATTAAACATATTACTGTAATTTCACGCGTATGTGCCACGTTAAGTCTTTTTCAAACCGGAAATTTTATTGGAAATAAGATAAGAAGGCAAGTAAGTGCTAAGCAGAAGTGAGTCACATTTTATTTAAAATAAATTCTGGTAGGAAATCGAATTGTCTGAGGTGCGGCGTATACGGGCGAAATTACGGTAGGTATAGAGAGGCACAGTCAATTTAGAAGAAGTCTTTTCTAATGATAGTTGTTAACTTTTTCTAGAGAATTGCACGATGTTTTTATACAATATTTAAATAATGGCTGAAATTTTCCAAAGCCACGCGCCCACCAATTTTTGCCAAGAAGCGCAACGGCAAAATATTTTTTAAAAGAATTTTTATCAGATATACATTTAGAAATAAACAATGACAGATAATAAGTAATCAGTCAGACTTTTTTTTCTCTCAGCAGTATTTCTTATAGGTTTCTTATTTTGTTTTAGATTACATTATATTCCATTTTTTTTAAATATTCTAGAAAAACGTTCAATCCTAGTTATTTAAAACAATTTTAAAATGTTTTATTCAGATTAATGTTTATATATTTTCCTGGAACATTCCTATCAGATTTATACCCTAATAATTTATGTAGAATTATTTGATATATTGTATGTTTAAAGTATCAAAAAGCTGAAAACATGAATAGGGTTCGTGTGCCTCAGGATATTCAAATACCGTAATTTACGGCCTATAATCCGCGGTTCCAACAATCAAAATGACCCAGAAAAATTTTATTTAATGAAATGTAACTTATTAAATCCCTTTAAATATTTGACTTTAATTACTAAATGAAATTTTTAGCTCGAAACATGATTGTTTTATCCGCGGATTATAGGCCAGAAATTACGGTACCAGATTTTTCGTACACTAACGACCATCATACAAGGTGACAATGATTAAACTGATAGTACTCAATGTGTTCTGTAGCACGTACTAATTGCGAGAATGGAGCCAAATTTTATAGAGCGATTAAAGAAGACGGGGAACGAAGGATTACAGAAATAAAATAGTTCCTAATGTCACCACTAGGGAATTCGTGGCGTTGTGTTTTTCGTTGAAACCTTTGTTCATCGTCTTCATTAACCATCTGTCAAAATTTGGCTCCATTCTTGCAATTAGATCACGAGACAGAGCATTTTTAGTAATATCAATTTAATTATATACAACTTGTATTTAGGTACAGAACTTCGTAATTAAATAAGGGAAATATTACTTTGAAATTTGTGGTATTCAAATCTATTGATGCGTACGAACACTGATGAATCCAGTTGCAGTAGTTGCATCTAATTTTCAAACAGAGTATAATCACAATTTTTATTTTTCTAAAGACATCCAATTGAATGTAATTCAGTTCTAAGATTTTCAAAATACTACTTTAAACTTAGATAAAATATGTTTCGCTGTCAGGTTAAAACAAAAGAGCATTTTAGTTATTTATCATGGAAAATCTTTTCGGGGGTACAAACTCTGTGTTGCATTGTGATTCCACTATAATCTGCTGCATAAAGAAATACTTTTCAAATATTTCCGGTCCTATTTAGATAAATGACGTTATCGTATTGGTATGATATAATTGTTCTATAGATTCTGTTATCAACTTGTTAAAAGATTTAGAGTTTTATCGAAATACTGGAGAAAATACGAAAGACGAAAGTTACAAAAAAACGTGAATCCAATTGAAGTAGTACTTTTTGTTTCACTATATACTATTTTACGAGCAGGGAAGACCGAGCTATGCTCGGTCAAAATTAAATTTGAGTTCAAATATCATGACCCATGACCAAAATGACCCACTAATTGAATTTTCTCGAACATGTGACTTAGCCCAACAGTCTTCTCGTGCCCGAAAACCATAGGATACAAAATTTAGTGTAAATAGTCTGAGCCGTTTCTAAGATAAAATAGCTTGACCCATAATGACCCATGACCAAAATTACCCACTAATCGAAATTTCTCGAACATGTGACTTAGCCTAATAGTCTTCTTGTTCCCTAAACCTGTAGGATGCTAAATTTATTTCAAATCCTCTGAACCATTTTTAAGATAAAATAGCTTGACCCATAATGACTCATGACCAAAATGACCCACTAATTGAATTTTCTCGAACATGTGACCTAGCACAATAGTCTTCTCTTGCTCGAAAACCATTGGATACAAAATTTAGTGTAAATTGAGCCGCTTTTTAGATCTTGATCCAGAAATGACCCACTAATCGAATTTTCTCAAACATGTGACCTAGCCCAATGATTTTATCGTGATCGAAACTCGTAGGACACAAAATTTAATCAAAATCGTTAGAGCCGTTTTTTAGATAAAATTAATTTGACCCGCGTTGACCCAAAAATGACCCACTAATCTAAAGTTCTCGAACATGTGATCCAGCCCAATAGTCTTCTTATGCTCGAAAACCATTGGATGCAAAATTTAGCGTAAATTGAGCCGCTTTTTAGATCTTGACCCACAATGACCCAGAAATGACCAACTAATCGAATTTTCTCGAACATGTGACCTAGCCCAATGATTTTCGCGTGCCCGAAACTCGTAGGATACAAAATTTAATCAAAATCGTTAGAGCCATATTTTAGATAAAATTAATTTGACATGCTTTGACCCAAAAATGACCCACTAATCGAAAGTTCTCGAACATGTGACCCAGCCCAATAGTCTTCTCGTGCCCTAAAATAGTCGGATACAAAATTTCGTCAAAATCGTTTGAACCGTTTTTTAGATACAGTTAGCTTGACCATGACACAAAATGACCCAAAATGACCCACTAATTGCATTTTCTCGAACATGTGACCTAGCCCAACAGTCTTCTCGTGCCCGAAAACCATTGGATGCAATATTTAGTGTAAATTGAGCCGTTTTTAAATCTTGACCCACAATGACCCAGAAATGACCCACTAATCGAATTTTCTCAGACATGTGACCTAGCCCAATGATTTTATCGTGCTCGAAACTCGTAGGCCACAAAATTTAATCAAAATCGTTAGAGCCGTTTTTTAGATAAAATTAATTTGACCCGCGTTGACCCAAAAATGACCCACTAATCGAAAGTTCTCGAAAATGTGACCCAGCCGAATAGTCTTTTCGTGCCCGAAAATGGTCGGATACGAAATTTCGTCAAAATCGTTTGAACCGTTTTTTAGATACAATTAGCTAGACCATGACCCACTAATCGAATTTTCTCGAACATGTGACCTAGCCCAATGGTTTTCTGGTGCCCCAAAACGGTAGGATATGAAATTTCGTCAAAATCGTTAGAGCCGTTTTTAAGATTATATATATATATATATATATATATAACCACACACAAGATTTGCTCGTATTAGAATATATGATATTTCAGAAGTAATACATATTTTATATAAGTGTATATTTTAGAAGTAATTGTATGAAATTTGGAATATTTTTTATTTTAGGTATTTTATAGTTTTAGGGTTAATAATGTGTTCTGATTTTATTATCAATTTGACATATAGGCAATTTTTTTTATTGAAATACCTGAGATTGTACACCTGGAGAAGAAAACTGTAACAACCTTCAATCAATTTCAAGTAGCTGCATTAGTTTGTAGCAGAAGAATTACAATCTTTGATATTTTTATTAAAATTAAATTGAGTACAATTCATTTACATTGATTAAAAAAAATTATGTGTACATTTGAATTTCTAGTGCATAGATTTTTAATGCCAGTTTTTTTTTTTTTAAATATCAAAATTATATTTATAAGATATATATATGATTAAAATCAGAAACTATAGTAATAAACTTGAATTTAGTGTAAATTATCTTATTAGCAGGGCTCCCGAATGTTCCGTTTTTTAAATACCGGTATTTTCTTAGAAATATTTTATTTTTAGATTTTTCTTAACATTTCGTAGAGTTAAATTTTTGCGCAAATGCTGTAGAAACAAACTATGACATTTTCTTTTTAAAAATATTGGTATTCAGTTGGCGGACCATTTGGAGTCATGTATTGGTATAATGAGCTGATAATTAAAGTATTTCCTATTAAAAAAAACAATTAAATAAAATCATGTTCTCCTTATTAAAAAGTTTCATTTGTTCATTTAACCAAGAACCCATAGGTTTTTAAGTCTTTTTTTTTTTTTTTTTTGGTCATGTTCACAAATACAGGGTGGTTTTTTTTAAGTTGTGAAAGTAAAACCCTATAACAAAAGAACCATTCATCCAAATAACCTTAAATTTCAACAGTATGTTCCCAAAGCAATGGGAATTTTTTAGGCGTAGTTAAAAAAATACTTAAAATCCCACCCACAGATGGCGCTGTGGGTTAACATCAACTGGTTTCTTTCCTCTACAATTTTTTAGGCTCAGTGAAGTAGTCTGTTCAAATTTCAAAACCATCTTCCGTCAGTCTGTCGTCATTGGACCTTTTCTTTAATTCTTAAGTGTCCTCATGGTTCGTACGGGTCCTGGAATTTTAAGACCAGGAAATTATTTGGTACCAGTATTTTCTGATAGATAATCTCTTCTTAAGTAAGGTGAAATTTTGCATGTTTAAACTTGATGCACTTTTTTAGAAAAATATACTGGTATGACACCTGGAAAAGTAACGGTACTCGTATGAACCCTGGTCCTAAATCTGTTAAGAGCAGTTGCTGCGCTGTCATTATTCTAATAATACAGTTTCACCATCAACGCACGGTCCGTCAAAAAAACAGTCATTGCGATGATATCCGTAGAATAATGAACACGAGGTGTGCATGCTTGACGTTTTTATCGCCACTGTACGTGTGTCGTGCACAAGCTCGGCTCCCGACTTTGCTGCATATACAGCGCCATCTGTCGGTGGGGTTTTAATTTCATTTTAACCATGTCTAAAAAATTCCCATTGCTTTGGGAGCACACTCGTAAAATTTTAGTTCATTTAGACTAGGTTCTTTTGTTTTCTAGATTAGGTTCTTTTGTTATAGGGTTTTATTTTCACAACTTTTAAAAAATTCACCTTGTATTTATCAAATGTATTTTTAAAGGATAAAATTTATATATATATATATATATATATATAATGACAGATAAATTGTTACAGATAATTTAAAGTTTTTCAAAGTACATCAAAGTACATCAAAGACTGCACTATATTTTGTTTGTAAAAAAAATATATTTAAAATATCAATCATTTTTATTTAAGAGATTTTATAGTTTTTGTGTTAAACTTTCACATTTATACATTTTCTTGTCAACATTTCCTAAAAGATTTCTATAGTTATTTTATCGAAATTCTTGAGGTTATACATAGAAGAACACTATAATAAATTTGAAGTACGGATTTATGATTATATTTTTTATATTAAAATAATAAATATGTTTACGAAAATTTCAATCCTGTTTCTGTAAGTGATTTTAATATTTTGGGGTTAAACATAATATTTTATAGATTTTGTTCTCTTCAGGATAGAAAGTTAAAGTAAAAAAAATCTAATTAATATCAGTCCTGCAGAAATAGTTACGTTAGTTTTCTAAACAGGAGATTACAAAATTGCACATTTCCTAATAAACTCCACACCGAGTAAAATGTAATTATACTTAATTAAAATATTTGTTAAATATTGTAGTTAATCTCATAAATTTTTCTGTGAGAATAAAAAAAAATATTAATAAAAATTCAGTTATTGCATACCAATTGAAAACTGAATGAGTTAGTGTAATATTAGAGTTTAAAGTATGATAAGCGAAACTATGAAACAAGAAAACTTTGCTATATCGAAACATCTGTCCAACATTTCCGTGATTATAAGCGAGTTAGAATTATAAAGCATTTTCAATTACAATCTTCTTACAACATCTAAGTGGCACATTACTGTCGAGTCCTGCTTAAGGTGTTACGTCCAGCCACACGGTAGAAAAGAAAAGGAGTTTTTCATAATTATTTTTTTGTTATTAAAAGGTGTCTTTTTTAAAAACCCTTTTTTTATTTTAAAATGCAATACTTAAAGATATTTTTTTTAATACATTATTAAAATACATAAGCTTTTGCCACTATTGTGATGTTTATATTTGTATGTGTGTGTGTGTGTGTGCCTTGCGGTGTCCCAAGTAACCTAGCGTATACTATGCACTACTACCTACAGTGAGCAAAAAATGTATTTGCACACCAGATGAATTTGTTGTTTCACACAAAAATAAACAGAAAACGAATTGCGAATGAAAACTATAAAAATTATTTACAAAACAAATAAATGTATTTAATATTTCACTTGTTATTTATATTAAAAAATATGGAAATAGAAAAAGGTACATTTGTGATGGCAAAACAGTATTTTACACTAGCAGTGAGAATATAAATTAGTAAATATTTAAAAGTAATAAACAGTACTAGTACTTAGTATGCATGCGATTTGCTTCAATTACAGACTGTAATCGTCTGGGCATTGATTTGATCAATTTGTTACACGTTTCTGTAACAGTTGCTGATTTTTAACGATTCTTCCTTAAGAGCTTGCTTAAATTCAGATTTGTTAGAAATTTCCTTTTTCCGTACTTGCATTTTCCGAAATATGCCAGAAAATTTAAAAAAGAATTATAGTCTGGTGATTATGATGGCGTTTGCAATTGATTTTTTACACAACTCCTAATGTTCGCTGTGTGTTTGGGATCATTTTCTTGTTTAAAATAATATGAATCGGCCATTCCCCGTTTCAGAGCACTATTAAATAAATTATCTCGCAATATACTAATATATTGTTTGCCGTTCATATTGTCTTCAATATATGCCAAATTCCATTAAAAGATTTGGATCCATGAATGAGATTTCTCCGCTTTTTTGCATACTAGTACAATCTTAGAGAAAACGTTGTTGTCTAAATCGCAGAATGTTCCGATTAAATAAAATAACATTTTCTGTAAGATTATACTGGTATACAAAAAAGCGGAGAAATCTCATCCCGCCTTGCATCCCCAAATCATTATATGACTACCACTTTTTGTTTTCACAGTTCGTTTCAAGATTTTTATTTGAAGGGACGTGTTTGACTTTCGCCACACATTTTTATTTCCATCTGAGACAAAAAAAAAATTCCGATGGTTTTCCGGCATAAGCTATGGCAAAAGCAAGTCTTTTTCGCCTATTTGTTTCACTGATAAATGATGTTTTTTGAGAAGCTCTTCCTCGAGTATTTGCACCATGAAAGATATTTCTAATAGTTTGTGGTGTATATGCTGTTCCAGTGGTTGAAGCCGGCGTACAGCCAATTCTCGAGCACTTATAAAAGGGTTTTTTAGTAGATTCATTTATGATGGCCTTCCTTTGCTTTGCATTTAGCTTTTTTGGACGCTCAGTTCACAGTTTATTTGTTGTCGTGACAGTCTCTTTTCTCTGCTTTATTACATAACGAACATTAGAAAATTTTACATTTAATTGTTTACCTATTTCCCGGTAACTTAATCCAGAATCGTGAAGCGTTCTCACGGATAGTTACAGAATTCTTACGAGTTTTCTGCACCACGACAACAGAAACTGTCAGAATTCTCGTTCCAGTTATTATATTATGTGACTTCAAAAAGGGTTCGTACGGACTACTGGAATTTTCAGGTAAGTCACCACAATTTTCTTATAGAAAAACTATCCGTATGTATTCCTGAAATTATATCAGGCGAGTTTTTTTATAAGAAAATACTGGTTAGTTCCTTGAAAATTCCAGGAGTACGTACTAACCCTGTTCAAAGTGCGGAACTTGTGCATTGCGGTAGTAATGTGCTAAAAATTGGCATAATGTTTACGTTTAACCAGTGGCGTAGCCAGGGTGGGGGTCCAGATGCTCTGGATACCACTAATATTGTTAAGTTATCTTTGCCTTACCAAATCAAAACACTTTCTCAATTTTGTAGGAGAAGAAAACTTTGCAATATTACTGGTATCCAGAGCATTTGGACCCCCTCCCTGCTACGCCACTGCGTTTAACTGCTTTGTAAACTGCCAATGTTTAGTCTGCAAATACATTTTTTGGCATCAAAAAATGATGTTTCATTTTTAAATGAGTATTATATTTTTAATGCAAAAGGTTGGTTATTTGTGTTTGTTTATTATTTAAATAAAGTAATAGTTAAAACAATTCCTTCACATTTGCTTTCTAGGGTTACTTATGCAGAAAATTGCGTGTGTGGAAATATTTTTTTTTGCTCAATGTATGTTATACATACGTTGTTCTGTATCACATAGATATTACCTTTGATTTCTGAAAATACATATAAATAGAAATACATATAAACAGATAGTGCTTACCGTATGTACTACTTTGTTTTGGAGCTTATATTTGACGCATCTGAAATTAAAGCTATTATCTGTTAGAAATAACATAAGGTTAATTCTAGTGACTGATAGAAATAATTTATAAAAAAGAGATTTTTTTTAATGGCGTCAAACTAAAAAAAAATGATGATAAAAGAACATAAAAACTTTTCAAACACTGCATAATTATATAAGAAAAGAGCAGACAAATTTAGAAGTGAATCGATTCTGTAGTTTTAGAGTAACCATGGTCGCGATCTACAGGGTTCGTACGCCTTCTGGAATTTTGCGAACAGAAAGTTCTTCGTAACCAGTATTTTCTTATAGAAAATCTCTTGTTAAAAGAAACGAAGTTTCGTGAGTTTAACTTAGATTTCCTTTCTATCAAGAAAATACTGGTAAATATGCTGTAAAATTCCTTGATCCGTACGAACCCTTGATCTAAAAAGTACCCTTTTGAGATAAACGAGTTTAAAATGCGGTGTTATAATTTCAGTACGATACTTATTTATTTATTTTATTTATTTATTTATTTATTTATTTATTTTACTTACACATAATTATTTATTCCAGATTCAGAAAGTAGTCTTTCTTTAGTTGATAAAATCTCTAAAACTGAGCCATACGAAAAATCGATTTTTCAAAATCTCTGACTAGGTTTAACTTTTAAAAATTAAATTATTTAAAATTTTCCGTTTATTGTGAAAATTTTTAATATTACATATTTTTCTCCGCTAATATAATAATAAAATTTCTACGTTTAGTGACTATTTTTTTCTCTAGAAAAAGAGAAAGATGTACGTAAATTGCAATTAAAAGAGGCATATTGAAAGCTTACAAACATGAAAATTGATTTTCTAGTCATACGTCTTCTTTTTCGACGCTGTAACATATTCTGTTAATTTCAAAATTTATTAAAATAAGAATGTTTTTTCTTATAATGTTCATATAATGTTTTTTCTTACATGAAATTAAATCATTTCGTAGAAAAATATGTAAAATAAAGTTTACAGATGACATAGACTTTTAGCGAAATTTACAATATATGATATTTCATCATAATTAATCTCAAGATTATATTATACATATTAATATAATTATGTTAATATAATTATACTATTAACATAATTATAAATATTAATAAATTATAAAATTACCTTAAAATTTTAATATAAATTAAAATTTTAATATTTATTTATCATTTAATTTCTTTTTCATTTTTCCATAATTTATGAGCCATATACTTGCCGAAAAGAAAGTTAAAAAAAGTACTCATGTATATTTGTAAAATTCAAAGGTAATATTTCTGTTATAGAGAATAAAATAAACTAATAATTATAAACGGAATAATAGAAACTGGAATATATATATATAAATGACACACATTTTTATTGAATAAAAAGTTATTTGATACAAAATTATTTTGTCGAAATAAAATAGTTTCTTTTCTATTGCTAATTTTCTAAATCTTATTCATTATTTTCTTCTTCTTAGAAATATAAATTTTAAACATCATATTAATAACGATCTTTCAAAATAATTTTCGTTTCTATGGATGAAAAAAAATATAGTCAAATAATGAAAATGAAATTACGAAACATGAAAATGGGAAAACTTTATACGATCAATCTTAACATATCTTAATTTAAAAACGCATCACAATTTACATTATTTTAGTTAGAATATTTTGAATATCTTAATATTAGAATTGTTTTTCTACTGTGAAGTAAAATATAGTTATTTTTTAAGATGTCTTATCCAAAGTATTTATATATATATATATTTGTCAATCTACTGTGAAAAACACATGTTTCCATGTTGATATTATATCAAATTAAACATATATATTGCTTTTAAATAAAATTATATATATATATATATATATAGTCTTAGAGTTAGAATTTTGTTATGTTTTCTTGAATAACATATTTTATTAATTATTTGGCGATAAAAATACAGGCAAATTGTGTACATTATTCTTAATTTAAAAATATATTATTTTCCACATATTTGCTTTATGTGACAGACTTGCTTATGGTTTTTAAACATCGAAAAACCATCGTGTTTTTGATAATAAAATCATTCCGAAAATTCAATATGAAGAGAAACGATTATATATGTATATATATATATATATATATATATATATTATTGTTTCCTTATCAAAGAAAAATAAAATACGCTCAATTAGAGTATTTTTTATCCTGAAATGTGCATTAATTGTGCATGTATGTCCGTCATTACATATTCATTATTCTAGACATAAGACTCTTTTGTGATGAAAATACATTATATGATTGGATACTTAAATATTTTGCAACTTAAAAAAATAATAATTAATTTATCCTCGAATTTTTGCTTGATCAAATGGATGTAATATAAATTAATTTTAAAGTATGTATCACACTTTGTTTCTCAAATTACATTAATATTTAAATTACGTTTAAAAAGCAAATGGTTTATAAATATTAAATTATTTTAATTTTTAATAATAATGTATTTAAATTAAACTTTCTTATTGATTTTATTATTTTTTAAAAAATGACGATATGGATTATTTTAAACAACTGTACCTAATTTTGCATTAACTTCGAAGCAAATTGATCAGGATTTGTGTTCGTGAAATAAGCCTGTTTTTTCTATATAACACATGACAGAATTGACAATTAAAAAATTGCAATCAAGGGCAAAGGTAAATATATTATTAATTATACAATCAATAAAAATTTCACTCTCAAGTTAGTTATGTTATTTAATAAATATCTCTCAGGTACTATCTCTCAGATACAGAATAATTTATTGCTGTAAAAACAACATTTTCAACATAATTTTAATAAACACAATTAATTTAATAGTGTGTAAAAATAATTACTGTAGTTTGAAAAGTAGGTTTTACTTATTTTTAAGGCATTTTTTTTCAGGAACAAATTTAAAATTTTTATTTTATTTATCCATTTCTAGCAACATAATTTTTTAAGAAGAAAAATAAGCACAAATTTTGTAAGTTGAAAAGCATAAATTAAATTAAACTTCTTTCGTAAAAACACAGCATTCAATTTGGATGAAGATGGATATATGTTTGCTTATATATTTTTATGAATGTGTTTTTAAGGAAAAGACAAATGGAATGGGAAAAATTAGGACAGTAAATTAAAATATCTATATATTTCTTCAATTTTAGCTGAAAGATGGTTATAACTGTTGTTTTACACACTATTGTTTTCATTTGTTAAAAAAGGGAATTTCAAAGCAATTGTTTGTATTAAAATTTGTGTTTCAGTATGTGTCTGTGTTATACAATGTATGTAAGTATAAAAGTCTTAACGAAATTCAGACGATTTATCTATATTTGCGTATATATTTTTACGAATATATTTTTAAGAAAAAGACAATTGAAATGGGAAAAATTTGGACAGTGAATTCCAAGATAGAATGAAATTTTATCTATCAAAACATTTTGTATTTCAATAAGACAATCCATATTTTCTTCGTGTCCAACATCTATGTTATTAAAGAAGATCTTTATAACTTTTACTTTAATAAAAGCATTTTCTCGTATTTCACTCACAATTTAAAATAGAGTAATGAAATTTATTTCCATACAGCTTCTTCTTAATAACAAAATAATATTTTATTGTTTCTTTATCAAATGCAACCCCAGTAAACAAAATTAGAGTATTTTTATTCCTGAAAGCTGCATTGATTTTGCATGTATGTCCGTCATTATATATTTATTATTCTAGACATAAGACTTTTTGTGTTGAAAATACATTATACAATTGAATATTTAAACAATTTGCAACTTCAAAAATGAATAATTCATTTCTCCTCGAATTTTCATTTGATCAAATGGATGTAATTGAAAGAAAATCAAAGCATATATCATAATTATTTTACGAAATTTCCTTAATATTTAATTTAAGTTTAATAAGGCAAATGAGTTATTCGTGCGCATTTTGTTTTGTTTTTAATGATAATGTTTTTGAAATAAATATTCTTATTAGATTTCTTTTATTTACAACTCTTTGTATAATTCTAAACAACTCTATATGATGACTGCATTAACTTCAAAGCAAGTTGGCCATGATTTTTTTCCCTATGAAGTACGCCTATTTCTCTAATACAACATATGCCATAATTTATAATTCAAACATCGCAAACAAGTGTAAAGGTAAATATAATTAAATATACAAACAACAAATGATTCACTCTATTAGTTATGTTACATAATAAATATTTCTCAGGGGCTTGAATGATTTATTGCTTTAAAAAAAACATTCATATAGACATAATTATATGAATAGGCATAATACCATAGACATAATTATATGAAAGAAAGTTATTTTAGTAGTGTGAAAAAATACTCTTTTTTGAATAGCAGGTTTCATTCCCTTTTAAGGCAAAATAATTTATTTTATTAGTTTTATTTTATTTATTTATTTGTAGCAACATAATTGTTAAACAGAAAAAAATCTCAAGTTTTGTTGGTTCAAAAACGCAAATTGGAACAAAATTCTTCACCAAAAATACAGCATTCAATTTGGATGTTATAAATATTGTAAGATTATAATGCATAAAAAATTATATGCATAAAAAAAACACATATCAACATAGAAAAATCACAACAGAAATGGTGCACCACTTACTATTTTTCTACAAATTTGTCTTGTATGATGTGTAAACGATATTACAATCTGCGTATTACAATTACAAGACCTAGTTTATATTAAATCAGAAGAACATTTTTTTGTTATTGAAAAAAATAAATGCATATAGTGGAATGCATTCGATTGTAATTTGTTTTTTTTTCTTATTTTGTAGGGAAACTTGTGGATCAGGATACATGATAAGTAGTGGTAAGAAGTAGATCACAACAAGTACCGAAATTACAGTGTTGCTACTTTTTCTAGCAGATTGTAGTATACCGGTCTACATTTTGAACAATGTAATATAGCGAGTAGTGAGATTTAAAAATTCGAGCAGTTTGTAGAGAGCACTGGCGTTATTTTTAATGCTACGTCAAGATATAAAAAAGTGTGCAATTTTAAAGACTACGTGATCATAACTTGCTTCTTCTGTGCAGAATATATTTTGTGCAGCAATCTTCTTCGTCCCAACGGCAAATCTCAAATAAAGTATTTGGCAATGCATCACATCCAGTCAAATTATTTTATCGACGACTGCTGACCCATTACAGGAATTAATTTTCTTGCTGGAAAAACACGCCTACTTACTCTTTATTAGGTCATTATTTTTTAAGAACTTTCTACTTCTTTATGTCAAAATTTTCCTTCTTTTATTTATTTATTTTTTATTTTTTGCTTTCATTTATTTATTTTTTTTTGCATCCGTCAAAAGTGCAGACCAATGCCCTAAAGCAGTTTCTCTATATTCGAGTTATATTTTCTATATCACTTACAATCTTTTTTTACTCGCTAAATTTAAAACCGCTCGTTGAAGGTAACTGTATAGACGCTTCAATCTTGATTTTCTTGAAACCTTGTTTTACAAACTGTGCGCTCATTTTTCTAAAGAACTATTCAAAATTCTATAAATTGTTTTTTTAACAAATGTTATTCAATTTTGCTGGAGTCTATACCATCGAAAAGTATAATTCCATTGATTAATTTTCTTATGAATAAATAAAAAGGAGAAAAATGACTTTTTTGTACAAATGACAGTCATTTTTTCAAAATCTTATTAAACTAAATGTTACTGTAAGCTTCAGAAAATTACATGCCCTTTCATAATTTGGCAACCAAATTGTTTTCAGATGCTTGTGACCGGAGGAAAACGATTACCGGATTTTGAAGTTTTGCGCGCACCTAAAGGTACCCCCCCCCCTCTCACAAGGCACATTATACCTCTTTTTTCATACGAAAAACAAAATGTATAAGTGAAATGTCAATAAATATAATGCAAGAAATCCGAAGGTGATATCCCTTTTCTTTCTAACCGAAAACAAATCGTAAAAATCACGCGAATTTTAGGCCAAATATGTCATTTTTTTAAGGATTTGCTTTATTTATCAATTTATTATTGTTTGTATTTAAAGTTGTTGTCTGCAATTACTTCTTCTCGTACATCTAGGCGACACAGTATAATTAACTCTTATTTGAATTCACTACAACTATCACATTACAAGAGTGTTGGGCAGTTAAGTAAACAATCCGTTGGCAAATGCATGCGTCAACGTGGTTTTTATGCTGTAATGCAATATTTACTGTAAGAATAGTAAATAATATTATATATTTTTTATATGTTATTATTATGTTCAGCTGTTTATACTTGTTGACTTTACAATATACACATGTTGACACCGATTTTTAAAATATATATATGTGCTAGGTGGAAAAAAGCACTGAGGTCATTTTTGCAATATAATCATCACATTTTTGTATGAATCATTATAATAGTTAAAAAACGTTTCCGCAAACATAAATTTTGTAGCCCTGCGTATTTGTTATATTTTTTTTAATCTAAAACTATTGAAACGGTGCAGCGGATCCAGAGAATCATAAAAAGATTGGGGGCGATATTACAAACATGAATATTTTAGGTAAGATGCATTAATAATAGCAGTTGCATACATAGGAAATATTATACCAAACCGTACAGAGAATGCATGCATAGTAACGTTTGGATATTATAAATGATTAAGCAAGTTTCAGTGTCTTAAAAGAAAAAAAAACAAACTTCCATTTCCTTCTTAAATTTAGCGAATCTGTCTCACCGGAGAAAAATGTTGCTATTGCCAAAATTTTGTTATTGTCCTCTGTACCTGCTACAGAGCACGCTGAGTACTGTCACTTTAATTATGGCCTATATCATATTATATAGTAGTTATACGTATATGAATACTACCGCCACTGCCATAAGGAAACTGTATAATATTAAATACGCTTAAAATGAAGAAAGAAAGATCAAAGGTTACTGTAATTAAAACTTTCAGCGCCATTCCCGGCCAAGAATATGACATGGCCCAGATAATACGACAAGTATCTCGGATTCATTCATTCACAATCACTACGTTTAATTTCTCTAGAAGCCGGAAAAGTTTTTTAGTAATACAATGAACAAAATTTTAGGTTTCGTTTTTCATAATATATTTTTCATAGACATTTTCTGGTAGATATCGCATTTTAGAAAATTTATGTATGACAAAATAAAAAACACGAAGGTATTCATTTTTGTACTTAACCCCTTGGGGATGAGCGACACGAATACGTGACGCATGAGATGCTCAGAATCCTCGATTATTCCCACCATTTTTTTTTTTTTTGTAAAGTTTTCCTTATCTAATCATAGCATTTTTGCGATTCAATTAGGTGAAAATTTTTCATTTGAAAAACCGGTGGTAACAGATTAAAAATTCTGTAAAAGACGCTCGTCGCGAAGGGGTTAAAAAGTTAAAAAGTATAAACCTCGGTTTGAGGTCATTTATAACCCTTTGCCATCGATCACGATTGCGTTAATCAAAATACCATCTTGTAATTGCCGAATGCACTTATAGTTATTTAATAATGTTTCATAAACAATTACAGAAAGGGTACTTTAATCACAAATTAATTGTTGGAGCAAAGCTCCGCCTTCCCGTACAAAAATACACTTTTGTTAACACGATAGCGCCCAAAATATTAGTCGAATTGACACCAAAATTGAACTGGTGGTCGATAAGGTCAAAATCTCGCCGGGGATTGAAATTTAATAAAATATTCGTCAATTCTAACGCCCCGAAACGTCGGCCCAATTTTTTCAATTTTCCCATAAAGAGAACACTGCGATTCTTTGAATTATTAACTAAAACATTAGCTACATTGTTGTAACGTATGAATTTTCACCTTATCGTTATGACGTCAACGTTATTTATGATATAGATTGATTATGATATATTGTGATTTATGATATAGATTGACTTTTAAAAGTTTTACTTCTTACGTGTGTAACGACCGCGTGTTTTTTTTTTTTTTTTTTTTTTTTTGAAAGTGCGAACTGATAGATAGCCAAATTAGAATATATTGTAATCATCATACATAAAAACATGATTAAGGAAATATTGGCATATTTTAAAATTTTGAGGTTCTGTGACATATATACATATGTATATGGATTTCAGGATGCCATATGCCTGTTTTCCGTAAACATGCTAGCTTAAGAACATAATTAAAAAATACTTCGCACATCAAAATGGCCAATGTCAAAAATATTAGTAGACCACAATAATCAAATAGAAAGATGAAGTGAAGATGATCACGCATCTGCATTTCAGGCTGAACAGTTTTGAGCAATTGGATGCAGGGCCCGATTAGCAAGTTTTTGTGCCCAGGGCACTTTCAATTTTTCGTGCTCCCTTATATTGGTTGATTTACTGATACTATTTTCTTTTTTTCATAATGCACGCTTTTTCGAAAAGTGTCAACTCAAAAAATTGCGTTTTGTGGAAAATTTAAAAACGGTTCCAGAAATAAAAATAAAATATTTTTTCTATTATTTATTGAAATGTGCTTTTAACCATAGTTTGAGATATATTTTCCATTTTATCGTCATATAGTCATTTTATCGTATTAATATGTCAAATATCCATTTTTTTCAGTTGTGCCACTTTTTGAATAAATGTGAAATATAATAAAATTGAATGACTTGATAAATACAGTACATCAATTACTAGAAAATAATGATAAAAAGTCTACTTATTAATGATGTTATTGATATTAAATGATAAACCAAACTAACACCGAGTGTAAACAAAAGTCCTAAAAGAAATAAAAAAGTTGGCACAATTGTGATTTTTTAATGGAAATTTAGATAAAAATGACAAATTTTTTGCCCCTCAGAAATTTCGTGCGATAATCAGGGCCTGATTGGATGTTATGTTACGAACCAATTTATGGACAGAGGGAGGATTGGCAAACGGTGCACTCATTACGATAAAAGATAATGTCTACGGACCAGGACTACGGCCTCCAGGCTTGCCACAGGCTGAAATGTTTGGTTTTGATTATTATCATGGGCCATTTCTAACTGAAAGACTTTTCTCTGTCGCACCTATTTCTAAATCTTGGAAATAAAAAAATGTCTCATCCTCCCAAACTTAGTTGTCTTTAACAGTTGCACACGCTGTCACCATACCCAATTCACAGGGTTTAACTTTGTCAAAAGTTCCTGTGGATATTTATTTTAAGGAGGTGTCACCTGGAACTACGTATGTCGCTTTCAGTAGAGTTCGCCGTTTAGAGGGTGCTTTCATTGAAGTGCCTTTCGCAAAGGATAGCCTCGACCAAATTAAAAGAATGGGGCATTTGTGATAGATTAGCATTTGAGCATTACCTAAAGCAACTGACGACTGAATAAACACTTGAAAATGAAGATTCAAAAGTAGTTATTTGCAAACTTACTTTTATGCTATTAAACGATAAATGTATTTTTTTTTTAAATGCTATCTTTCAAGTTTATGCGACTCAATGCTCCGACATTTCGGCCTGACGGATGCTAGTTATCAATGTCAAATTCGTTTGATTTTGGAACGATTCCGTGTATGAAACAAATATGCCTTTATATGATTTTGTAATTTAAAAAAAAATGTGCAATATGATACACAGATCGTAACAGTTTCTTTTAAATTTTAGGATACATGGCAGTTAATGTTAAAAATTCGACTGTTTATAAATTATATTCTGAAGAAAACGTGTAGTATTTTTTTAATTATATAGTTGAAGAGAAGTTAAACAAATTAAATATTGGAATCAATACATAAATCAACACCTTCTTCATCCAGAATTTCATCTTTAGGAAAACACCTTATTTTCATCTTTACAATAAATATTGTATATTAGCTATCAAAATCGGATTTATAATTTTCTGGTTAATAAATCATAAGTTTAGGTTAAAGATATGTCGAAAATAATTTATTAACCCATTCTTTGAAGAATGTTTCAATTTTCATTTAATATAATCATATAACCCATAAACGAAAATGAACCCAGATATAATTGTTAGGTGAGTTAAATTTGATTAGATAAAACGAATTTTAAGTTGAATTCAATTTCTCATAGTTAGGCAAATGTTTATTTTATTATTTGCAAACAGTAATTAATCTCTGAGCGTTTTCGTTTGTATTTTTTTTTATTCAGTTAATAAATTAAAATGTATTCATTGTATGATTTTTTCTTTCAGATTTAAGAGTATGCGTTAAAATGATGAAAAAATGTTTTTCAATTAGTAATTCAATTTCATGTCGCTTAAGATTCAATTAATTTTAATTAAATATTTTTATTAATGATACAATATACCACTGATCATTGCTTAAGGAATCGAAAAGAAAAACAATCTGTTTTATATTTAATGATAGTGTGAAATAAATATTTTATTGAAATTTAACCTTTTTATTACGAGACAGCACTGGCGATTTTTTTTTTATATTCAATCGTACCACAATTTCAAAAATATTTCCTTGTGTTTGATGTAATGTTTTAATAAATCTAGGCTAACCATAGGACAGCGATGTTTTTACAAAAAGTGGTCGCTGGGACGAACGATGAAATGATCCTGTAATCAAACGGTTAATGAATAGCAGAAATGAGCTGGTTCGGATAGGAATTGCTTGGGGCATATAGATTTTCTGAAAATTCTTACATGTGAGTGAATGAAAAATGTTTTTTACGAATAGCACAAAACTACAACATCAGACACTGTGTTTATATAAATTTCGCATCAGAAGTGAGAGAAATGATGCATATAATCCTAATTTTGATAATGAAACTCATTAAAAAAATAGCGTATACATGACACATAGCGTGCTCAAAATCCTACCAATGTCTTTTAATTGAAAATTTTGTCCTAATAAAGTAAGGCATTGTGGAGTTAAATAAGGCAACAATTTCATTTAAAAAACCCGGTGATAAAAGATTGCAGCTTCTGTAATGAACACTCGTTTTGAACAGTTTAATGACTGATAGAATTTATGTGTGTTTATTCACATTAAAGATTTATATTATCACATTATAAATACTAGGCAATCGAACCCGGGCTTCCCGGGTTACAGAAAATAGGCGAAAACATTTTTTTTTTTAATTCGAATAGATTTTTCATATTTATTATATATATATATTAAACCGATTCATCAACAACGTAAAAAAGAATTTTTATAAAAATATATCAATAATATATTCAAATAAAATTTCGAAATTCAATAAAGCGATATATTTGTATTAGCTGCATCCCAGGAGTTAACGGCCAAAGGAATCGTCCAACATTTCGCTGCTTATGCAGGTTTTTTATTCTGAAAATTTCAACTGTTTAAGTGCATAGTTTGAGAGCATTTCTGTTAAATTTGCATTTTATTTATATATTTTTATTTTTATTTATATTTTGATGTAGTTTTAATTTCGTTCTGTAAGATTAGCCGGAAATAAATGTGAAACTTCTTATATTGTTTTAAATGCAAACGGAGTAATCTTTCGCAATCGGACTGCATGTAATAGAGACAGATTTAAGATTAATTCATGCTTAGAAATTATTTTAAAATCATAAAATATAAGTAAATTCAAATACACTTTTCACAGTATTTGCATTTTTTTTCTATTCGAAGAAGTAGAAATTGTGCTATGTTTAGAAGTTTAAAAAGATGCAATGAAAGCGAAATTTATTAGTCAGTTCGTTGCTACCATAAGAATGACTTCAGCAATAATCAGACATGTGTTGGTTTATAATATAGATTATTAAACCCTATTCTTGACAACATCATCTATGTCTGACATCATCCCTTGACATGAATCTAGGCAAAATTTGTCTAATGTCGCTAGCAAATACAAGTATCATTCCACCAAATGGGGAATCATTGTTTTTTATGTCTTTAAGCATCAGGTCTACACATTCAAATACTAATTTACTCATCATGGGTGCTTAATCCTAGACGATTAACTTCGTTTATCTTATTAATTCAGTAAGCTCAGATTGCTTATTAATGGCACACGTAGATGTTTCGTTCAAAGTCAGCGGTATTTGAATCGTGAATGTGCTATTCTACCTTGATCTAATAACAAAGCTGGGATTCCAAAAGATAAAACAGCTAACGCAACAATATTATATAATCTCACCATTTATAAAACTGATGCAGTAAAAAGGTTTTGCCAGGCCTGATGCGTCAATAAAATAAACGTTAGAATTTTCATTTAAAACAGCAAGCGAAACTTTATCATAAATTGATTTTTGATCGTGATAATCCTGGCGCAAACGATAAATAACCAAATATTATTTGAGTCACATTGAAAACTATTTTACATTGAAAATTATTTTTATGTATCACAAACATTCCTTTGATTTTTCAATTAAATAATTTCCATTTATGAAATTATCGCTCATCAAAACCTTTATTATTATTATTATTATTAATATTTTGTATTTTTTGTAAAATCAGTAATAGTTTTTTCTTTTACTTTTCAAGGTGTCTGTATTAATTTCTAACTAATAATAGCAATTTCAATTTTTTAATCAACGATAATATCCGATCGTCAAATGGAAAAGAATGCCAATGGCAACCATTAAGCTCGAAAAAAGTGAAAAATATGATTTTTTTAAATATATTTTTTATTTTAAAAGCCATAATAAAACAGTCAATTAAGATACAGTTTTCAAACATATTGCATTTGAAAGTAGATTTTTTTTTCCTATATAAAGGTGTAAAAATTAAAAATGTGAGATGTTTTGAAATTTAAAAAAATGCAATAGTAAAAATTGCAAAACCGAAATTTCATCGTCAACTGTTGCCATTCGCAAAATGACGTCAGCGTTACGCACGGACACGTTTGTCCTTTATAATATAGATAATAAATTTCACTAATCCCACGTGTAACATAATTACTGTATAAATTTAAAAAAGGAATCAGACGGGATTGTTAAAGGCAGTCAAAGACAAATTTCATTTAAATTTTTACTGTCTGTATACCCCATTTCAAGATTTTAAAATAATATCAAACATTTAGAAAATCAGTTATGTATAATCTTGAAAAAGTGGATCAGATTGAGTTAAAGTTCTATGAGATTAATTACAAAATATATTGAATAATATCTTGCAGCCAATGGCGGTTCATGACTATGTTTTTGAGGGGCACTTAATGCATGCCTGAAACACATATTATTTTCATACCATTATTTTTTACAAGATTTTTTTTTTGTTTAATGGCAGAACTTTCTGACACTGAATAAAGTATTCCTTTCTAATAATATTGGTAATAGGAAAATAAATTTAACAGACATGCATTTAGTCCCCAAAATCAGCGATTCCCAACATGGGGTACGCGTACCCCTGGGGTTACGTGAAAATAATATCGGTAATAGCGGAAATCACAAAAATGGTTTTACTGAAAACGCATAAAGAAAGTTGATAGTTTTGGATTACAAAGTTAGTCTGAGGTGTAATTCCAATATGTTACACTCAAAATGAGCATTAAAGCCCGCTAGACTTAATAATCCATTGATTATTAACCCTTAATTGCATAGTGATGTAAATTTCCATCACTGTTTATTTAACATTTAATAAATAAATCAACTTCTTCGCCACCACTATATTTATATAGAAATATTAATCCAGAAAATTTCCCATGAACTATGTTGCTGAACAAAGTTAAAAATCTATTTTAAAATTTCTGGTGTCTAATATTTAATATATGTATAAAAAAACACAATTGTAAAAGAAAAACTCATGCAAAGAAGGGTTAAGTCTTTCACCTGCGCTTTTATGTCTTTAGCTCCGCCCACTGCTAATCATATTGCATGAGTAATTATATATTTTCCCAATCTTTGCAAAAACTGCTATTGTTCATTATACAATGTTCTTTTCCCCCGCCTTATGTTAACCCCCGTTTTTAATAATAATTACAAACCGACTAAATTACACCAGAGCTTCTGGTTTTAATGTTTTATTTTAAAACGTGTTGAAAAGCAGGCTCTTATTTTTTGTTTTCGAATAGGCAGAGTTATATCACTAACGTATACTAATCGGAAAGCTTCCTTCCTTTTAATGAGTATTTAATTTGAAGTGTTTACTTATTATTCGAATAATTTGGTTTTATATTTAAATGGATAACTGGTTGAAATCTGGAACTCTTAAGATTACTGCAACTGCGATTGAAATTCAACCTGATGATTCGGGAACTGCGAGTTCTTCGAAACAGTTTGATTATTTAGAATTGCAAGAGAACCTGAGTGCAGCTGCTAATAGGCATGTTATCATAACTGATAAATTATCAATAATAATACTTTATAATTTATAATACTGAAAACATCAGTGCTCCCTCAATGAATAAAAGATATAATAATAAATAATTCCTAAATTATGGATTTTGCATTCACGGGAGATAAAAATTTTAATAATAAGCGGGGGAGAGGAGTGGGTGGGTATTTATGTTAAATGTTCAGGTACTCCGAATTTAAAAGTCTAAGCAAGGGGTACGTGAAAGAAAAAAGGTTGGGAAGAGCTGCCCTAAATAAAGCCAGTCACGAGACGCCACTGCTTGTAGCACATTTAGCATCCTTTTTAAAGCCTGCATTATTCCAATTTTTAATAAAAAACATTAATTGAAAGCTTCAAGATTAAAATACTATTATGAAGTGAATAAACATATGGATTAATCTTTACACTACATGGAATACAACTTTAGGAAGAAAAGACTCATGGCATAGCTGTCAACTTTTACGCTTTTTTTACCACTAAAAATTGATAGAAATTTTTGTCTTATTGAATCAGGTGATTTCGGAGATTTAATAAGGTAAAATTTAATATAAAATTTTAGTGGTAGGAAAAAAGCGTAAAAGTTGGCAGCTATGTCATGGAGTACATTGCCCTGTTGTCCCCTCGTATAATTATGTAAAAAAAATTCCCTTCATACTATGAAAAACAATCAGTCTTAAATTTTTGGCGATTTTTGAACCTTTACTTTACGTCATATAAAAAAGTATTGGAAAGTTTGTAAGAAAGTTTACGACACTATTTAATCTTTTTAACTATCTCATGATTGCAATCATAGTTTAAGATACATCAATTTATATTTATTACTTCTAATCGTATTTAATCCAAAAAAATGTCTAATGTAACATATACAATGCACAGAGCTGTGAAGATAGAGTACTTACATACAGCTGAATATAACAAAAACACTCGTGACCGTTTCAACTTTTTAATAGTCATATACATGTTCAGCACATTGAACTTATTACGAATTAAGTACAGGTTCCCTTCGCTTTATTTGATTTCAATTAATGCTGTTTTGATTTTTTTTAGAGGATCCTTTGCAGGGCTCGCAGCATATAGGGAATTTTTTATTATTTCTACGAGTATCTCTAATAAATACTCTTCAGGATAAATTCATTTAACATATGCAATAGGAAAATATCATGAAAATAATGCATGTTCAAAGTAATGATAGAAACAGTAAAAATATTTCCTATACACTGTGAGGGCTACCTTTGATCGGTGCGAGGAAATTTTCGATTAGTGCGCAAAGCACGGAATGGGTAACGCAATCCTACCAGACAAGCAACGCCGAATTGTTATGGGAAATAAATAAAAATACCCACAAGAAATGTAACTAATTGCGTTTTTGCTATGAAATGGAATTAAAACTTTAAAATTGTATTCAAATCGTCTTAAAATCAAATTTTTAATGATTCTAGATTGTCACTCATTAAATAAGTTCACACATTAATATTAATTCAAATGGATACAATGACAAATTTACTTCCAAAGTTTTAAATGAAACCAAAAAATGTACTTTATCCAACACAATATCGTAATACATTATTATATTGTTTTCTAACAGACAAGTCCGGAGTAAAATCAATGTTGAATGATTTTATATATTTAACCAAAAATCTTCCGAAGCGATTCCAATGCTGGCGACTCCACTGTTTTCGGCAGCGTGCACCGGAACTGCTATGTTTGCTCCGGTTTGCTTTGATTTTATATTTTTAAACGAAAAAACGGCGTAGAAGGTGCCCGGTATAATAACATTTAATATACCTAAAACCAATTTAGAATAAATTTATATATTTAAAGAAAAAATCATTCCAAAAGAACCTAAGGACCATATCACCCTTTTTTTTTACACATTGCGTCATTTAATGCTAAAAACAAAATAGTCTTATCCTCGAAATCTTTAAAATTTTTATGAGCTATAAATATATTTCCGAAGCATATGTACTAAAATATTGACATTTAATTCTAAATTTTAATTCTTTTTAATTCTTTTCTCCTCACTTTTTTATTTTTGTTTTTAGATCAAAATAATATGAGGGTTTTTTATTTTAAAATTGACTGTTTTACCTCTGAATCGCATAATTTCTAAACAAACATTTTACTCCAACAAATCTAAAAGATTGGCTTAAGGTATTAAAATTTTATAGCATTGATGTAAAAATAAGTTTACTGTATAAGTGTAAATAGTAGAGCGCATTGTTAAATGTTAAACCTATGTGAAAATGTTTTATTTTTAAACTCCGAAAAACGGAACAAGATTTCTGAAAACTCCAAACTGCGCATGCGCTAGCACTTTTTTTTTTCTTTTAAGATTTTTTTTTCGGAGATATTTAAATTAATATCTTGGCTAATTCAGGATTCGTACGCTTTTCCCACAACTTTTAATAGAATTTTTCTATTTAATATTTTAAAGCAGAAATTGTAGACACCTCGTATAATTGTAGGATTTGTAATAATTTCTCACGTTTAAACAAGGAAAAAAATTCTATTAAAAATTTGTGGTTACAGCGTACGAACCCTGTAATTATCCAAAAAAAATTGAGTCTAAGCTGCATTAGGCACACACTTGGACTACCTCCATACAAATTTTCAGACCTCTGCGCAAGGTAGATTTTCTTGGGCATTGTACACACACATACAGGCAGACGAATATTATTTTATTAATATTGATTTATGGGTTATGTTATTTTTATTTTAAACTATTAAATTTTCCATATGTATGTGTGATTTTTATTTTATTTATTTTATGAAGAAATTTCTGGTTCGACGAAATATGTTCGTCTGATACTTGTCAAATTACCCGTTGTTGGTATATTTAGTGCAGGCTTGCAAAGTCTCCGACTTTTTGCATACCAGTATTATTTTAGAGAAAATGTTGTTCTTTTAAATCGCAGAATGTTCCGATTACATAAAACAATATTTTCTGCATTAAAATCTGGAGTCTAAAAAGCCGGAGACTTGGCAACTCTGTTAGTGTAAATCCATATTTTAGTTTTGCTAATTTTAAATGTATTAATTATTATTTCACCATTCAAAAATTTATAAAAATTTGTAAACCATTTATTTTTATTAATAATATTATAAAACACCCATCAAATGTTGACCGAATCTCTCTAACATTTTCAAATACATAAGTTGATATGATAAAACTACACTTGAAACTTTGACAGTTACTCTGCATGAAGTGAAATATTGTGCTACAAATCAACTATCAGAAACGTTTAAACCCTACGAAGTATTCTTTTAACTGCCATTGTAGAAAAACGACCATACTTATCATCTGTAAATATTTGAGTTGGATTGAAGTTGAAAACTTTTACGTCGTTTTAAAACTGTGGATGGATGAGTTTAAAACGTGTGATGAATATTTTAATGAATGGAAAGTACCTGGCGTAAATATTAGGCTATAAATATCATTCTAACTGTCGTTTGATTTGTTCATTATTGTTTGATTGTTATAGCACTTCGTGACAAGCGGCTCGTATACGTGACATTTAGGATGCACGCTATCCTCGAATTTGAACATCAGTAAATTGTACAGAGATTATTGAATTATCGAATCGCTAATTCCTCCCACCCCCAAGATTTTATAACCTAAAATTTTTTATTAAAAAACTGTTGCTTGACGATTAAAATAAGTATACAATGGACACCCGTCTTGAAAGGATTCACAAATACTGTACATAAGTATTTTTTTGTAATGGAGTCTTTTATAAAAAACTGCTAAAAGATCATTTTGACTTTCAGAGTAAATGTTGATTAAAAATTTCGGTTTTAATAGTTTGAAAGCGAAAATATCATAGCACATCACACATGGTGTTTATGTACAGTGCTGGAAAAAATTATAAAGCCGATAGAAAAATTTACAAAATTCAAAAAGTAATGGAATTGTTGCTAACGCAAATTCTATTTGCATTTGCACGATCAACATTGCAATAATACACATAAACTTTATTTAGAAAAACGGAAGGGGGGAACATAAATTATGCTAATTTCTTACAACCAATGAAAAACAACTTGGAAAAAAGTATAAAGCCGATGGTTCTAGCCTCATTTGGCATAATGCCAGACTTAAGAAAATAGATCACCATAAAAGTTTAGGTAAATGTAAACGTGTTACGTGCATTCATTTTGGATTTGGTTTGTTTAATACAATGCCAAGAGGAAAAAAGTTATCCGATGGTCAACAAATTAAAATATTAACTTTAAATGAAGTTGGAATGTCTGGTTCTAATATATCAAGAAAAATAGGAAGGTCCAAGGCGCAGTAAACAGTTTTCTCAGAAATCTCGAAGATTACGGCAGTAAGAAGCATACAGGAAGACCGAAATCCTTAACTGTAAAGCAATCTAGACAAATCCGGAAGCTAGTTTGCGGACAAAAAATGTCGTATGCCCAAATTCAAGAACAGTTACAATTACCATGTACAAGCCGAACGGTAAGAAATGTTTTAAGTAACAATCCCATTGTTCAGTTTAAAAAAATTAAAGGAAAACCACCTCTTTCTAAGTAATTAAAATGCTCGCATAGACTTTGCACGAAAACATGTAACCGAAGATACAAATTGGAGAGATGTTGTCTTTAGCGATGAAAAGAAATTGAATTTTGATGAACCCGACGGCTATAAATATTTTTGGCATGACTTACGACAGGAGCTTGATATTTTTTCAAAGCGTCAATTTGGAGGTGGCTCGGTAATGGTTTGGGCTGTATTAGCTGACTGTGGTACCACTCCAATTTTTTTCATGCATAGCAAAAATAATTGGGTTATGTTAAAGAAATGTTAGGAGATAATTTTTTACCCATTTGCTCCTCTTATAATTTCAGGAGACTGGACATTTCAGCAGGACAACGTTTCCGTTCATGTTTCGAAGTCAAATAAATCTTGGCTGGAAGCTAATCAGGTGAAATGATTTCAACGGCCAGCTCAGAGACCCGATCTGAATGTAATAGAAAATCATTGGGGAATTTTAGCTCGAAATGCTTACAAAAATGGACGAAAACTCAATTTAAAGTTAGATTTGATGAATGCTTTTAAAAACTGCTGGAACGATACTGATGCAAGTACTTTGTGTGGTCTGATAGATACAATGAACAAAAGATTAGTCAAAGTCATTGAAAAAAATGGGTCTCACATCGATTATTGATGAAATACATGTATCGACTTTATAATTATTTCCTACTTTCTTTGTACCGAAAATTTTCTTAAGTCTATTAATCTTTTATTAATGTAGTTATTAATGAATTTATTTTCTTCTTTACTTCCTTGTAGCATATAATATATATGTATGAAATTTCATAAATGTTCTATATTTTGTTTTTTAATTATATCATATTTTCAAGAGGCTTTATAATTTTTTCCACCACTGTATCATTTTATGCATAAGCAATTCTGTGGAATTTCGTTCAAAATTTTGTTGAATAAGAATGTTTTTAAAATAACTGTTATTAATTCCACATATTAGAACGTCGTATTAGAACGGTTTCTGTAAATCGACTTCTAATTAATGAAAAAAAAAGAAAATAAAAGAAAAATACCATTTGAATTCCTATAGAGTTGTTTGTTATCGTATTGGATTTATTTTACCATAAAAGGTTCTCTACATATTAAAATGTACATCAACATTGATTTTTTAAATGTCAACATTCTTTTTTGACATCATGTTTCAGTTTTTTGGTAGAAGGTAGACCGGAAACAGATTATGTTATTTGCCTTAAATCTTCTTAAAGTTAGAAGATATCAAAATTTAAGGACGTTAATGCTAAGCCCGTGTGACAAATATTAATTTATAACTTCAAAACGCATCAGTTATTACTTTCTTATATCTTTACAGGAAGAAAGTATTGGATACGATAAAATTTTAGAGTATCGGTTTTCGACGGATTTGGACGTCTTGGAAGGTCCTAATCACAATTTAATTGTTTTTACAAAATGTCAGTCCACGTGTCTATTTGTCTATCTGTATGTATTTGGCACTAATTTTGTGGCCCTTCAATCTCAAGAATTAATGCACGGAATTTCATTCAACTTCATATTCACCGAGAACATGACATAAATTAGTGCGAATTAGATTTTGGTGTAAATCGTCCACACATGTGTGGTTTCTATGCTGAATATTCTATGATTGCCGCGATGCTATATTTCCAGAACTAATGAATTTCATAAAATTTCACATTCTATTAGACCTTGACATAAATTGGTTCTGATTAGGTTTTGAAACAAATTACCCAACAGGTGGCAATGCTATGTTGCATTTATCACGATTTCCGAAATAGCTATATCAGAGGTAGGGATGAGATTTCTCCGCTTTTTTGCATACCAGTATAACTTACAGAAAATGTTTTTTTTTTTTTATTTAATCAACGCATTCTGCGATTTAACAGAACAACGTTTTCTCTAAGATTATACTGGTATGCAAAAAAACGGAGAAATCTCATCCCTAATCAGAGGACATAATGCATGGAATTTCATGAAACTTCACATTCTGTTAGATACTGACATAAATAGACACTTATACACAAAACACAAACGTTTAAATACACAATATCCAACTGCATCACCATGAACAGACGTATGTTTCGTGAGTAACTAACTTGGACTCACATGATGGGTGTCATTAGAAACAAAAATGACATCCCCCCCCCCTCATTGACATGAAACTGAAAGTCTAAAACACAAATGACAGCAAATCTCACACCGGAAAACCACCAGGTACGAGCAGTCTATAAGATTAAGCCGGGAATGATGCACTGTGACACAGTAAATCAACCTAGAGAGGTCAGATGTAAGATAGACTAGAAAATTCTTTGCCAGGGAGTTACTAAATTTATAAATTTAAACTGCTTAAAGTTCAAATTTCAAGGAGTTTTGCATATCTTAATAATCGTTCACCGAATCAAAGTTGAAATTGTGTCCCTCTCCCAAGCAAAAAAAAAAAAAAAAAATCTTAACATAGTTTCTGTGTTAATTGATATTGTAAGGGAGTTGTCGTGTACTTTGTCCTATTAGGACAGACTGCAGAATATTGTTTAGTTGGTAAGTCAAAGATTTACAAGTAAATAAATAAATAAATAAATATACATACATATATATTTACTTTAACAATATGCTATCAAATTCCTATTGTTATTCCGAGTATTTAAATCATTGGTATATTAAAATCAAAAGCACCACAAGACCATATAAATACACATTGTTTTCCAATTTCACTATCTCGACGAAAATAAGAATTAACTCTATTTCTCCTGTCTTTTCCAGTTTGTATCGTATTGGTACGACTATTTTCTTCTAGTTATATAGTAGGTTATATTATGTATTGGATAGTTGTCAATATTTACATAATTGCGACAACTTTTAACCATGTTGATTTAAATATTAAATATTATTAATTATTTTTTCTAGTACTTATTGTTTTTCTAAATTAAATTCTGAAAAAAATTAAAATAAAGTTTAACATAAACCATAATCTATGAATAAGATTGCACAAATTCCGCAATCTTGTATTATTGACCATAATATTAATTATATTTCAGTTTAATTTAAGCAGTTATTCTCTCGATAAAACTCACATCAAATGAGAAAGAAGCGTATAAATATAACATTTATGTTTATGGGGTCTTGTACCGTTGAAACTCGCGAAAATCAACAATTACATTTGAAGTTTGAATTAGTGTAATCTTCAAAAACTTTTTATGTGTAAATATAAAATTTTGACTATTGATTAAACAGATTGTACTTTTAATATACTGCCATTATAAATTGACTAGTCTTTTACAGAATTTGTGTATTGTTGAAAGTAAAATAGGTCTTTTTTTTAACTCCGTAAGTCATTATACGCATATCTTGAGAACAATGTATGGATTGTTATGAAATTTGATATAAATAATAAACACATATATATTTTTTAAATGATCTACTCTTAGGCCAAGTTATATCTTTACTATGTAAAGAAAACATTTTTGTAAAAAAAAATCATTTTTCTTTATTTTTAATGAATAAAAATAGCCATAACTAAAAATCTTATCACTGTAAATACTTAAAAGTAGACCATTTTAAACACACATATATACTTATTATCTATATCAAATTTCGTAACAATTCATACATAAGTTCTCAAGATATCATGCGCACAATGACTTGCGGAGTAAAAAAAAAAAGCTACTTTAATTTCAATATGCACAAATTCAGTAAAAGATTAGTCAGTTTCTAATGGTAGTATATTTAAAAGCCTAATATGTTTAATAAATAGTAAAAAATTAATGTTTATACGTAGTTTTTTTTTCAGGTACACTAATTCAAACTTTGAATGTTCTTGTTGATTTTTGTCGAGTTTAAAATGTACCCTTAAAACAAATTCTCCCTCTGCATCCCCCCCCCCATCGAATTAGATTTGGAATATTCGAATGAATATATTTAAAGAAAAACGACTGTTTGGTAGTTGATGTCCTAAACATAATGAAAGCATCAGGCTTAAGAATGAAAGCACATAACTAAGTCAGCGATGCGGTACGGCTGAAAAATATCAGGCTTTCCACTATAATAGCCTACGCTAGTCATCTGAAGAAACTCTAACATTAATGTTAAGTCTATGGGAAGGTTATTTACAGATTTCTCGCTGACATTTTAATATTTTGAAGTGATTTTTTTGGCATAGGATAGTTGAGGTCGATCTGTAATGTTGTTAGTTTTTACTTTTTCGATTTTGATTCCAGTTTTTTTATAAGCGGACATTTCCAATTTTGGAACCGGTTCTGAAAGTGAAAGTACCCTTATATATAAAAAAAAACTGGAACACTAAAATCAAAAAAGTAAAAAATAACAACGTTAGAGATTGAACTCAGCTATCCTATGCCAAAAAAGTCATTTAAAAATATTAAAATGCGAGCGAGAAATCTGTCAAGAACCTCCTCATAGACTTAACATTAGCTTGAGTGTTTCTTCCTGCGACTAGTGTAGGCTCTTAAGAATGCAGAACTGCCAAACACTTCAAATCGTTCTCTCCAATATTAAATTCATAGCCGTTAAACGCATTCGTATTTATAAATTTCCAATATATATATATTTTAAATAAACATTTATTTTTCAGGTGTACACTTCCTAAATGATATCTCTTTGTGGGCTGATATTATAAGAAGTAAATTAGAAAATAGTCGGTATAATATTGGAGGCAATAGGATTCTTCGAGAATTTAGAAAAATAGAAACGTAAAACCGTGCAGCAAACTTCACTTTTTTTTTTTTTTTTTTTTTTTTTGTTTAATTTTATAAGCGCTTAAACATTGATATGTTATTAATTACTTTTTAAAGACTTTTCTTCATTTTAATGTATACATTAAAAACATAATCACGAAATTATATTTCATTTAAAATATTGAACATTATGTAATATATTTATTTTCAAATATTTCAAAATGTTAAAGAATAAATCTTCGTTTATCGTTTGATAATCTTTTTTTAACTTTCAAATCAGAATTCATTTTTTAAAATATGTTTCAACTTTTCAAACTGAAATTAACTATTTCAAATTCAAATCAATATGATTGACCCATAGAATAAGACATAGAATAGTAAACGAAATATTTCCAAGAGGTATGACAGCCTGGAAATTTCATTCATTGATTGAATATCCGTTTGACATATTTTGACTTACTTTTCCTTTTATTTAAGCACTCTAAAAACGATTGCTTAAGTACTAGAGCAATAACAAATGGATATTGTTACGTTGAAAATGTAAAAGAAAATGTTAGTTTTATATTAAACATTTTATTGTTTTACTTTTACGGTATAAGTTTTTTAATTACACCTCAAAAATCTCATTTTACTGAAAGTTAATTAAAATATTTTTGGTAAGAAATGTCAGACCTATTTGATCCAAAAACATCCTTATTTAATTGAAGAAATTTCTGGAATTTCTTTTCAGATATCTGGGTAAAGAAAGTCTTTTAAATATATAAAAATGTTTTAGAAGCGATAATATGAGAAATATATGTTCACAATCAGAATATAACGTGACAAACTTATACGGAAACTAAAGTGGATATTTGGGAAAATTAATTTGTTTTCAAAGAGTATTGCTGAATCATTTCATTTAGATACCCATCTAAAATTTCACTAAACATAAATAGTTCCGAAACTTGCGAAAGGGCAACATTATGTGAAGCGACTGGCAAGATTGAATTTCTCTGCTGAAGAATGCCAATAAAACTAAAAAAAAACATTATTTAAGAAAGATTGACTACGAAAGCAGGCGGAAAGAAAATTTGAGATACAAACAATGAAAATAATCTCTTTTATCCTAAATTTTCAACTAAAATTACTATAAAAATCAAATTATTATTTTTTAATATAACCTTCGAACTACAAATTGACAAGTTAATTTTTAAAGATTTTGATGGCGATGTTGACCAGTTGAACTAGCTCAGAATTGTAAGTTTTTGAATGTTGAACTAAAAACTGATACATTATTCTAAACAAATATGTCAATAGCATTGATTTAATCACAACTTACAGACAAATATTATAACGATGGGGAATATTTTCATGATTTTATTATTTACTAAAATAAGTTAAAGATTTTCAAGTATCTGTTTGAATGTTTCACATACATATATTTTTTTAATTTTCGAGTAGTTTAAAAACTATTATTCTAAACTCAGAATTGCAAGTTTTCGAATTTTAAATTAAAAGCTGATTTCACATTCTGAAAATGTACAAACAATCATTGTATCCTCGTTGTTATAGAAGATTAATGATTCATTTATCTTATATTCATAATTTTGGAGAGACCAAATCAAAAACCAACATCCTTCCGAAATTCACAAAAGAATCTTCTCCAAAACTGGAAAGAAAACATTTTTCTCCAATAAACTATTAGCATATGATAAAGTTTAAAGTTTTAATTGTATGTCTGATTTATTAAAAATGAACTTCTTGCTTTCAAATGTGCAATTCAAAGGTACAATATTGAAGAAGAACTAGTCTAATATCGAATACAGATTCCCGAAATATTTACCCTACCATTGGCATACCTGCCCACATTGCACTAAACTACCGTACAATGTAGGGTTATTTAACCGAGGTTAACCCTTTCCGGCACAGACAAATTCTGTTCGTAAAATGCGAAATTACTGACTGACACCGGAATTTAGAAACGACTTTTTTAGAAAATAAGAACTCCTTATCTTTAGCTTTCATTGTATAAGCAAAATTTTATTAAAATATTCCTGGTGCCGAATGCATGTTTGGAATTAAAATTAGGTGTGCCCGGAATACTGTGCCGGAAAGGGTTAAACACGTTTCAAACCAGAATTTCTTTTAAGAAATTCAATCAAATGGGGTTCACGCAAGAACTTAAAACTAAATATATATTATTTTTTTCAGATATATTTTCTGGTTAAAAACGTCTTTAACTTGGATCAAATTAACTCACATTGTACGGAATATTAGTTGAAAGTTGGCAGGTATGCATTTTGTATAATAGAAATTGTTTATTCATTATTTATTTATGCGAATGCGCCAATCTTTTTCCATTCAATATAAAACGCAATATACTATATATCATTATGACTCCATTAAATAGTAAGCAATAGTTTCTATTTTGGTCAATTTTATGGATGATTTTATAATAAAGTTATAAAATATAGGATCAGGGTCCATAAGCCGTGTTTTTGGCTCATGAAATAAGACAAAAATTCGACTTTGTTATACTGACTTAATTATTTAACTTTTTAATATTTGAAGGTTTATCCTGTACGATTTCAACAATAGTTTTTGCATTTTGTTCGGATTTATATAACTTACGCAAGCTCAATGTTCGTATTATTCGTAGTTTTTTATGAAAAATACGCTATTTCGCCTAATTTTACCTCAATTTTCAACTTATTTTTTAATATTTTACTATGAGTGCAGCTTTGCAGCACTTTTATATTTACATATATTGTACATTTTTATGCATTTTATAACCCATGTAAATAAGAAAGTGTTGCACGATTTCGCTCATATAAATAATTGAGGTAAAATTAGGAGAAATTGCGTATTTTTCATCAAAAACTACGAATAATACGAAATTTGAGCTTGTGTAAGTCATATAAATCCGAACAAAATGAAAAAAAATATTGTTGAAATCGTATAGGATAAACCTTCTAATATTAAAAAGTGAAATAATTAAGTCAGTATAACAAAATCGAGTTTAGGCTTATTTCAAGGGCCAAAAGAAAATGCTTATAGACCCTGATCCTTTTGAGTTTTTTTTCCGTTTATTTTAGAACAAAAATACTACTCTAAAAGCGAAATGTTCAATAAACCTTTTTATGATTAATATAAAAGATTACAATAGTTATCTTGTGAAATAAAAGCAAGTTAAACAATTTCGTTTATGAAATGTTTGTTCACTATTAAACCATTTTGCATTTCAATAAAATTTATATCTATACCGACACTGCAAACAGCTTTATTTTAAAAGCTTATAAAATTTTTAAAATAATATTTTTTTAAATATCTTCAGACACGTTGAAATTAAAGAAAAAAGTAAATCATTAAAATCCCCGAAGTAAATTTTTAAAGAATAGATATAACACAATAAATATGTACCTATAATACAATATCTATGTTTCGTCTTCAGGTTTTCTTCCGATTGGCTTTTGCGAATTAAAAAAATCTACATTATAGAGAGTTTAATTAAAAAAAAAAATGCGGTTCCTATTCCATAATAAATAGTTTTACAAACGTGTTTTAAAGTAGAATGTGCACATGATTTATTCATTACGATATAAACCTCATTTAAAAGTATTTTAAATTAATTTTCCAGGAAAAATATTGAATAAATGTTTGAAGTTTGAAGATAGAATATAGAAGAGAAAATGTAGATGTTGATGTACATGTTCTATATTTCGTATTTCCTGTTAATTTCAGTTTATATATTTCGTCATAAAATGACCGTCGGAGAAAAATAAACAGTAAGAAATACGAATGTGTCTTTATATTTCATTGACTTCAATTAATATTTTATAAAATAAGATATTTAAGACACGAAATTTGAGAAAATACAGTATATATGTATTTTCAAAACCCCAGTTCGGAATGGCAATCATTAATTCATATGAATAATAATTTGATGCTCAAATATATCTGAAAAAAAAAAAAAATTGGAAGCTTATAAAACTTTCTGATATTTAATGTCTGGAATAATCCCAAAGGATTAGTGAAGTTTAATAATAAAATTCTGATTTTCAAAGTACTTCTTTGTATTCCGTGTTTATGAATTCTCTCTAAATTTGTTAATCTTCTCAAGGTAACTAAAATTATAATAATTGTTGAATTTTTTATGACAATATTTTGAAAAAATTGCCAATACTTTAATTACATTTAAAGAATATCTACAAAGATTTTTTTTCCATTTGTTACACATTTTTCAAATAAGGTTCACAATTTACAAAAGATAATTATATTTTATCATTTTTAAAAGATAATTATTTTTTTTTATTTGCATTGTTTATGCGAAAGATTATTGTTATGTATACTCTCATTTAAAACATTTATTTGGAATAATTGGTTTTCCACAGTCTCTTCTAATTAACGTAATTTGTAAAATATTTTTTGTTTTAATTTACATATCTGCGTGAGTAAATTTCCCCGCCTCAATAATGTATTGTCTTCTTAAAGTAATATCAATTCATAAACTCTAAAGATAAATAGCAAATAGTTTACATAAAAATGTCGGAAACGAATGCCTAAAGTATGATTATGACATTTATCTCCAGTCTACTACACTATACTATTTATTGAAATTTTCATAATTTTGTTGATGATAAATGCAGATATGAGTTAAGTTAACGTATCTGCATATATCTAGTTAACGTAATTTGTAACACATTTTTTGTTTTAATTTACATATCTGCGTGAGTAAATTTCCTCACCTCAATAATATATTGTCTTCTTAAAGTAATATCAATTCATAAACTCTAAAGATAAATAGCAAATGTTTTACATAAAAATTTCGGAAACGAATGCCTAAAGTATGATTATGACATTTACTTCCAGTCTACTACAGTATACTATTTATTCAAATTATTATAGTTTTAATGATGATAAATGCATATATGACTTCCCGATACTCTATCTTCCTAATATAGCATACATATATTATAGGTATAACTAATTTTGAATTAGCAGTAAAGCTATTAATTAAGGAGAAGAAAAAGGTTAAAATAATTAATTAATATAATTTTACGAATAATATAATAAAATCCCTTGTTAACGTTAAACAAAAGATGTAATTAATGCTTAAAATGATAAAAACATTACGCAAAAAGGCTTAAAATACCTTTTAATATAACGATAACATGCTTCGTACACTCAAACAGAGACTTCTTCAATATCGAAAATAATAAATAAACTTTTTTCGTAAAAATTTTGAAAATGATAAATACAAATTACGAGATCACATGTATAATGAAAGCAGGTGCTTAAAATGGTTAAACTGTAAACGGGAAAATTATTATTATCTATATATTTAACGCGAAAAGCGCATTCTGTCAAAATTTTCACACGAATACCGTCTCTTTGCGCATGCGCCAGCGGTTTTTGAAGGCTTCTCCCCTCAGAAAGGGGAACCCTGATGGATTCGCCCTTACCAGTTTAGCCTAGGGGGATCTAGAAGGGTTGATTGAAAATGGATGGAGTCACCATTGCATTGAAAGCATATACCTTCTACTATATTTTTGTTCTGCGATTGAAAGCTAAAGCTTTTTTTTTTAAGAACTCATGTTTCCACTACTAAATATGCATATTTTTTCGCAAAAATTTAAAGAGACCTTGTATACAGTTATATATTTAAAAACTATTGAAATGTCAGAGAGTTCGAAAGATGAGAACTATTTTTTTATTGCTGTGTTAACCCTTTAACGGATGAAGCACTTCAATTGATAAAATGTTGAAATAAATGATTGACACCAGAAATTATAAACACAAAAGCGATATTTCACATATATAATGAATGGAAAACATTTTTATTAAAATGCTGCTGTCATTGTTGAATTTCGTAATTAAAATTTTGTGGTTTCCTAGGGAAACCAATGAACGTCAAAGGGTTAAAGGTGTCCACGTGAAAACAAACAAACAAACAAATAAGCGAGACGAAAACATTTATTTTCAACTAGATAACAATATGTTTTCACGGGCGGGGGTCAGCGAATTATTATTATTATTATTATTATTATAGAAAAAGTCGCAGTTCGAGTGTGCGAAATAAGTCATATTTCTATTAAAATTTATTTTAAACCACTTTGCGTAATATTTTTATCACTTTAAGCATTAATTACATGTTTAGTTTAATGCTATATATATATATATGTGTGTGTGTGTGTGTGTGTGTGTTACGGTAAATATGATTAATCCGATCATTATTAATAATAACCGGTTATTATTAATAATCACCGGATTAATCATATTGACAGTAACATATATATTTATTTTTCAATTTTATGTAGCATCAGAATGTTACAGTATTCTTCAGTTTTAACGAATTTTATTTAATATTTTCTGAGTTTGATTTTCTTTTGTTGAATGAATTTTCAATGAAAAATATAATATAGTATCCTTCTTCACAAAAAAAAATAAAATAAAAAATAATTAAATAAACTGAATGAAATTTTGAAGTAGAAATGTCGAAAATCTTACAACTTGAGCATGCATCTTTCATCTTAGTGAGATTTTCCAATAAAATCTAGAAACATGGAAAGTTCTTCGATATTATAAAATTAATCATTACTCTCAAAACATGGTATAATGTAAAAAGGTGGACCTGAATTAAAATTTTTAACGTTTCATAAACAAACATTTACGTACTTTCTGAAATCTTTAACAAAGGCTTTAAAAAAATCTCGGCATCGAAGAAATACTTGGAATAAAAATATAGGACATTTACTTATTTATCGAATTTAAATCCATACTTTTCAAAACTCAGTTATTCCTTCCATAAATATACTGTAGTATTATTTACTAATTTCTCTAATCTCTCGAAGATATTTATAAAAGTTTCTAAAAAAGAACTTTTTTAAATGTGCTATCATATATCATATATTCTAATAAGAGCAAATCTTGTGTGTGTGGTTATATATGCAAATTTTATCTTAAAAACGGCTGTAACGATTTTGACGAAATTTTGTATCCTACCGTTTTTGGGCAACAGAAATTCATTCGGCTAGGTCACATGTTCGAGAAAATTTGATTAGTTGATTCATTTTGTGTCACCATGGGTCAGGGTAAAGTTAATTGTATCTAAAAACGGTTCAAACGATTTTGAGTAAATTTTGTATCTTACCATTTTCGAGCACGAGAAGACTATTGGGATGGGTCACATGTTCGAGAACTTTCTACTAGTGTGTCATTTTTGGGTCAACACTGGTCAAGTTAATTTTATCTAAAAAACGGCTCAAACGATTTTGTTTAAATTTTGTATCCTACGAGTTTCGGGCACGAGAAAAACATTGGGCTAGGTCACATGTCCGAAAAAATTTGATTAGTGGGTCATTTTTGGGCACTGTGGGTCAAGCTCATTTTATCTAAAAAACGGCTCAGATTATTTAGACTAAATTTTGCAACCTATGGTTTTCGGGAACGAGAAGACTGTTGGCCTAGGTCACATGTTCGAGAAAGTTTGATTAGTTGGGTCATTTTGGTCATGGGTAATTATGGGTCAAGCTATTTTTATCTTAAAAGTGGCCCCAGACGATTTGAACTAAATTTTGTATCCTATGGTTTTCGACCACAAGAACACTGTTGGGCTAGGTCACATATTCGAGAAAATTCGATTTGTGGGTCATTTTGGTTATAGGGTCATTATGGGTCAAGCTATTTTTATCTTATAAACGGCGCAGAGTATTTGAACTAAATTTGGTATTCTACAGTTTTAGGGAACGATAAGACTGATGGGCTAGGTTACATGTTCGAGAAATTTCAGTTACTGGGTCATTTTTGTCATGGGTCATTATGGGCCAAGCTATTTTTATCTTAAAAACGGTTCAGACGATTTGAACTACATTTTGTATCCTATGGTTTTAGGGCATGAGAAGACTGTTGGGCTAGGTCACAAGTTCGAGAAAATTCGATTATTGGGTCATTTTGGTTATAGGGTCATTATGGGTCAAGCTATTTTTTTTCTTAAAAACGGCTAGAGTATTTGAACTTAATTTAGTATTCTACAGCTTTAGGGAACGGTAAGACTACTGGGCTTTGTCAAATATTCGAGAAATTTCGATTAGTGGGTCATTATGGGTTAAGCTAGTTTTATCTTAAAAATTGCTCAGACAGTTTGAACTAAATTTTGTATCCTACGGTTTTGGTACTCGAGACAATCATTGGGCTAGATCACTTGCTCGAGAAAATCCGATTAGTGGGTCAAGCTAATTCTATCTAAAAAACGCCTCAGACTTTTTTGACTAAATTTTATATCCTACAGGTTCGATCACAAAAAGACAATTGGGTTTGGTCACATTTTCGAGAAAATTGGATTAGTGTGTCATTTTGGTCATGGGTCATAATATTTGAACTCAAAGCTAATTTTGACCGAGCATAGCACGGTCATCCCTGCTCGTTATATTTATTGTAGGTAAAATAAAATACTTTCTAAGCAATGTACTTTTTTCTATTAAGCGAACTGAAAAACGATAATCACAAACTATTAACATTTTTGGAAACATTATAAACAATCCAAATGAGACAAACACACCTATATATTCATTTGAATAAAATAAGAAATAGAAATAATAGTTTTATTTAGCGTGAATATTTTAAATGAAAAATTGAATTGCTTAATACATAATCAGGCATGCTTTGGAAAAGGTTTTTGAAAACTGTTTTTAAAAGACTTTTCCGTTTTATTAACTGTATAATAAAGAATATTAAATTGTGCAATGGTCTTTTTTAATGTTTCTTAATCCACTACATAATTGTAAGATCAGCAATACATTTTGTGTTATTCATATATAGATATATATTAATATTTGAAACATATATTTCAAAATCTTAAAAACAAATTCATATATATAATTTACTAATTGTGTGTCTGATACGGAATATTTATTTATGGAAAGATAATTTGTTTCTTCAATTACATGTGGAGACATGTAAGCTGAAGCAGTTCATTATATTTTTATTTTTTTTTTTTAAACAAAGCTACTCACACATACACATTAAATAAATTTTCTAAAATAAAATCAGAAATATAAAAAGATATATTCTACGAAGCTAATGAAGACATTCAATTGTAGGAAGTTCATAATTGAAAAAAAAAAAATTAGAAAAACGTTCTACAAACATAATTTCAATAAATTTGCAATTGAATTAAATGCTTGTAATGAAAATGAGGTATTAACTCAATAATCTGTTTTTTTTTGTTTCTTCGTCAGCTGGAAAATACTGAGTCTGGACACTTCATTTTGTGTAAATATTCTAAAAACAAAAAAAAATATAAAGAAATATTAAATTGGGTTTATTCGTTTAAAGAAAAAGAAACTGTTATAAAAACGTTTAATATTGTATGATTTAAAAAAATTCAACACTGAATAGCAGAATACATAATTTCAAGAATAATTTAGAGAGAAAGATTAAACGAATCACCAGCTTTTGATAGAATCTGAAAGGTTCAAAAAGCAAAGCATTCACTTTTTTAATAAAAGAAAATTTTGAAAAAGTCTTCTGTTATTTGCCTAAATTAAGATTTCAAGAAAGGTTTACCTACCGTAACAGAAAAGAAAAGGCTCATTAAGCTTTTCATCAAGTTTTTCCATAAATCGTATCGCGTAGAATATTTTCATTACGGACAAAGGAATATCTTAATTAGTTAGGCTTTATTTTATTTAAGAAAGAGCACTTTGTATGGTACTGTTTTAAAAGAACCTCTGTATGTTTGTTTGTTTTCCACTATAAAACATTAGATATTTAATAATTTGAAGTTGGTGTTATTAAAATATTTTTCTTCTCTTCTTATTTATTTAATTTCTTACTTTAGTACTTGAAGTAATTTAAATTTTCTGTACGTAAATTTAAAATTATAGTTATATTAGCTTTTGGCAACAGAATGTATTACATTTACATTGCATGAGATATTCTAATTTCTTTTAAGAAAAATAAATGCATTATTATTGTACATTTAGAAAAACTTACAGCATTATTTTTATTTAATACTAAGTTTCAAGTAAGAAATTCTATTTACTATGTAGGTTAAACAGGAGTTACGAAAATTACATTTGACAAATTATGTTATTTTTTAATTTAAAACTTTATTTGTCAAAAACATGTTACTCTTTTATGATTTGGTTTCTAGTTTTGGTGATAAATGACGTCACATTGACAACCTTATATTAAAAAAATATCCCCTTGAGTTGCAAGGTAAAAAATAAGTTTGTACCTTTTTCGCTATAAACTATTTTACTTCCAGTGTTTGTGTGAAACGTTTTAACTGACATCTTGCAAAAAATAATTCACTGAAATTTGTATATACCTTTTCTTTAAATTTAATTCTTGTGAATAGGTGTCAGTAATTGTCTACATAAATGCAGATAATTTAAATCTCTCTGCTTTATTGTATATAAAGCTGAATTCAATCTATGATGCAATGATTTCTAAGTGTGAATATATGAGCAGACAATTTTTTGTTTCTATACAATAAATTGATTCATGAAGCTTGAATATTTGATAATATGTTATAATTTCTTTGATATTTTTGTAAAATTTAACTTAATCAAAATTTTGTTCACCATCTATTTAAAATAAAATAACTTCTCTCTTCAATTGCATGAGAAAATGATGTAAATCTAATTTAATCATACCTGTCGGAACTATTTTTTCCTTCTTTTATCCACAACATTAGAGTAATTTAGTTGCCACCATTACAGAAACGTCATTAAAAATTGCAAATAAATTGATATCTTTGAAATTAATTCCATTTTTATAATTCTCAGATATTATATGACATGACTCAGACATTATTTTCTCATTAAAGTTGAAGAGAGAAATTATTTCAATTTACATAGATTGTGAATAAACAATCTTCATTAAGTTAAAAAAAAAAAAAAAGAAAAAAGAAAAAAGAAAATAAATTAAAACATTATTATCAAGTATGCAAGCTTCATGAATCAATTATCATGACCATTCTCCGTTCCATGATAACTGAACTCGGATAACTGATATTAAATTCATCGCACAACGTTCGATATGCTAGGAGTAGTAGAGGAAAAGTAGAAACAGGCATGATTTTCCTAATATAACAAATAGCCTTTTATAAACTGAGAAATATAATCATGTTAATTATGAATTATTAAATATAATAAAATTGCATATGCTGAAATATATATATATATATATATATATATATATATATAAATATAATAAAATTGCATATGCTGCAATATATATATATATATATACATATATATATATATATATATATATATATATATATATATATTGCACAGAGATTGAAAATCTTTGCATATTTTAAAATGCAAAGTAGGGGAGACCGGGGCTAGTAGTGACATTTTCGACATTTTTGATATTAGCCGTAAGATTTGAGCTGAAGCGAAACATTTAGTGTATCATATCATTAGAGTAAATCTTGCGTAACATATTTATAAAACTACTATTAACATTATTAACGTTTTTCATAACACAAAATGAATTCTGCGTTACCTCGAAATTTGTCGCTACTAACCCCTGCTACGGGGCAAGTTGTGACATGCTTGGGGCACATTGTGACACATAAATGACACATATAAGCACATTGTAACATATACAAATTATGTTAGAAAGGCGATTAAATTGGATATGTTAAATCAAGAATGAGAAATTTATTCATTTATAACGTTCTTAACACAATAAAACACTTTTATGTTATAATAATACTAGATGGAACCCGTCAAAATTTGACGGCAAACAACTTGATAGTACCATAAAAATAAAATTTATAGTTGCTTTAACTTGACAAATTTCATAGTGGGGAGCTTAATATGATTAAGCGGTCACTGACCTTTCCATCGATGTATCACATGAGGGATGTGTGCAAAGTTTAGAAAAGTACCAATTGGGGGGGGGGGGCAAAGTGGGGAGATGGGCATCGGAGATGCATAATATGATATAAGTGGTCACAGGCCTTTCCAATGATATATAACATGAGGGTTGTGTGCAAAATTTAGAAAGTACCCCTTGGGGAGGGGGGGGGCAAAGTGGGGAGATGGACATCGGAGATGCATAATATCATTAAGCAATCACAGACCTTTCCAACAATATATGACATGAGGGGTGTCAACAAAATTTAGAAAAGTATCCCTTGGGGGGGGGGCAAAGTGGGGAGATGGACATTGGAGATGCATAATATGATTAAGTGGTCACAGACCTTTCCAATGATATATAACATGAGGGTTGTGTGCAAAATTTAGAAAGTACCAATTGGGGGGGGGAGGGGGGCAAAGTGGGGAGATGGGCATCGGAGATGCATAATATGATATAAGTGGTCACAGGCCTTTCCAATGATATATAACATGAGGGTTGTGTGCAAAATTTAGAAAGTACCCCTTGGGGAGGGGGGGGGGCAAAGTGGGGAGATGGACATCGGAGATGCATAATATGATTAAGCAATCTCAGACCTTTCCAACAATATATGACATGAGGTGTGTCAACAAAATTTAGAAAAGTATCCCTTGGGGGGTGGGGGGGGCAAAGTGGGGAGATGGACATTGGAGATGCATAATATGATTAAGCAGTCACAGACCTTTCCAACAATATATGACATGAGGGGTGTCAACAAAATTTATAAAAGTGCCTCCCTTAGAGGGGGGAGGGGGGGTTGGCGGGATGGACCCCGGAGATGCATAACATGAATAAGCGGTCAAAGACTTTTCCAGCAATATATCACATGAGGGGTGTCTGCAAAATTTAGAAAAGTGTTCCACTTTGGGGGAGGGGAAGTGGGGGGATAGACCCAAGATGCATAACATGAAAAAGAGGTCACAGGCATGTCAACTTGCAACTTTTTTCTCGAAGGCATTTGACAATATTAAATTTTTTTTTTACCCAAGACAATTTAACGATATTCTTAATTTTTTTGCGTAATTCGTCAAACGTTCATGGAAAAAATAATGAAATTCGCTAATCAATAGTTGATAAATTATAAAATTCAACAATCGATAGCAGTAAAATTGGTCAATCGATAATGGAAAAATCACAAAATTCATCAAATGGTCTCCCGTAAAAAAATTGTCCTGCACACTGATGATATGATCAAAAGGGTTTTGAAGTATAGGACAAAATTAGCACTTGCCAAACAGCAAGTAATGCTGAAAATTTGGCAATGGACTTTATTGCCACCACTGGTCAAACATAATAGTCACACTCACCAATGATTGAATGGAAAAAGATTTTTTTCTCTGCTGTCGCTCGATAAATTTCGAAACCATTTGGCGAATTTCACGATTTTTTCCCCGAAATTGACGGATTGTGATTTTTTTTTCTCGAAGCCCTTCGACGATATTCGAAAACTTTTTCCCCCGAAACCAGTTGATGAATTTTGCGATTTTTCCACTGTTGATTAATGAATTTTGCGATTTTTCCGCTATCGATTGACGAATATCGCAATTTATCAACTATCGATAATTGAATTTCATGATTTTATCCATGAATGAACAAATTGCGCACTTTCTTTCCACTAATGTTTGACACATTTCGCCCTTTACAATTCAGCCAATGAGTTGAACGTTGTTTCTTTCCAGAAATGTCAAGAATGAAACAATGATTCTTTAGGATGAATTTCCTTCATTCGATGCCCCATGGAAGAACGTGTGCGATGCAGCAACGGGCGTCACAGACTTTTTAGGGCACCTGCAGACTAAAAACATCTAACCAATCTTCGCGGGGGGCAAAAATCACAGATTTCGTCAAATGATTGAGGAAAAAACACTAAATTCATCCACGGCCTAACTCGATCGTTCTCCTTCCTCTTATACGGCCGTAACAAAAAGTCATTTTCCCTTTGTTCAAGAGGAATAACATTTTCTCCCCGGAGAAAGTAGGGGGCGCTATTACTTACCATAGCTAATGGAGAATTTCCTTATTCTCGCCTTTCACTCTTGTATTTTCTTAGATATAAACGTAAATGAAATTGCGTGTTCTTATTTTTCTTTTGTTGAAAATGGTTCATTGCTGTGTTCCACATTGTGCTTCAAATTCAGAGAAAAAAATACCTGGAATTTCTTTTCATGAATAGGCGCTTTTATTACCGATACACCAGCAATCAGTAGAAGTACAGAGCAAAATTTTCGAAATATGTGCCTTATAAAATTGCTGCGGCTCTCAATTTATTTGTACTGGAATTTCTTTTCATGAATAGGCGCTTTTATTACCGATACACCAGCAATCAGTAGAAGTACAGAGCAAAATTTTCGAAATATGTGCCTTATAAAATTGCTGCGGCTCTCAATTTATTTGTATATTTAAACTGAATTTTAATGATCGAAATTATAAACCACTTAATTAATTTCTTTTTAATTGCTAACACCACCAAGAGTTAATCTGAAGTTTGCAAGTATTGCCATTGTTAGCGGATAAGTAATCTTGTAAGAGTAATTCAAGAAAATTTTGAATGAGAATCCTGCTTATCAAACATAGAAACAGATCAATGTGATGCAACCATACTTCAGTTAATTGCCAATCAGGATATAGGTGGGTTGTCTTATCCTAAACCACAATTCATCAGTCTAATTTCCACAATTTTAGATTGAATTTTACTAGAATTTTATTGTACCAATCCTAAATTCAAACGGAATCGTCGAAACTATTTATGAATTGATATATCCGAGACTAATAAAAAACACTATATGGGAATGTGACTTAAACGAGCATAAAATAAATATATGCTCATTAATATGTGCAAGATTTTTGCCCATCATTTAAAAAAAATATGGCAAGGAATTTTACAAATGAAGCCAGTTCATCTGCATATACGATCTCTTTATCAAGAAAAATTTTAAAGTTTAGTTAATTTTAGTTATATAATATTTACTGTATATTTCGCTGTAAAAATTATCAATGTTTAAAGTCTAATCAAGAAATGGAATCTGCATATACCTATAGACACATTTATATACACAAGCATGGTGAACAGATTTATGCATTAATATTTTAAAATTCTGAAAAAATATTCTGTAATTTCTGTTGCCCAATATTCTAAAATTTCCACGAAAACTATTCTCTCATAAATGGAGTACATGATGTTACAGCTAAAAAACTTGTTCATTGTCTAAAATAACGAAACCTCTAAAAATTATTATTATTTTATTTACCTCTATTTTATGATCATGACCTACAGTATTTAAATTTACTGAAAATGTCCGCAATGTACAGACATATATATATATATATATATATATTCTAAATAATTAACAATCATTTTTAAATAATCCATGTTTTGAGAGAAAAAAATCGATATGAGTTGATTGCCGGATATTGGCGAAATAGGTTTTCTTATTCTGTTGATATTATAAAACATGTAAATATATTTTTATTTTTATCATATATATAGTACTTTTATACCATGAGTTTCCAGAATTGGAATATAATATTTAATTTTATATGTAATTCTATTATATTTCTATACGCTTATATATTTCAGATCAGCACCTATAATGGTTAAATTTATTGAAAATTGTTTTGAATGTACGTATATATACATATTTTAAATAATTAAGAATCGTGTAAAAATAATCCATGTTTTGAGAAAAAAAATTCGATATGAGTAGATTGCCGGATATTGGCGAACTTGCTTAATTTTCTTACTATTGTGAAACTAGTAAACGTTTTAAAAATGTTTACTGTGTATTTTACGCTCAGAATTATCAATGTTTCAAGTAATCAAGAATTTAAACGTGTATAAATATAGAAATTTACTTATAAAGTTTGTTTTGCATTTATAGTAGCGTGTTATTTAAACTATTTTTAATTGCTTAAAGCATTGTATTTATTTATTTTATCTCTAAATCTTATTTTTTCTTGTTTGTAGTGAAGATAAAGCTGAAGCTAAAGTTACATATGATATATATATACCTTTTATAATGAATACATTGCAAAGATTTTTGTATTTTTATGTATAGAAGTAACCTTTATTAAGCATTATTTATGGTAAGTATATCGCGCCATCTGCCGGCGAAAGTAGCCCTTTAAGGATTCCGAAACTAGGCGTGATTGTGAAGGCCGTATGAGGGAAGGAGAAACATCGAGTTTGGCCGTGATTCATCAAAGGATCACGGGAAAACATGACTTTCGTTAAAAGACAACAGAAAAACATTAATTATGCAAAAGGATCGTGAAAGATAAGCAAATTTTGTCAAAGAATCGCAAAAAAGGAAAGTTCACCAAAAGATCACGCTTTTTTACTAAATTTCGTCTAAAAATTGCAGAATAAAATGTATTTTATCAAAGAATCGCTGGAAAATGCGAATTTCGTTAAGGATCACGAGAAAAATGCTAAATTCTTCAAAGGATCGCTGAAAAAACACGAATTTCGTCAAAGAATTGCTGAAAAAACATGAATCTTGCCCAATAATAGAAAAATCATGGTTCATAATCATTATATCTAGTAGTATATGTAAAAATACAGTTTGTGATATAAGACAAAATTAACACTCACCAATCGGCGAGTAATACTGAAAATTGGTAATTGATGTTATTGCCAGTACTGGCTAAACTTAATAGTCCACACTCGCCAATTGCGATGATTGAATGTAAAATGAAATTTTTTTCCCGCTGTCACTCAAAGAATTTTGAAACCATTTGGTGAAGTTTTTCCCGAAACCATTTTGAGAATTTCCCGATTTTTTCTTCAAAATCATTTTTCAACAGTATTCGACCCAATACGCATGAGTCAAAAAAATCACCGGCCAATGAGGTGAGGGTCTATTACTTTCTCTAGAAACATGTTTGGGATCATCTCCTGTTTTTTTTTTCTTGCACATTGCATTAAACCTAGGAAGGTATTTATATAGAACTCACTGTGGAGTGTTTAGAAGGTATATATTTTATTTATTATAATTTGTATGAATACTTAGGTGTCCATTTCGGATTTACTGTTTAAAAATGAATTTAGGCTCATTTAACATTCGCGAAATCAATCCCGATGGAAATTGTGTTTTTAGATCTCTATCATTTTGTATATATAGTACAGAAAATAATTATTCAAACGTACGTAAAAATATCGTAGAACACGTAATACAAAATTGGACCACTTATAGTCCGTTTATTATCAGGGATGAATCTTATGGTGTTCCGATTGCTAATGAAAATGATTATGTAAATATATGGTTCTTCATAGAAGTATGTGCTTCTTCACACTTCAATAGAAGCATTGTTTAAATTAATATAATTCTACAAATATGATGCAGTTTTAAAATATTGAGTAATGATTAATACTGTCAAGGAATCTACTCATATACGTAATTAAGTTTTGATACTTCGCTATTATCTCATCGACCACTTTTCATAACAAAAAACTATCGCCAAACTGTAACGCCAAATAAACGGGAGAACGTTCTCATTAATACGCGCAAATGTTGAATTAAAAACCATTTGATGACATAACAAACACGTATAATGCTTCCGACATCAAGTAAATGGGACTGCATTTTTGGCATTTAATCGTACAGTTTGGCGATAGTATTTTGTTATGAAAAGTGGACGATGGGATAATAGAGAAGTACCTAAGTTTTTTATACCAAGTTTGAAAATTTATCTTTTTTTGACATTTAAAAAAAAAAACAGAAAAAACATTACAAATTTGCCCATTTGCTCAGCGGTCAAAGGATTCAGTAAATATTAATGATTAGCGGAACTGGTTCTAGCTATGAAGTATATTATTTTGCTCAAAAACCCCCAACAAAAATATAATTACAAAGAATGTCAAGGAATCTACTCATATACGTAATTAAGTTTTGGTACTTCTCTATTACCTCATCGACCACTTTTCATAATAAAAAACTATTACCAAACTGTAACTCAAAATAAACGGAAGAACGTTGTCATTAATACACGCAAATGTTGAATTAAAAACCACTTGATGACATAACAAACACGTATAATGCTTTCAACATCAAGTAAATGGGACTGTATTTTTGGCATTTAATCATACAGTTTGGCGATAGTATTTTGTTATGAAAAGTGGACGATGGGATAATAGAGAAGTACCTAAGTTTTTTATACAAAGTTTGAAAATTTATCTTTTTTTGACATTTAAAAAAAATAACAGAGAGAACATTACAAATTTGCCCATTTGGGGGGTATTCCATGCCCAGTTGGGGGCTCAGCAGTCAAAGGATTCAGTAAATATTAATGATTAGAGGAACTGGTTCTAGCGATGAAGTAACATTATTTTGCTCAAAAACCCCCCCAACAAAAAAATAATTACAAAGAATAAGTTATCGTCTTTAAATATACAAAAAACAATGTGATTACTGGCCAGGATTTTTTTACATATAACATTTTGTATATACAAAATAAAAATCGAAATAACCTCATTCATTTCACCCGATGTCAAAAATAGTTTTTTTTTTCCACATTTTTGGGCAAAGCACTAAATCAATAAAATCACCAATTTGTGACAAATTATGAGTTTCATATGAATCGCCCATGAACGGACATGCAAACTGGTAAAAAATGAATGTAATAAATTAAAACATTCAAGATCTGTATACATACAAACAATACAATGTAAATATTAATATTGTTACATAATACATTGTTTGTATATATACTTCTTTGTATACATATATTGTTTGCATACATACAAACAAATATAATGTAAACATTATTCAAATATTAAGAGTTTGCAAATCAAAACATTCTAAAGATTTGTATACATACAAACAATATAATGCATACATACTCTTTACAAATAAAATAGCACACTTATGTAATGACAAAACTTTTAAATCGAATAGAGATAATATATTTCTGTTAAAAAATAATGCTAAAGTTCAGACATATATATTAACCATTCACATAAAGCTAGTCACATTCCTGCATATTTATTAAATATTTAGTTGCTAAATACAGAAATAATATTTTATAATTTATATTCAGACGCTCAGATTCGCTTTTTTCGAACACATAATAATAAAAATATTACTACCGTGCGTACTGTCTTTTGACATTATATTTACATAATAGTTTTCATTAGCAATCGGAACACCATAAGATTCATACCCGATCATAAACGGAATATAAGTGGTCCAATTTTGTATTACATGTTCTACTATATTTTTATTTACGATTGAATAATTATTTTCTGTACTATATAAACAAAATGATTTGATTTCGCGAACGTTAAATGAACCTAAATTCATGTTACACAGTAAATCCGAAATGGATACCTAAGTATTCATACAAATTACAATAAATACAACAATAAATAAAATAAATACCTTCTAAACACTCCACAGTTTTTTATATAAATATCTTCCTAGGTTTAACGAAACGCGTAAGAAGCCATCAAAACAACAGAAGTTGATCTTGATGTCTTGATGATCCCTAATACGTTTGGAGACAGGAATAGACCCTCGCCTGATTGGCCGGTCCTTTTTTGACGCATGCGTACTCGGTCGAAATTCGATGAAATATTTGACAAAATTAGCAAACAGCTTTAAATAGATGGATTGTAAATCATAAATCAAATTAAAATAAAATAGTTAAATTGTTAACACTTTTAAACTCTTAGTCCTTTACAAAGATACTTTTAGAGACACTTAGCAATAAAAAGAAAAAAAAAAGCTTTCTTAATCAGGAAAGAAATAAAAAGTAAGCTAACACTAATCTTTGGCCATATTGATCTTTGACTCGGTAGCCTACTACAACGTGTAGGCCTACATCCTATATTTTTAATCACTCATTGTCATCTCTTGTTTCAGCGTCTGATTTGCAGTTAATACAAATATAATGAGGTTCATTTTTGGTACATTTGACATGCGCCCATCTTTTACGTGTCATGCATTGCACCCAGTCTTCTCCGGGTCTAGAAATTTTGTATTGCTACAATCAAACTAGACATAAGCAATTTTCGTCATCTTCAGAGCTATCCAATACTTGCTTCTCCCTTTTTTCAATAACCTAGGTGAAATTTTTTTATGCACTGCTTGGCCTTTCCATACAGTTTCTTTTTTGCTTTTTCTTCTTCAATTTGTTTTCTGCGTTCTGTTGCTTTTTGTTCTGCTCGAATTTTCTCTTTTACAGGTGTGCTTGTTAGAATGGCAGATTTCAAACGTTTACGAATAGATCGCTTGCCTTTTCGAGGTCCTGCTTTAGGGAGTGGTCTTATTTCTGTAAGACTTACCACTGACACATTGCTATTATCAATTGTCATAGAATCATCTAACTCAATGAGATTTCTTACTTCTGAAGACGGTCCTGCAGTCTCACCATCATTGATTAAAGTTATTGCTGAAGTACTTGGTTTATTAACAGTTTCATATTTACTAATTTTTTTTCATTGTCATTCTGGTCTTTAATGCTCTCATCTCTGATGGATAACGGTCGATCAGTTACTGAGGAACATAGGAAGTCTTCATCTGTAAAAATGTTCCTATTAAATTCCCAAATTCCACTACAACGAAATCCTGCTTGAATATTTTTTGGAGTGGCAGCACTAGGAAGGGCTATTTTGACAATACCTAGTATCTCGTAGATCAACACAGTGCTTCCAGGATGCGATTTCAACCATCCATATACAGCCTGATTGTTGAATTTTTTGAACGGCCCGTATACTGACACATCAAGGGGCTGTAATCTGTGACTCGTGTAAGGTGTAAATGATAACAAAATCACTCCGTTGTCCGTGCAATAATCCAAAACATCAATATTTCGATGATAACTATGGTTATCAAGCAACACTAAGACTGGGGACTCTTTCGAGCACCTTACATTTTTAACAAGATGTTTCATGAAAAGTAAAACGTCAGGTCCTGTAATCCATCCACTTGGGTTTGATGTACCGCAACAGCCTATGGGACCGTCACGAATAAAATGAGCTTTAAAAAACACGTGGAAATACAAACATCGGTCGGATTGAATTTCCCAAAGCGTTATAATGCCATTAACCATAGTCACGTTTGTTCCCCTTTCTGCAGAGGTCATTCCCCCAACTCTTTTTTACTCTTTTCTGCAATCATTTTTACAGGTTTCTGCACTGTTCCTACTCCTGTCTCATCAATATTCCATATGTCATTTGAATTAAACTTATTAGCTTCTAATACAGACGCTAAATTATTAAAAAATAGTTCTACATTATGTTTATTAAAACTTGTATTTCTACTCACACTTGTTGCTTCAGGAACTCGAAAAGAAATTGTAGGATGTTGTTGCATAAACTTAGTCAGCCAATCAGCATTTGCAGCTTTTTCTTTGTTGCTGTTAACCAATTTTCAGGCATGTTTATGTCGTTGCTAATGGCAAAATCATACGCTAAATTTCGCAGCTCTGAGGGACTAATTCCATAAAACATATTAGCTGATTGTTTGGCGTATTCACACAACTCCATCACCTGTTTAGGTGTCAATATCATACGCGGTTTTTTATATCCCATTTCAATATTTCCTTCCGTATTAGTACTCATCTTTTTATTATATCTAAGAACGGACACTGGTTTACATTGAACAGTTCTTGGGCTTTCCTTAAACTACACCTTCCGGATTTTTCTTCTATTGCAGCCCTATCATAATCTACCAAAGTAGCTTTAGCTCTTTCAGTACGCCTCTTGTAATTTCGCAACATTTTACCTGAAATATAAAAACCTCCATTAAAAATTATGCTGGGGTAAGTAGTGACACTGTCACAACGTGCCCCTTAGACTTCGTCACAACTAGCCCCGCGTTACGCCATTTTGAACTTTATTCATTAGTTTCCGAAATGTTGGCATGATTAACAAATGAAATACATAGAAGAACAGCTCCAAATATAAGCATTTAAATAATGTTAGGGAAGTTTACATGCCTCTGTATCGGTAGTGGCAATGACGATTCCAATGTAGGTCTCAAAATTTACTTTTATGATAGAAAACAAGATAAATATTTTTATCTCGAAAACAACGCAACGCTATACTTCGAAACATACGCAGCACATTGAGACAATCAACCTCTTCACTCACATGACGCGACAGGTTCTGCAACCTATTGGCTCAGCCAGGAAGCTCGATGGCACAACTTGCCCCTAGCACAACTAACCCCGGTCTCCCCTAAATATAACAGGTTTTGTATTTTTCATTCACTTTAAAATCAAATAAAAAAAAATATTTGTAAAAATTTATGCTTTCAGTTAAGCCTAATAAAATTATTGAAATATAAGAAAATGTTTGTAAGTAAAGTGACTGAAAAGCTGTATAATCTTATGGGTAAAGAAATTCCAGCGATGAAAATACAATGTATATTTAAATATATAACAACGTGTACCGTAACAGCATGACATGTTTACGTAGGGGTAGGCAGGGCAAAGTGGTCACCCTAAGGTTTTGTGATTTTTTGTTAACTAGCGTGACTACTTAGAAATGTAAGGGTATTTATAATTGTTGCGAAATAATAAATGGAAGTGAGAATTTTTTTCCAAAAAAGGTAAATATGAGCACTTTGCCCGAACTAGACGGGCAAAGTGCACACTCCATGGCCACTTTGCCCTACAGGTCTAAGATGATTGAAAGCACTATTTAAATGACCAGAACATTTTTATTGTCATAACAAATCGTATGAAACATAATGAAAGATTGAAAATGTTATGTAAATCCAATAAGAGTTGGACAAACCCAAATAAAAAATTATAAATCAAAATCAAACTCTACATTTTTCGCAAATGAACTCCATGTCATCTTCTTTGCAAAGTGAACAGCCCTCATAAGCTCAGGGGCGACAAATATTGCACCTGATTCAACCTTCACCACTTGATCCAACCAAACGGTCACTACCCTGACCGCTTTGCCCGTTCGGGAGCCATGACAGAAAATACGTTCTACAGTGGAAACTAATGAACATTCAGTGAACACTCCCCCACCAATGTGAAGTGAAGACATGCTCTTTCCTTACACATTCAATAAATAAATGCAAGTACAACAGGTTATTTTTAATTGTAAGTAATTTAAGTCACTTACTTTAGACAACAAACTTCAAAAACTGGAAAACCCTCTATAAAATAATGAAACAAGTAACCACCTTGTTCAACGATTGTCTGGTCTGCCATAAAATGAAATAGTTTGACCACAAACCACGGAATGCCAGCGCTCTGGTGACTTCATTATATTGGGTGACCACTTCGCCCGGCCTTCCCCTTTATAAATATGATTTTATCGATTTTTTGAAATAGTAACACTCATTTTTTCAGTACACATTATAATTTGTTATTGTAGCACACATGGAACATGATATAGTCTATTTTGCATTATGTCACCATTTCTTGACCTAAAATTAGTTTTAAAGCTATGTATGGCTTTTCATCTGAAGATCACTTTACGATGAAAAAAAATGGGTGTTACCATTAGAAATCTTTGAAAATTTGTCACTTTAACTGTACCTTTTAGGGCTCTACTGTTGTTTTTTACCTCATTCAAACGCAGTCCGTAAAATAAACATATCGCAAATGGTATCTCGTTTCCTTGAACGGCATTGTCACTTGCAATTCATATATCGGAAAAATTTTTACTTTAAATCAAACTGAATTTTGTAGAATGTTAGACAAAGTAAATAATTAGCTTTAATAAAAGAGTATTGATTTTTTAAAATTGTCACTCCGTTATGTGTAAACATAATTATAATAGTATTTAATATATATATATATATAATTTATTTATATGTATTTGTCAAACACTGGCCTGATATTATATTTGGATAAAAAATAAAAGTCTTCTACTTGACACACATATTGTACATTACATATACTAACTTTATAGAAAACTATCACGCTATAGCAGTGACCGAATTTCATCTTTGTATTTGTTTAGGTGAAATATCTCTGAGAAAATATTCTTTTAAATTGTTATTTTCTTTCTGTAAAACGATATTTCTGTTTATTTTTCACCGAGAATTTTACAAAATACAAGTGTGCCAATGTATACAAGAATGTTTTATACATTGTATATAAAATATTTTTAAATATGATAACACATTTCGGTCAAATTTATAAACAAGAACGAAAAATCATGCATCACGGAATAGAATATGAAACACTTCCCAGTACTATCGGAATATTGTTAACAGAATTCATTTTTGTTCATACAATGAAATGAGATATCTAAATAAACATAAAAAAAACAACAGCGCAGTGAAACTTTATTTCCAGCAATGGCTGTCGATAGCTGGTAATGTGTGCAATTATTTCGCACAGCCCTGAATTTAATCTACACACCTCGAAATGTACAATAAATGAGTTAGTTTTAGAATACATATCACAGATAAAAACGCACATCCAGAAGTTATGGCTCATAGTCAGTTCTGTAACCGAATTATTTTCCCCGTCTCTGCAAATAAACGATAATTTCTACACACTTAGTAATCTATAGAAAACAAGTTGTAGTGCATCTCCGTAATGTATATCAGTTTCACTATGTTAGAAATAGTTTAACATCATTAAACTGCACCGCAAACGATTTTTCCCAAAGCTCAAAATGTAACTGAATTGTGTGTCTCTGTAAACGATCTATGATTGCTACTTAATCGATACTTCAAAGAAAATATCAGGTTGTAGTGAAAGTTTACCGCCAAAAAAAGTTCTTAATAAAGTTAGAAAAAAAACATGAAAGCAGTACCTTTAATGCGGTTAGTAATCACCACCCAAATCTATGATTTCTGCCAACGGTTCGGTAGTTTTTCAAAACCTTCGTCCCAGAAACTTGGATACCGCTTTGTGGATAATACCACGGTAATCCCACCAGATACGAAGCATTATCGTTTTGTTACTCAAATTTGCTGCCGACGGGCTCACCGGGCCCAGACCAACCCCCTTTTAGCCTTGTGTTGTTGAAGTAAATCCACTTTTCGTCACAAGTGACGATACAGTTCACAATTTTGCCCTTGCGTTGATATTCGAGCATATTAGTGCAGGCCCGTACACGTCTGTCCTTATCTGCTTGAGTCAGCTCATACGGCACACAGTGGTTGAACTTGTACATCAAGTTTATGCGATGCAAAATGCGACTAATGGACAATGTATTAACGTATATCTCCTTAGCTAGCTCTCGAGTGGTTGCATACTGTTCTTCTTCCATACGTTCTCGCAGGCGTGCCTCATCAACATCAGTAGGCCGGCCAGAGCACAGTGTCACATAGTAAAACAGCAGTACCAAAAGCTGCACACATGATTCAGTGACTTTTTGCAACAGAACTGGAAGTAAATGATTGTTATAATTTGGTAGCGTAATAGTTCTATTTCAGACACCTTGTACTTAATTATAACGATACTGTTTTTACAAATTTCACAACACAATGTTCTAAAGCAAGTTTCTTTCTTTCGAATGTCAAAACTCGTTTGACAAAATATGAGCCAACACGTCAACGCGAACTGTTTGCGCGGACTATTTTAGTTGTGGCGGGAAACTGTCGTTACAACCCGATATATTGCCATCCAACTCAGTGAAGAATATCACATTCATTATGTTTGAAACAGTGTTAACATTATTAAGATGAACTAAACACGATTTGCCCCATTTACTGTAATGTAACGGAATACTTTGGACTGCTCCTGTAAACGAAGTATAATTGCTATTTATTACATACTCTATAGATAACACGTTGTCGCCCAACTCAAACTTGCATATCAATTTTATTATATTTGAAATAGTGTATATACCGAATATATAGTTTCCCTATTGACCGCAAAATAACGGAATTCATTTGGGTATCCCTGCTAACTAACCATAAATATACAGACTTCATTAGCAATACCGAACATTCCATGTTTAACCTCAATAATATATATCAATTACATGGCGATCGGAGTATATTTACACGACTTAGATCACGGACAAACGGACAGACACAAATCCAGAGAAGCCGAATTCAAAAACGCTTTTCAACTATACTGGAAAGTGTAAAAAAGAAAAGTCCTTGAATTTAAATTTTGTTTTCTCTTATATTCTATTTTCTATGTATATGCTACACTACTCACATATTTTATCAATGGAATGCTATAAATATGTGTCTAAAATATCAATTTGGGATTTTAAAAAAAATTACATAATAGATCATTTTTAAACATTACTTCCAATTGTATTGTATTTAGCTGGATTTGCATCTTGTGATGTATATATATAACAGTGTAATAAATTTGAACAAGCTATAAAACAGTTGCTGTTTTATAAGTGAAAAAGAAAACCCAGATTAGATTTTGTTTGCAACTAAACCGTACACTGTAAAAATTGTGGAAAATTCTACTTATGAACCATGACAAATTTGAATATTCATTATAATCACATATATTTCCATGATTGAGGAAACATATATCGATAGAAAAAATGTGGAGAAAGACCATTCAGTAATTTCAGAAAACAATACGTTCTGAAGGACTTTCGAAAAGGTGCTAAAATAAATGAAAAGCTATGCTAACCGAAATTTTGAAAAATGCCTTCTGTTTATTTTGAAAACTTCTTCGCTTCCGAGTTTATTTCAGCTTCATCTACTAAAGGTTACAGAAAGCAACGTTAAAGTTTCCAGAGTCACAGCTATCTACACCATTACATTCAATTTTTGTTAACTCTCAATCAATATCAGGAAACATTTCTCCAGTTTTTTAATGCATATTATATAAAATTACTTTCCTGCATTAATGATGTTGAAATTTTATAGGGACTTACATGGTGCATAATATTGCTTGCACTTCTCAGAAGTATATAGAAAAAAATAATTAATTAATTCATCATTTTGAATTCAAAACTTTCAACATCTACTTTAAAAAAGAAGTTGAATTAATGCATCAAGGTGAAAGATTTCCATAAAAGATGAAAAGAAGCTTAGGGACAAATATGTAGACCCGAATCTATTACGTAATTGGACTTTTAAATAAACAATTTCCATTGAAACAAACATTCGTATATGCTTATTTTATTTATTCCGAAAGCACAAGTGCATATGCTTAAAAGTAGATATCTACCAAGTGCATAAACTCATGTTTTATGTTTTGTAAATAAAAACAAAGACATTACATAGTATTTTTTAGTATTTGTTGCTCACTTTGCATTATGACTTTAAAACCATAGCACTTTTATGCAACCTGAGCCAGTTGTTGTCACTTTAGTAGAATTTCGCCTATATTTTTTATTCAGATGAAATATCTCGTAAAAAACAGGCTTTCAAACTATTCCTTTTTTGAAGGAAAATTTGATTATTTATTTAAAAATAACCATTGCTTGAATAAAATACAAATATGAATAAAATGTGTTCAAATACTCATTGAAATATTTTGAAATTTGAAAAGATCCTCATTTATTTTTTTCTGTGAAAATGCATACAAAATGCATGTGAAAATATTAATGAATTTTATTTTCAAAATTGGGATTTTATTGTTATGAATAAACCCATATAATTTTTTTACCACAGAAATTGTGTAAAATGTTTTAAACAAATTTATGAAAAATGCACAGAATAAAATAAGGTTTAATTCTTTTTTTTATCACGTTGATTTAAATAAACATTAATGTTATTGTATTTAGACATTTCTCTAATAGCAAATATATATTTTAGATTAAAATTAAAATATAACAAGCATAATTCGGTCCCTTTAAATTAAAGCTATATGAAATTCACAAGAGTCAATGTAGACAAATCTAAAATAAAATGTCATAGAAAATGTTTTTAATTAAATTTTATTTTAAAAAGTATATACTTTGTATAGTATAAAAACACTTCCAATAACAAATTAATTTTTATGTAGTTAAAAAATGTTTCTTGAAATATAAAAATGTTTCTTGAAATATAAAAATGTCCTTTCATAAGTATCATTAAGAATAATTCCCTTCTTTCCTCGTCCCGTGTACTTATGTTTTACGAGTGTTGTTTCTAAGTGAACTGAAGGTTTCTAGTAGAACGCAGTTTAAAACCTGAAAATATTCCAAATCTTTAGAAACTTTTAGAAATCAATCTCACTTCAAATACAAATATTGAAAAACTCTATTGTTTTCTCAAAAACAAGACATAAGGGCATTAATAGAGAAAGAATTCAAAATTTCATTAGAATTTAAATACCATTATATTATTTGTATGCTGAAAAAAGAGCAGTTTCGCATTCAATATACATGTAAAGATGCTTTTGTGAAAAGAGCATCTTTTATTCAGTCATCGAAATCCTTCTTCAGTATGTACACGATGCGTATTATGCATTTGTTAAGTGTTGATTTTTGAGTGAGTAAAAAATATGCATGTATTAGAAACTTTTAGTACATGATTTTCTGACACATTGAAAATTTATTCCTATTAAATAATGGTTCTTAAAGAGAAATTGTTCCGTGTTTTGGGAAATAAAAATTTGGTTTGTTTTCAAAATAAAAGGAGTTACATATAACAAACATCTGTGATATTATATGTGTATTATGTATATATGTAGTAAGGTGTTTATGTTTCAGGTTTCTACATGTTGCCGTTAAACTATTGGTAGTCTCTTTACTATAGTCTGTGAATTATCCTATACATAATTTTGAGCTACCCAGTGCATTAAATTCTATTTCAAATGCTAGCTTCAAAAAGTATCTGCTACTAAGGTATGGGTTTTAACCTCTTTTATCTTATTGTCATGTCTAACAAAGTATTAATGACTTCCTCTCGCTGTTATTTATAATTTATATATATGTATGTGGTGTTTTTACGAAGATGAGATACACGAGATGTAATATTCCACGAGAAAATGGCAGTTTGTTAAAGATATAGAAGGTTGCAGTCGATATCAATAATCATGGCGAAGAGGTGAGGCAATGAGGAGTTTCGTCAATAAAGACCAGCCAATTTCCAGACAAATCGTTTATTTATGAATAACAGCGATGCAGTAACAGTTCCCACAGGTATAAACTTATAGCCCTCAGGCTTCACGATGGCTCACTACATCGTTTTAAAAGATCTTAAAGAGCTGTATTAAAATTCTACGTGACTACAACACCAGATACCCTTTTGGTTACACTTCCAAACATGTCAAAAATCTGCTCTCCAAAGCATGAAAGCGAGTTTTTTTCACGGAGCGTAGAGATACAGAATACGACGTCACGAGCGCACAAACCAATGAGCGAGAGGCGAGCTCCAGCTCAGCGAATGAGGCACGAGGGAGAAGCTCTAACACGAAAGAATTCCTCTCGAGCCGCGCATTAATTTTGAAGTGAAAAATGCCTAGCGCGCGATACCGAGCATGGAATACAAAATGGCTTTTTTAAAAACATTTGAAATGAGAAAAGTGTCTCTCGGAATTTTATACATTGGGGAGCTGATAAAAGTTACGAATGAACTTAAAATTTTAGATTAAGACTTGAAATAACATAATTATTAATATACGGGTATTTACTTTTAAAAGGACATTAAATAGGAATAAATATTATTAAGAATTGAGGAAATACTGACTATGTCAGAAGTTAGATTAATTTAAAGGACTAATGCGAAATAAATGCGAAGGAAATAAATTTTTTATATAACACACACACACACACACACACACACACACACATATATATATATATATATATATATATATATATATATATATATATACAGGGGAAATCTAAACTCTTGGGCAAAACTTTAAGGGGTGATAGTACACATCAAAACAAACAATATTAATTAGGAAACTAAGGGTCCCAAACGTCTTCCGAAGGAGATAGCCGCCATTGAAGTTTAGGGTCCAAAATTTCAAATGATTTTAAAAAAACGGAAAAATTGGTCGATTTGTTTGCGGTTTTCACTAAAACTATTCTTTATGTCAGTGTTTTCTTAAAAATAAATTTTAAAGATAAAGTTCAAAAAATGCCGATAGAGGGCGCTTTAGACTTTGGAGTAACGAAAAACTATTTTTTACCGTTATTTTTTGTATCTCATTAAATGCTTTCAAAAGCTTAGACTTAAACTTAAATTTTGAGCTCAAAATCTGAATCGTTGGGAGTGGTTAAGTAGCGCAAACTGAACTGCGTTCAGGAGTTGAAATTGAAAACACCTCCCCCCCCCACTCCTGAACACAATTCAGTTATTCCCGATCTTGGTGTCGTAGACCATGCAGAAACAATATGAGTTGTAATTTTCCAACTGGACGAAAAATGTCCGGGCGAGGATTCGAACATCGGATCTCTTGGCTGAAGCTGCCATGCTCTATCAACTGAGTTATCCTGGTTGAATCTGGAGTGCATAATTCCTCCAGTTCATGCCCTCCGGATTCAACCGGGATAGCTCAGCAGCTTTGTAGAGCAGGGCAACTTCAGCCAAAAGATCCCAGGTTCGAATTCTGTCCCGGACATTTTTCGTCCAGTTGGAAAATTGCTACTCATGATTTCTTTACCAATTTGAATAATTGTGTTAAAATTAATCAAGGCAGAAACTACTATCCCCAACACGTAAACTAAACGATAGAGTAATGACAAAATTAAATAGAAAATCTATTCATAACAGACAGGAGCAATTTCTCTGCGTAAAATAAAATGAAACAATTTTATGTATGCATGTAGTGCGCAATATTAATGAAGGTTGACACGTAGAAAATGATACATGCATGATGTTCGTGAGGAATTACAAAAACTGCTCGAAAGAGTACCCACCAGCAACGATGCAGGCCTCACACCGCCGACGTGCGGAGGGAGTTGCGAACATTAGTGAATATCCAGGGCATCTCCCGGATATCGCCTGCGACGACGGCAATCCTCGCAACCAGGTCCTCGTTGGAGTCAACGGTAAAAAGTAGTTGTTCTTTACTCAAAAGCTTAAAGCGCCCTCCCTCTATCGGCATTTTTGAACTTTATCTATAAAATTTATTTTTTAAATAATTTTTTTATTTAATTTTGTTATCCCTCTATCGTTTATTTTACGTGTAGGGGGTAGTAGTTTCTGCCTGGTCTACGACACCAAGATCGGGAATAACTGAACTGTGTTCAGCTGGGTTTCAAATATCAACTCCTGAACACAGTTCAGTTTGTGCTACTTAACTACTCTTTAAGTTTAAATCTAAGCTTTTGAAAGCACTTAATGAGATACAAAAAATAACGGTAAAAAATAGTTTTTCGTTACTCCAAAGTCTAAAGCGCCCTCTATCAGTATTTTTTAACTTTATCTTTAAAATTTATTTTTAAGAAAAAAAATGACATAAAGAATAGTTTTAGCGAAAACCGCAAACAAATCGACCAATTTTTCCGTTTTTTATATTCATTTGAAATTTTGGACCCTAAACTTTAATGGCGCCTATCTCCTTCGGAAGACGTTTGGGATCCTTAGTTTCCTATTTAATATTGTTTGTCTTGATGTGTACTATCACCCCTTAAAGTTTTGCCCAAGAGTTTAGATTCACCCTGTATATATAAGAAAGACATATAAAAGACAGATTATCTTACACAAATTGAAAGGCCGCGATTTTACTAGTATTCATAATTTAAATTTTCTGTGACGATATTTTTACATCGTTGAAAATTATAAAATTCCTTTGGAAATTCGCTTTTGTTAATTTAAATAAATCTTATGTTCAAAAATATAATTTTCGTTAAGCTATAACAGTCCAGAAATATTCCAAATTAGTTACCGCTAAGTCCTAAATTGTTTTCATAAGATTATGATTTAACTCCTAACAATTTAATACCGGAGTATACGCGGCATTCACATTGATAAAACTAAAAATGCGATGACACTTACATTGCGAAAAATAACTTTATTGGATAATAAAATAACTTTCGCTGCAATATGCACAGCGGGGACCTTATGTATAAAAGTTAACCGCCGCGTATGTTGCCGCATTAAACCATGCATGTATTTAAATAATAAAATAACTTTCTGCAATATAGACTTTATTCGACTTAGTAATAAAAATGCCACGCCGCATATATTGCGACAATGAACTTTTAAAGGTTAAAATGGTACATCCTAATGTACTATAAAAAATTTTGTCCACTAAAGTAAATTTTGTCCCCTGCAATTTTTGAATATTTCGGAAATTGAAAAGCTGTTCAAAGCTGGAAATTTGATTGGAAAGTTGCGTAGCAGTGTGCGAATGTCACCTCTAAATTTTAATACTAATCTTTGCCTTACAAAATCACATAAATCCTGTCATTAAACATGGTAAATAATACAATTAAAATTTATTGGTGAAAATTGGCCCACTGCTGCGCATCTTTTCCGCGAAAACCGCAAACAAATCGACCAATTTTTCCGTTTTTTATATTCATTTGAAATTTTGGACCCTGAACTTTAATGGCGCCTATCTCCTTCGGAAGACGTTTGGGACCCTTAGTTTCCATTTTAATATTGTTTGTCTTGATGTGTACTATCACCCCTTAAAGTTTTGCCCAAGAGTTTAGATTCACCCTGTATATATAAGAAAGACATATGAAAGACAGATTATCTTACACAAATTGAAAGACCGTGATTTTACTAGTATTCATAATTTAAATTTTCTGTGACGATATTTTTACATCGTTGAAAATTATAAAATTCCTTTGGAAATTCGCTTTTGCTAATTTAAATAAATCTTATGTTCAAAAATATAATTTTCGTTAAGCTTCAGCCAAAAGATACCAGGTTCAGAAATATTCCAAATTAGTTACCGCTAAGTCCTAAATTGTTTTCGTACGATTATGATCTAACTCCTAACAATTTAATACCGGAGTATACACGGCATTCACATTGATAAAACTAAAAACGCGATGACACTTACATTGCGAAAAATAACTTTATTGGATAATAAAATAACTTTCGCTGCAATATGCACAGGGGGCGACCTTATGTATAAAAGTTAACCGCCGCGTATGTTGCAGCATTAAACCATGCATGTATTTAAATAATAAAATAATTTTCTGCAATATAGACTTTATTCGACTTAGTAATAAAAATGCCACGCCGCATATATTGCGACAATGAACCTGTAAAGGTTAAAATGGTACATCATTCAAATGTTCTCATGGATTTGATTTATTTAAAAAGCCCGCTTGGTGTGAGAATTCTTCAAATTATTGGATACTCCTTTATTATTGTTAACCACTTACTTATTCACCTTGTGTAATGTATGATAATTTCGATTATCGCATAACTTTTATTTCAATTCACATAACATTCCCTTAATAACTCGTTATTAAATATATGATGTTCAATTTCTGAGTTTAAACATGTATTTCTGACAGTATAGAAATATTTCGCATTTTTACATGACCTTTTCTAAAGTATGCACTTTTACGTAAATAATTATTAGAAATTTTGTTCTTTTTTATGCCTTCTTTGTTTCTATCCTTAAATTGATAGTCATTTGGACTTACAAAAATTGTTGCTTTACTATAATATGACACGATACATAGCGATGTAAATACATTTTCAAATTACGTGCGGCTAATTGCAGCGCTTCTTTTCTCGTATCGGTCATTTATAAGTTACTTATTTTTTTTAATTTAATGTAACTTTTTTTAAATTTGTTTGGTTCCGATGTTCAAAAACTTTCACCCCGCTGATGTGGTGATCTTATGACCAATGAGTTTTTTTTTTCGTTATAAATTAGCATAGCCTAAGCAGTACTGCGAAAACTGACAGATAATTCATTGAACAGTTAAAAATTTGTACCAGAATTCATTAAATAATAATTTCTTTAATAAATTCACAGAAAACCTATGTTTTCTTTTACAAAGTAAAATCTTATATACTTTCTGGGAAGTAATTTAGAATTTTAATAAATATTCCTCCCTATTTGGCAACACAATTCAAGCCACTATGTATTTTAAAATATTTTGTACTGTTCAAATTACCGAATCAAACACACCGTCATTTTCAATAATATATGACAGTTTTTTATGACATATACTACCGTTTTATAAAGTAAACATGTTAGATATTACATTATCCTTCTTATTGCTAATAATTGAATAAAATTGCAAATAATGACAAAATTCGAGAGATTTACATTATGAAATAAATCGATAATGCGGAAGTATCTTTTCTATTGCGTTGTATTGAAAAACTAGTAAATATTCTTTCCATATCTTCCAATTTAAGTTTTGGGACGGTTTGCAAGTATGATAATAATTTTAGATTATAAATATTTCTTCATTAGGTACAAAATAATGTATACACTAAATCCGTTTTTTTCAATTGCCTATGGCATAACGTTACAGTTTAAAAACATTGTCACTTTGTTTCAATTCGGAAATAAAGTATTATGTTAATAATCATGGCCAATTAAATAAATATTTCATACGATGTAATAACTCAAATCAAATGCGAGGAATTGCGCACGCTTTGCACAGAAATGTGGTATAATGAGGGAATGCAAATTGACATT